>OZ017775.1:9169757-9541471 GCA_963969385.1 Philonicus albiceps
GTCGGCTGCTTCTAAGATAAGATGCTTCAGCTCTTGATCGGTTAAAAACGAGGGTTTGTATGCGCCATCGCTACTGGTATTCCCAGTGCCTGAAATGATTTGAGTTAAAACAGGTCATCACTAGTCATCACTTTGGAGCTTGAGTCCATTCTAGTTTGAAGAAATAGAAAATCTAAAATTCGTTTTTAAGTCGGCGAATTCTGGGTTTGGCTCACATTAACTCCTCAAGAAGAGTTGGCTTCGAGCCGAAGGCCGCTAGAATGCCAGCCTTCTGAGCTAAGTGATATTTACCGGATGCCACTGTGGACCTGCTTTGAATAATTAATTAATCGCACATTGTGTAATAGAAGCTCATTTATGTGTGTGCCCATTTCGCTTGGGTTTTTCACCTGCCCGGCCACTGATTTAGACAAACTGCGAGAGGAATTTCGTGGGTATGATACACTGGGGCTACGAACTCATTTACACAGCTCGCTAAGAAGTTATGCGGTATGACTTTACCAGGAGCTGAAGAAGCCTGCTGTAATGCGAGCTGAAAAAGGGTAGGCGAAGCGCCCCGGGGACCACTCTAAAGTACGTGGCTGCTTCCACCGAGAACTTATTTTATTTAAGCTTTTATAATCTAATTTTATGATTTTCGTGTAATTTCACAGCTAACAACTATTTAAGCAAGTTTACCTCCAGCAGATACATCTCAGAGCACCTCTGAAGCACTCTTAACTGCCTCTTATCTTCTTACAATGTGCAAGAAAGTTTCTAACTTTTAACGCAGGGAGCGGGCGCATTTGTGATTGGGGCAAACCTTCTTCCCCACGGATTTAACCGAAGGGGGGAAGAAAAGGAAGCAGAGCACCATGTCGCATCGCACAGTACTCGTTTTCTGGGAGCCTCCATAGTCGGGAAAAGACGACGGGCTCGCTAATTCTTACCCACAAAGAAATTTATCTTGCGAGTCGGTGTAATGGCAACTGGAGCTCGCCTCGGCGGGGCTTAGTATTAAACATACTTATCATCTGGGTATGCATAAAATTTTAAGTCACCTGGGGGAGTTGTTGGAGTAACTCTTCTCTAGCAGAGGCTGGTGGCTTCTGGCTGGTGGTTCCTCTTCTGCCTACTCGCCTCTTTCCAACAACGAAACTTTCCCCGAGGATAATTCTTCTTGTTACTTTAGAGCAGAGACAAAAAGTTTTCAAGCACATAATGTGGAGATCTTTAAGAGTTTTCGGTAATGTCTCCTCCCGCCTGGAGAGAGTGAATGTATACGGAGGAAGTGGCAATTACAGAGTTTTTGAGACAAGTTCTAAAGTAACGGCTAGGAATTATCACCTCACCGACATTAAAGTCATGTCTTTTTTCCGCTGCTTCGCAACAACAAAACTTTATGGAGTATATGCCTTTTAGGGAAGATATAACTTTACAAGCTCAACCTTCACAATATCAAAAAGTGTGTAACAAATAGCAAATACGAAAAAATGTTGCTACAAAAATATCGGCAACAATGTAACGAGCTACACTGCGCTGGAATTCGCCTAATGTGCTCCCCGATGAGGCTTGGTGCAATTCTGTTTGTAATCACTTCTGCTGGCCGCGCAGTAAAAGCGCAAATGGCTCGTAAAAAAGCCATTAAAACTAATAACAAACACGGGGTGAGAAAAAACGCATCATTAAAATATAAAAAGGCAGTAATAAAGTGCCTTTTTATTCCTTTATATCTTTTCAAGTTTGCTCGTTCTATGCGCCCAACTTGTCCTGGTCTCTCGATGGGTATTTTTAGGGGTTTCGTTAGAATCCCCGACTCTTGTAAAATTTTCCGCCAAAGATAAGGGGCCCAAATGCAAAAATTGCACTTTGTTTTGGCGATTGAGGGTCCGCCGTGCAACATATTAAAGAGGAATTATCAGCTGCAGTTTTTCTATGAGTAATTGGCAGTTAAGCTGATAAGGACGCATTATTTTTAAAACGAAATAATTAAGGAAAGTGGAACTAGTTTAAATATTTAGGAAACATGTGAGTTATTCTAAACAAGTTTTCAACTTAAACGGATAATTGCGAATTTGTAGAGTACAACGAAATTCAAATGAAACGTATCAGATATAGTTATAAAATATGATTAGCCTGCAACACCCGCGTTTACTGTTTTTGGGAGGCATCAAATGATCTTTACACTTAACACGAGCGATTTGATTTAGTTTTAGTCTCTTCTTCACAATATGAAAAATAAAAATTCATATAACCTTTATTACTGCAAGAATTGCAATTATGTTGACTATTCGAATATTTTATAAATGTTTTGTCGTTAAAAATATTTGTCATAAATAATGAAGGAAGTATGGTCCAGAGATTGCAGGTTAATACTAATAAAACAAACTATAACCGCTTAATTTTATGTGTCTATTTAGCACTTGATTATCACGTCGACTTTTTATATTTTATGGTTTAACAGAGGTTTCTTCTTTGTTCGGCCAATAAAATTTGTTGTTTAATAATTTAAGTATCGTTTTAGGAGGGCCCTCCTATGTATGTATAAATAATAAAGAAATAAATTATATAAATTGAAACTTTATATAAATTTTATAAAATTTTACAGTAACCAAATCATAAAAGTGTGAAAATATTAACGAATGAAACAAGTGATAAATTCAAAATCGTGACTCGCAAGAAAAGGATAAATTCAAAAGTAAAAGTCAGAGTAGTTGACTTCGCAGTTAAATTATGCATCCAGGCGGTTTTGATGCTTTTTTGAGACCGTCCAAAAAATCTTGCAGTTGCAAACTTGTACATGGAGTGAATATTGAGTGGAAAATAAAATCTTAATTATTCGAGTATGGCTATACAACAAAACAAGCCACACCATAGGCAGGCAAAAGAGATATCAAATGGCACCGGTGCGCAAGAGTTAAGCGCCGCTTTCGCGCACCTAATAAAACCTCAAAGAGACCGATTACCACCGCGAACCGAGTCTTTTCTGCAAAGAATATAATTCAATCGACTTCTTGCAGCCGAAAGCGATTCTTTGATAGGCGCTCTTGGCGGCTATTGCCTTTATGAGCACTGAAAAAAAAAAAAACAAAAATGGCACGGCGGTTCCCGCTTGGATCCAATCCATTTAGTGTAACAAAATTGGGAACGATGTCCGAAGTGGTTTATATTTTAACGGTTTAAGCTGATTAAATGGTCCGGGAGACTCGAGGCTAATGACTTTAGCGTCCGCGGAACCGTAGCTAGAAAACTAGCATGAGTCGGAGTGAAATTGGTGCTACGCAGGTAGTTCAAATGAGTCCCTAGTTTACCTTTTCTTGTTGTCAAATATTACTCCATTTTGGAGTTAAAGTCGCATGCGCGTCTGTCTTTAAATTTTTGTGGGATTTTCAGAGTTTTGCTGACCAACATTATGAGAGTGTTCGACTACTACCAGCTCTGAAAACCTAATGAGGCATTATATGCATAAAATTCTTTGGTCGAACCTAAAATTTGTATTCCTCGGACGTGTTTGTCATTTTATTGACGAAAATGTCTAATATACCGATAACTACGAGAACACAAACCTCTGCCCACAGCTTCACCAACTGCAGACTCGAATATTTGTGAGAATTTTTAAATTCTGAAGGTTCACGTCGCGCTGAAATTCTAATTAATCCGCGAAAAAGCGCGCATTGCGCACAGTGGGCTTCATTTAATTTAAGAAAAAGATCGCATCTTTCATTTCACGGAGACGTTTTTCGTACTCAAAGAATTAAATTTATTCCCCGTAAAATGCAATAATTCTAGTGGGACATAAATTTGGTGAGTAGATACTTTCGATCTTAAGATAGGTTATAAGGAGGGTACAAACCTCCGACCGACATCGAGCCTCCTGCGTAATCTAAACTGCCGAAGATACGAAAACTGGAGGAGCACCGTGCAAAAGTTCCATCAGATAATACTCCTCGTGTAATTAACATAGACGCGCATTACGTAACGTACTCGTGCTCCGCCACGGCAGTCAGAGCACCCAGATATCAATGATTTATGTGTGACTGTGTGAGCTCTGTGCCAGCAGAAGAGGCAAAGAAATATCGCGATTTTTTTCCTTCTTCCTTTTTAGCACCAACCCTTGATACAGAGGAAAACTTTCCTCAACCGGGAGTTCCTATCTCCGCGGACCTGTGCAAAAGCGCTAAATATCGGGAAGAGGCGAAAAAAAAAAAATCATTGGTAAGGCGAAATTTCCAGCGCCAGGGCGGGTTGAGTAAAGCAGCATTGCACTTCGGATCCTTCTACTTGGGGAGGGACGAGAAGGTGCTTTCACTTTAATTACTTTAATCTCTGGCTGCTAACAGGAATTTAATAAAGGGTCAGACCAACTCTGGGGCAAACCCCTGCTGTTTCTCGTTCGAAATGCCGAGAATTTTTTAATTTGCAGTCGAAGCGCTTCTTTACTAATTTATGTGAGCTTCTTCTTGGCGATAGTAAATTTCAGGTCCTGATCACAGTCCCTGGACAATAGGCTGAATTACTTGAACTTACCTCTTAAAGCTTTCATGTGGGCCACGGCCATCCGGAGTATTGTCAACTTGTCTGGCTTTCTGGCTAGCGCACTGCACGTGGGCACCATATCACTCAGTTCGGTTATGTAGGCAGTCATCTTGTTCCTCCGCCTCCTCTCGATCTCACAATGGTTTTCTCTACTGCAAAAATACAAATTATATCATATCGGTCAGTCTCGAGAAATGTCCAACAAATCATCCTAAAAAAAATATGTTATATAATATTTTAGAACTTACACTCTTTTATCTATGCATATAGTTTCTTTTTCTTAAAGACTATCGAAGTTTCATTTATAGACACTACTGAAATTCGAATTATAAACATTATCGAAATTCCGTTTGTAGACCTTGTTGAAATTTCTCTATAAACGTCCATCACAACTCGACTTATAATAACTATCGACATTCGATTTGTGGAAATTAAAAACAAAAATGTAAACCACGCAGTTCAATACAAATCGGACTCATATAATGATAAATGATTTTTTCAGCATAAAATTTTGACTTCTATGTATCACCTATATGGAATGGCTGTATAAAATGTGGGGAATAAAATGTTGACGAAGTTCTTCTCTATTTTACTAATGTGTATGCTCCCTCATTGTACAACAAAACAGAAACATATGTAATTATATAAACTATAAATTCACTCACCGCAAAAACAGACAGTATAAGTGTGAAAAATATAAGTTAATAGAAGGCTTGAAATATTTGTAACTTTCGGTTTATTCGTGATACACGAACGATATCCTAGATTAAAAATTAAATAAATAAATCAAAAACGAAATTTTAATATGAAACTCTGAAGAAAGATAACATGGAGAAAAGGTATATAGTGCACCAAATTAAAATTTTTCAATAATACCTACACAGTTTATGTCGAGTAAATTTAAAGTAAAACACTTTAGGATTTTTTATAAATTTCAATTCACCAATTTAGAAATTCTATAATTTACAATATCGCCTAAATACTAAAAGATTAAATTAGAGACTAGAACAGTTTTAATAGTATATTTGAAATTTAAATCTGAAATAGCTTTTAAACTCCTACAGCATTTAAATTTTCTACGATGGTTTGTACAAACATATTCTACCCTACCAAGAACAAAAGTGTTTAGTTGATTACATAAATGTTAGTTCGAATTTGAGTTTATTTGGTTTTTATACTCCTCAGGTAATCCACATGCTAAATACACAACATTCAGAAGAACATGGTTAATTTGTTTAAGAGGAGGAATTAAAGGAAAACAGAGCTAATGGTACCAGTCGTTAGTCATATAAACTACATCGAAAGGCAAAAAGGAAATCTAGTCCTGAACCGGAGAGGTAAAACTTGAACTAAGAGCTTACGAAATGCCTGTCTAACTTCTGAGCCTGGTAGTCATCTTTTGGATTGCTATCACCGTCTATTGCGGCAAGACGCTAATGAAAGGCAAACAAGAGAATTACAGGGAAGATTTTCGATTCGAAAGCTTTGGGGCCCATACGTGTGTGCTGTTCCGGGGAGCAATTAAACTTCGATTAGATCCTATTTGCGTTCGACTTTTCCGTTGCCTTGCACCATTAGTCGATTTCTCCTGGTCTCCATCGCTGTGTATTGCTGACATTTTTGGGATGGGAGCAAGGACAGTGCAAAAAAAGGCAAGATAAAAGGGAGTAAAACTCCAAAGTCGATAAAACAAACATTGTTCAGCTCCCGATGTTTAGAGGGGCGCCTCATACCCTTCCCCTGGACCCAGACAGAGTACGTCAGTAATGACTTTAACTTGTTCGTCTTGAGAAGGAATGGAACTGTGTGTTCGCTAATTGCAGAATAAGAACTTTCTCAAATGTTGAGGAACTTGCTAGAAAAGGGGAAAACAAAGGTATGTGTGACCGATGGCGGCGGTACATTGATTCTGGTGAGGATATGCCACTCCTCGGTGCTTCATTGCGGAGCCTCTTCTTTGGTTTCTTTTCGAGAGCCCGAGTAAAGGGCTCCGGGGCACCAGCGGTACCATGCGATGCCAAGTCCTTTGATTTTTGTATACCGCATTGGAGGGACAAAGGTGTAAAACCGGTCCAGTTAGGGAATGGGCTGCTGCCTTGCTACTTTGGATCTAATTCTTCATAAATTTTTGGTCTGAACAAGCATCTAGTGGGGCAAGATTGTGGTGCTCCTTGGCAAATAGTAATTTTCTTAATTATTGGTCGTTTCCTTTTGAATTAACTATCATCCAAAATCGTTGCCCGATCTATTTCAGGAATCTTTGAAGTGGAGAACAGAATTTCTTTGGCTGAAATTTAATCCATGCATCCATGGGAATTAAGAATAGTGGAAATTGGGATATTGATAGGATATCGAAATCAAGTTTTTCGTAATATAGTCCGATAGTTCAGGTCTGTATTAAAAAATTGCCAGGAATGAACTGTTTCGTAGTTTGAAACATCCACTCTACCATTCTACCAACGTAGGATTGGAAGGAAATCATTTCTACCTAATTATTACTTCTTGGATTTAAAATGTTTTATTGCATTACTTTTAAATACATGTGGAATTATAATGAACTACACTTAGATACTGATGAATAAGGGATTTCTGTTAATTTTATTATAATTGATCTCATTATATTTATTGATTTCACTTTTTCTAAAAGTCCTTCTTAAAGCCTGTGCTTTAATTGAAAGGATAGTTTATAAGTAAATATCCCATTAAACAATTCTTGTCCCAAATTAATTTTTCGCATCGTACTTCCCACAAATAATGACTTGAGTTAAACTCTGAGATCACATTTCCTTCCAACGTCGTCGTGGTGTGGTGTTCTCTAGTGATTTTTTTTCCTCCCAGCAACACCAATGTGCCGCCTTCTTTAATGTTTCGTCTTTGAGGCGACAAGACCTTGTAACAAGAAAAGCCTTCCCAGATTCAGTGCGACGATAAATGGTTTTCTTCTGGCAGGGTTCTCTGGGGCGGAGGAGGCCCCGACCTTAGCACTGGATCTGCATGTGTTTTAGCTGAATTCTTTTTATCATTCATTTTCCTTTTTACCTCGACGCAGTAGTGCTGGTTTTCCCTTGTTTATCCTCTCTATAGGAGGGCCCTGTACCTTTAATGTTTTGCTTCAGTTCATTTTTTTCTAGAATCTGGCGGTATAGTTGCTGTTGCCGTACACACCATCGGCCATCAGCAGTAAACCTCGAGTTTCCATAATCCCTCGTTTGTGCGAAAAACGCGGACAGCAGAAGAAACTCCCCGCTTCTTCTTGGCTCTAGACTTTAAATTACCCAGCCCCAGTCAATGTCTACGTGAGAAAAGTACATTCAGGTACATTTCAGGTGATTCGATTTTTCCTCTTTGCTTATTTCCATTTCTTCACTTTCTAGGCCACCGCATTCCCATACCTACTGCTAAATGCGGTGAATCTGAAAGAATATTTTCCCGGCTATGTTCCGTCAAAAGTCGGTACGCGATACAGAAACTTTATTTTACTTACAGACTAAGTGCCATATAAATTTCGCTTTTTTACTAGCGACGCGACGGACAGGTATTTTTCGCTTGAATATAATTAGCCACTGCCGCCGAGTCCGCTTCTTTGGGAAATGGTTCACCGCCAACGCAGAGAACGGCAGAGATGCGAGGCTGCTGATCCCAGTCCGATAAAATCATACCGCACCGTTCCTGCCAGCGGCTGATGTAAGATCATCCTCCTCCCAGTCCCAAGGAGCCTTGGTTCCCACGGTGCTAAGCCCAGAAAAAGATCATGAAAATTTTCAATGCACTAAAGCCAGAAGATCCAGCAGACGGCAGCATCCAGTTGATAGACTTAGCGAAATCGAGCTGCATCGGTACTAGCCGCCAATGCGCCGATCCAAAGACGACGTCGTCGTTGGTCGGGAGGGCCCCACTTTAGTTCCCCAGAGTCGCAGATTGAGACGGCGAAGTAACTAGCTGGCGGTTATTTATAGTGCCCGAGACGTGTAATTTGCGAGAACTTGTATTGGAAATAATTACTAAAAATTGGCACAAATGGCCAGTAATGCATGCTCTGAGCTTTTTGATCGTTTATTGTTATTTCCAGTGGAGCTTTGCCTGAAACCCGACCTGATTCTGTGTGAATCTCGCACATTTGCGCCTATTGCATTCCTTACTAAGTGATACATTGTATGCAATTGTTCGCTTTAGACTATTTTTGTTTACGTTTCCTTTGCCAGCAAATGGTAAAGCTAGTAAATCCCGTCTAACTTATAATTAAAAAAAAAAAAAAAGAAAAAACACTTTTTTACAAGCCATATACTTCGTCTTATGTTGAAATATTTAAGAAAAATCGTTGCGACTTATTGTACATTAATCATCATACTTTTATATAATTCCTGAACAATTTCAATTTTTCCTCACTCTTAGACAAAAAATTTTCCAGCCACTTTTCTACTATACATTCGATTAACACAATATTGCTAAAACAACAACTAAACGTAAAAAGATTGGGAGCTACAGTAACTCGACTTGTTGATCAATATCAAGTTGCAAATATGATTCCGTGGAGAACATATTTCGTCTTCTGACAGTAACTGAAAAACGCTTAGTAGAAAATACGAAGAGAACTGTTATTAATCTATAAAATTTAACTCTAAGCGCTTGATTAATTAGTTGATTTTAGTGAGTAAGACAGATAAACATTTTTTTGTACTGTAAATTTAACTGAACTTAAAAGGTGTGTATGTGAAAATTTAAAATTAATTAAAGTTTGCATTGTTGTCCTTTTTTCGTGCATGTTTCAAATTTGATTCAGATGTAGAAGGTAAGGGTGAGGGGTGAGGATAATGTCATACCAAGAAAAAATAAGCTTAACAGTATCCGATAATACAAGCGTTTCGACCGAAACTGCGAAAAGTCCTCGGAAAACATGAGTTACATGACCAGACAAAGGAAAGTAAACACCTTTTAAAACGCCGAGCATGGTTAAATTTCGTCAAACACTATAAGAATTTTACCATTGAGATTCGATTAGACCAAAATTAACTGAATTAGCCCTCATGACTGGCAATGGGCGTGGAAGATAGCCAATGAACCTCTTTAAGTTCGTTGCATTAAACACACGGTAAGTACGATATCATCTCTCAAAAGTAGTTTCCTTGGCAGTTAACAACAGTACGGAAAATATGTGCGACGTAATTTCTCAACAAGAATACGATCCGAAACACACAGCTCAATTGACAATAAAGATGTTAGTAAATCACGGATTTCATTTTTTGGCTGCGGAGTTTCTTGATCTCAACCCCATCGAACATTTAGAGGTTGAGATCAAGAGATCTATTGCTTTAATGCCAGAAAAAATTGAGTCCGTAAGCGCTTTGGAGCGCTGCACTAGACTCCTGAAATAATATTCTGGCCTCGATTTGCGAGAATTAAATAATTTCAATGCCTCGTAAAACTCAGGTAGCCTATGCAAAGGATAAAGTTAATGTTGACCCAATCTCCGTAATATAAATACTTATTTTACTTTTGATAATAGTACAATATTATAAGGCTAGGCCGTTGTACAAATGTTTAAATAAATAATTGTTATTAATCTTGACTTTATTCTAGAAATAACAAACAAATCCTTACCTGGCGAATCGCTCCTTGTCTTGCATGTTTTCTTCGTCCATTCTGCTGTATTTGCTCGCACTTTGCTCTTCCTCATCTGACCTGAAATGTAAAAGCACCGGTTAAGTCAAGGTGATCATTGACGACAAGAACAAGAAAAAATGAATTCGAGCAGCAATTAAACAATTAAACATAAATAAGTGCCCTCCTCCAAAAGGCCGCAAACAAAAGAGCAACACGAGCTCGTTTATCTTTGTTAGTTGTTCCGGAGCATCAACAACAAACCCGCAGACGTGTCCCAACGTGTAAACAAATCTGGCGATCTTGGTTTGGTCGGTTGTCGCATTTGTCATAATCCCGATATCGCTTTAATTGCGGATGATATGAACTAGCTGCCGATGCGCCCCATTGATACGAACAATTGGAGCGCACCGCCGGAACTTGCAATTTTTATATTTTTACATATACCAAGAGCGTCTGTCTCTGATCGCGGCTTAATGAAAACAAAAAATACATCCCCTGAGGGGCATAAATCGGATAAAAGAAGTCCTTGGACACCGGCTGTTCCACCATCAACAGGAGGCCATTCAAAACAGGTGGGGTGGTACAGAAACAAGGAAAGGGGTACTTGTGCATTTCTTCCCAGCAGATTAATTGCGTGAGAAACCCTCGACTGGGTCAATTCATTCGTTTTCTTGTGCGCGAGATATTGCACCAGAAAACAAGTACCAGCTCCCGTGGCCAAACTCCGTTGTTGAGTGATTTTTACAAAGAACTCATGCAGGACGCGTTCAAAAGGTGATTTCCGATTCCATCAGCAGGAAGATAAGGCGCTTTGTTGAGCGCGGCTTTAGTTCCGGCAACGTGGGAAATGTGACGTGCTCCTTACCATCTTTCGTCGTGCATGCGGGCACTGATTTAAAGTAACTTGATCAGATATCGATGTACGACGTATGCAGGATCGAAAAGAGAATAGTTATTAGACTAAATTTATTTTGGGAAATTCAATCATATAGAAAAGTAGTTGATAGACAACTCATGAGATCCCTCAGAAATCCAACGTATAGAACTATTTTATTTTTTAACTAGCCTTTCGCATACTATTATTTTTCGCTTTTGAACCAATTTTATCTATTCGACGTAGGGATGATATGCAATAGCTGAATAAGATCTGGGAATTCTATTTGTTCTTTATTTTTATTAAATTTATTCCTTTGAACTCTTTGATAACAAATCAATTTTCCAAAACATTCATTTACAGCACAAATGTGTACTTGTCTGCGTGGAAATTTGCCTATTTTAAAGTAATGTTTCGCTTATATCTATACTTTGATATATATAAATGGGTTTTTCCAATTTATCGCCTCAGTTGGCAATTTAATGATCATTAAATTTACAGGAAAAAAAAAGCCTCTTTAAAGCTAACAGTAGTCCGCAGGTACAAATTGCTGAATAAGGGGAAAGCAGGACAATGAAGTTTATTGTATTTCTACAAGAGGCCTGGCCTAAAGCTGAGAGTTAATTGAGGAGTTGTGATAGTGAGACCAAACGGCTCAAACGGATATGTCTTTAGGCAGTAAAGGCAACTTGAAGTCAGCCGATTGTCGAAACTCTCGTTTATTTTACCCCTGTATGAGTGGCGCTCATTGAGGGCAATATAATAATAAAAAAAAAAAAAAAAACGAAGAAAAAAAAATAGATACCGTACGCAAAAGGAAAATGATGAGCCTTCGCAGAGAGTTTGCCTATTCAGAGAGGCGTCCTCACCTCCAGGAATATTTTCATCAGAATATCCTAAGTATACCACAATAGCTATCACCCATCGTTGTCGGAGAAAAACATACAGCAATGCAACAACGAAAAAACTTCAAGTGGGCTCCTTTGGTGCTTCCCACAAAAGAACCCTGCTGTCGGTTGATGCGACCCCCACCATGACAGACCTACCACACCCCACAGACCTCATTCAATTTCTGCAGAACAACAGATTGAGTAACCGACTAGCGCTGGTGTATCCTCTTTGGCGCTCATTCACTGCTCCAACAGGAGTTCCATTCCTCCTGGATAAAGCTTCTGTTGCCGCTGTATCCTTCGCGGTTATGGGGAGAAAATAAAAGTCGGAGGAGACTCGAAGTCGACTTATACTGTTTAGCTCTGCTGGTTTCGTTTATTGCTTCTACACCCGGAGATGGGCCCGGCTTTAAAATCATTAACATTTTCAGGAGATACGGAAAGAGTCTCATTAGAGGGTTTATGTAGCATTGTTACGGGTAATTGCGCAAATTAAACAAAATTAACCTCTTTCCTTTATTAGAGTACAGCTCCCAAAAAATAGAGCTCTCCATATACCAAGCCTCTCACTGTGTTGTATTGCGGCCAAAGTTTTAATTCGCGCTTTGTTGCTTTATTGTCGTCCTCAGCAAATATTTACCGAGCGGTTCAGGAGGCACAACTGTCGGGTTATTGTCTTGTAAATTCATATCCAGGAGTTAATTGTTTTTTGCGCACCCGGTAAAGGGAAAAGGCATCTAAAGGTTGAAACTCCTCCTTTGAACAATGTAACCAAAGATCGGTTTCGCTGGACTAAAGTCAAGAACTTAACTTTAAGATGGCAAATACAAATTATATTTAGGTTATATATGTGTATGCTCAGACGGAATTGACGGATATTTCTAGGGAAAGTAGAATTAAGGACTATTGCTTTCAAACTTTTGTTTGTTTATTTGAACATCACGCAATAACCACTGAACAAATAATGAAACCCAGAAAATTTAATAGAGTACAGTTTTACATTAGAATACTTTATATTAAAAACATTATATATATTATATATGTTGTATATTATTTAATAGAGTATTTTAATAGATAATAAAGTACATAACTACAAAAACTAAAAAAAATATACAATATAACAATAATACTATTGTTTCTTTGGGCTTGAAGTTAAAAAACATAATGTTCAAACTATGAAACCATGAATTTATAAAATAAACCCATCTTCCACAAAATTGAATTTTTTCCAATGATTCTTCTGATCTTTGGCCCCATTGTAGCACCATATTACATCCGGTGGCAACACCGTCTTTCTAAAAATCATAAAGCGAAAATAGAAAACAAATATATTGATTTGGACAGCGCGGTTATTTCCCTGGCACATCCTTTTACCGAATAAATACCAGGCAACAGTCGGGGATGTCCTACGACCTAGGTATATGATGGGGTGCTCTGGTGGTTCAGGACCTCCTCGAAAGGAGCATGTTTGCTCAGACGAGGGCTAGCGGCTGAAGAGCAAATAGTAACCACCGCAGTCAATGTTAACGGCCAAGTCGAGTAGAAATATGAAACATAAAAGTGCCGGGGAGCCGTAGAGCTAGGAAATTTGTGGACATCGCTCCTCCTGACAAAGCTTTCAACCTCATTTACTTCTTTGCCCAACTAGACACAAAATGCCTTAAAGTATTCAGTGGACTATGGACTAGGAAGGAGTCCCGGATCCGAATAGGGAATGACGAAGGAGGGACCGAGAAATTCCCTAGTTCA
The DNA here is from genome assembly GCA_963969385.1 of Philonicus albiceps. Classification (NCBI taxonomy): domain Eukaryota; kingdom Metazoa; phylum Arthropoda; class Insecta; order Diptera; family Asilidae; genus Philonicus; species Philonicus albiceps. The sequence continues at coordinate 9,183,387 of OZ017775.1, forward strand.
GCGTAGAGCAGCGCAAATAGCACGAAAAGGAATTGGAGGAAAATTGAAACATAAAACAATTTATCTTCAGTTAAGCGCTGCTCTGTCCCGGCCTGCTGCCTCCGTAGTGTTGATTGAATTATGTTCAATATTTAACGTTGGTAGAATCAGAATGACTGCGGACGGCTAGAGGATTGGACGAATGCTGGTCAAACAGCAGGAGCACCGGGCGCAGGGCAGAATTTATTCGGACCAAGTCAATTAAAAGGACACCCGGAAGGTGTGGGACTCATTTGGTCGCGTGCGACGGAACGGCTACCACGAAACACAGACCGGCTGAGGCAAAAATTAATTTGTTGCGATTCAGATTACGTCGGAGTCGGTTATTACCAATTATTTCCAATTACAATTTGTTTAAGTTATAATTTTCTGATACCATTAACCTGATTCATCATAGTTAATTGTTTTTATTTAGGTGGGCTCTAAGAACCTGCGCAAATTGTGATTGAATCTTCTCGTACTAATTATTTTTTTCCGATATATTCCAAAAAGTCTGGCTAGTCACAGGAAATGCTAGGGATTAATTTTTAAGGCAAACCCGCCGCAGCTAAAACCATTCCCTGAGTGCATGGGCCTGACTTATTTAATTAATATATTTTAAGTCTAGAAGATCGTTAATTAATGTTAATTTCTGAACCGAATGCTAATTTTAACTTGTACATTAACCCCGTCAATAAAGAAAAGCTCCTAGAAATCAGATAATATTATATTACCCCATATCATTGGTTCTTTATTTATTTTGCATTTTTTAAATTGGTCTCGATTTTAAACATAGTTAATAATGCTCAAAACTGTGTAACATGTTTTGTTAATTGCATCCGAAATCTTACTAAGATGTTTCCTGTTTGAGTACAAATTTAAAATAATTGCTCTACAGAGAATTTAATAAATAAAGATTTTCTAATTTATGCTTTGTTGCATTGATTAAAATTAAAGAATTAGGAACTTAGAATTTGTAGAAGCTAGATATATAAATAGTAAAATTGATAAGCACATTTTAAGCTAAAAATAGTTTGTTTTATAGAGATATAATTTTGAAAGTGCTCGGTGCCATAAAAATTGTTTGTTATGTGGAAGTTATCGACTTATTTAATTGTATATGAGCTTACCCGTAATTGCAAAATTTTAATATTTTTTGTTCAGAAATGGATAGTTAAGGAGTTCGATTATGCTCCCCCACAGGTGTGATCCCCAAGACTTGTTTTACTTATCATTCAAAAGATGTTTCAAGTGGAATTGATAGCGTTGTTCTCGCGGATGTCTTCTTTACATTTTCTTTAAGTAAAAAACACATCAAAGTTCTAGGAAAAAATCTTTTTGATTATGATCTTGTGCTCCCTTTCGCGCCTCATTCTTTTTATTATCTGCCCCTCCTCCGCAGTTGTCCTATTCAATCTCATCAACAGCACAATGAAGGCTGTCGTCTTTTTCCTCCCGGAGATCTCATAAAATCCAATCCGAAAAATGTGCTACTTGCTAGTAACTCTGGTGACAGTTTCGATGGATTTGATTTTCAGGAATTGATAACGCACCGAGCACACCAGGTTCAGGTATAAGACCCGGGGACCGTTAGAGACAGAGAAGCCGCAGGTATCCCCTGTCCCGAAGTTGTGTTGTTGCTGCCACCGACTGCCTTAAAAGATGACGACGACGATGAAGAGAAGACGACAACGCCAACGACGTCGACGGGCTAGCCAACAACGGCAGAACCATTGCCCGTCGTCGTCGTCGACGTCGACGAACGATGGTAAAGAGCCCCAGCCAGCGGAGGCACCGCACCAGGCAGGACTGCGAATGGCTTTTGTCTTGATATACGAGCGCTGTGTTATGGTTCGTATTTTTATACACACATCGCATTCTCCGTCCTCCCAGACACTCCTCGAATATTAATGAAATTTGAAAAGCGTGAAAATCATGATGTACCTACGCGTGCAGTGGCCCCATAGTGTCGTACAATCGTACCTACACTTTTTCTTCTTCGTGGTGCTCTGTTTCAAGTCATCCGAACCGACATTTGGACATTCCTTGCTGAGGTGCGAAGGGACAGAGTTTTGTGTAAAAAGTTCGAGCTCGAGCCCGAACCGCCACAAAATCTATTCAAGCATCTGAACAAACAGGAAGACATCTTAATTGGCTTAAGCTAGGTTTTTATTGAGCCCATGCGTAAGGGGTGGTTTATTTCGGGGATATATTTCTACTACCCCAAATTTCAAAAATAGCCTATGGCACGGATGATTGCATTTATTCGCTTGACTTCACCCACACCCTGAACCCTTGCATCTATTCTTGGCCCTATTGCATACACCAAACTTGTATCGTATACCTTAAGGTAGGTACATTTAAATAAATCATCGCAAAATATTCTTTTGATAATCATAAGTACTGTTGCCTGAAAACAAAGTAAACTGAATTCAATTTTTAGTTATAACATGATCAAACTTGGAAAAAACCAGATAACTAGACCTATAGATTTATTCAACATTTACATAATATATTTAAATTAACTAGACAATCTTATTATCCCACTCCTCCAGACAAAAAGAAGTCTATTTTGAACATTTGAAATTTATTTTTTCAATCAATAGGTTTTACAATGGAGAAAACAATCAAAGAGTCTATTGGGGTGACTTAAATTTGATGATTTTCTTCTGCTTACCCAATGTACTGAGTTCTATTGAATTCTATATTTGATATAACAGAAATTTATCAGAAAATATTATAAGTTGCTAATTAGCAATAAGTGAATTTTGCAATAGTCAGTAAGACCATTTAAGGCAAACATTTCTAATCGTTTGGGTTTCATCCAAAAATGGGCACCGCATTGCATAACGCCAAACAATTAAATACACCGCTTAGAGAGCCCCAGAGCCCCATCATTTCAGTGACTCGGTTCTACGTGTGCTCATTACGCTTCTTGCCCGCTCCATTGTGCGATATTGTGATCATTTTTCAAATTCCCACGAATTAACTGGAGAAAAGCACAAAAAAGAAATATTCCAAAGATTCGTACAAAGCCTCCGAGACACAATTAACCAAATCCAGCCGGCCGCAATCCTCATGCTACGAAAAAGTAGAGTCTAAGGAAGATGACGAGGCGAGCACAAGGGCACCATACCACCGGTAAGAAAGAAGCAGCAGCAACAGAAAAAAAAATGCCTTCCGATCTTCAAATTGTTCGGTTTGGTCGGCTCCTTCTTCACAGGGCCAATACCATCGATATAACCAGATATTTTTGTGCGGTCGAAGCATATCTGCGCTCTCTGATCTCTTTTGTATCGACTTTTATACTAAAAAAAGGTCATAGTCGTTCCGGTAAGGTTCAACGATTCTTTCGCATTCCCCGGGCTACTTGTCCGTCGTCTTCCCGCTTCTTATATTTTTCTGCGGCAAATGTTTGGCCTGCAGATACGGAAATTAGATCCTGGAGGAACTGTTTTTAATAGCATAATTAGGTCTGATTTAATTCACGATTTTATACTACAACAAAACTATTAAATCAAAACAGTTTCGGTTTAAAAAATATATAAGAAGCCTAGCCACAGCGCCACTTCTTGTAAAGGATGCTGAAAACGTGAGAAGTCGATAAGAGTTGGATTAACCGAACCCGGGGAGGTGTTGATAAACACTCGCGTATTTTCGGCACATACGTTTTTGGTTGAGGAGAGCTAAGAGGAAAGGGGGGAAAAGGTCTTAGGCCCCGACAAAATAAGAGGAGGAGAACTAACTTTCTTACAAGGAAGATAAATCGCACCAAATTCTATGCGACTAGCGGAACGACGAGAGTGAGGTTTATTGACTTTTAAAACGTAACGACCCTAAATGAAAGAGTTCTCCCCAAAAGTTTTAATTTTGATTTATTGCGAGCAATTGGAAGGGCAGGGCATAAATCTTTAGGGAGAAAAGCATTCCACTCTCTTTGCCTTTCATGGAAGGCTGGATTACTGCACCGGTTGATATTAGGATGAGATTAATTCTTCCCAGATGCTTAGTGGCAGAGAAGGTACTAAAGCGATAATCTTTAAGGCTATAAAATATTGAAGGTGGTAGAAATCGATCGGTACACAACTTTTAGGTCATAAAGTAAAGCTGTGTGTACTTTAATAAAGATTTGTAGACTTCACGGAAAAGTTTAATTCATACATGAGGAATAGATATATATCTTAATATAAATGTTAAAAAATTTTTGAGAACTTGAATATATTCACCAGTAATGAATATAAGCAAATATTTAATCTTTTAAGTTTGTTACTTACCTCTGAAAGTCTGACAGTTAAAGGAAAGACTATATTCAAAATAGGGTCTAAACATAATAAACATAATTAAAAACATCATTAAAAATAATTGCACAATTACGAAATTCATCTCATTTTTTATACAAAGCAGATAAGCAGCATTACCTTTACTTTGGAAATTAAATCGGAACTTTCTTTCCTTAGTAATGTTAGATCTAAATCGAATTGAAATTTAAAGAATTTGCTCTATGTATGTAGTTAAGAATTAGATAAAATGTTACAAATTGCGCTTTGGTGATTCTACAATTGTGAACTTCACGTTTCAGAGGTGCTATTTTTAGATGATGATATTAGTCTGATGAAAGTTATACACTTTAGATTATCAGATTTTGGGTCTTCATATTCTTTGGTTGATGATCATTTTATAAGATATTATTCGCTAAAAGGCCATAAAAATACATTGGAAGCCACGCCTGAATAGAAATTTCGCGAATAGTTGATGTCCACCTTTGTTCGATTCAAAGACTGTCGCTACATAATATCGTCACCAGTCAAGGTGCGGGAATCTTGGAGCAATAATGCCACCGTTATGAGGCTCCACTCGATAGCTGTGGTGGAATTAGAAAAGAAAAATGAAAAAATTACGGTGTAGCCTTACGACGACGTTCAATGAGGCTTATTAGCCATGCACACCGAAGCCGCCAGATGCACGGATTGCCGCCACAGTCTGACGTAGATGTGAATCAGCCGCGTCGCACCGCCGGGCCAGAGAACAGTGCGAAGTAGTCGCATATATTCAGTATGTAAATCAAAATCAAATTCAGGTGTCTGAATAATTTATTTTGTATGCTAATTAATGCTGTTAGCAGCACCAACAACAATTGCGACGATTACAGACAGAGGTAGACGACTAATCGATATTTTTAGCGATAGGCGATCCTTTATAGTGGTCTACACCAAAAATCAGCAATTCCTCCCCCGTCACCTTGTTCGGGTAAAACTCACAAAGGTGCGGGATTTTCTTTAGCCACCATAGTCACCTTCTGTTTTATATAAATAAAACCCGGAACGCCGGGAATATCGGAGTCCGAGATATAATGTGGACGGGTACTGTACTCCAACAGAACCTCGACAAACTGTTGCTGTGATGCGGTGGGGGGCATATTGCAGTTCCGAGTGTACTAATGAGTCCTCAATCACGGGTACAAATCACGTTTGGAGGATTTGCAGTTTTAGTCAGTTACCTACATTGAGTCGTTTTATTTGTGCAACAATAAGCGCAATATCCGGAAGGGGTTTGGGTAAATGCCCCGGTGTACGATACCTCTCCCAGCAAAGCGATAGGTCAGCAGACGAGCGATACGACCATTTGCACACTTAAATTGCCCTTAAAGTGAAAGTTATTGAAGTTCTCTGTAGGTAGACAAGAACAAAACAAATAACTGACTTTTCAATTACCATGAAAATTAAGGTACATCATCCTTGCAGCAGGTAAACATCTGGTCTACTCCAACGCAAATGCGTCATAAGGAAGCAAAATATTTCCGCCTTAAAGGGAATTCATTTTTGTTTTCCTTTTCTTTTCTTGCGGGGTTTACCTGAAGATCACAAAAGCAACCGGATGTGCACAAACCGTTGTTCGCACTGTATCTAATTATCCACAGAGTGCAGGATAAGGTACTCTATTGGCGGCATCGACAATAAATCAGAACCGGTGGGAAATTCCAAACAGTTAAGGTTATTCTTCTTATTCGATAGCTTAAATATGAAACAAAAATACTTCGTGCAGCGTTCCAGGGATTTTTAAGCAGGTTATTTATTCATCTTTTCTGCTATTTTCATTTTTGAAATTTCTAGAATAGAAAATTAATAGTAGTTAATTCATATTTTGATTAATATTTTCTAATAACTTAATTTAGTCTTTTGAATTTTAAGACGTTTTTTTTCCCCATCGCTATAGTGAGTTTAATTCATTTTTAACCAAGCCAAAAATCCAATTTTAAAAGGATATTTTAAAAATGCTTCTTTGAGCTCATGAAATTAATAAGCGTCGCTGTTTCTTTTACCAATATACCTATTTTTATTTTCTAAAAAATACATAAATAATAACAATGACAAAAGGATTAAAATCACCTCTTTTTCAATTTCTTTAATATCAATATTTGTTCACAATAAAATGAAGATAAACAAGTAGTGTTTAACACCAAAATAAAATACGAAAATAAATAAAATTCTTTTCGTGGATACTTAAGCGGTGGCGTCTATTTAATTACCTGAGAAAAAGGTTAATCTTTGTGAATTTTGTGTTGATGCACAAATCATTTTTTTTTTTAAACTTAATTTAAAATGCTTTGAACGCGTTGACGCTTATAACTTTTATTCAGCTATAAGATATGTATGTTAAATAGAAGCCAGTAGACATCATTTACGTCAAAGTCTTAAGGAAAAAAGAAAAATTACTTTTTTAAACATTTTTGTAACCGAATCCTATCCATTAGTCAGAACTATCCGACGAATGTGTTGTCAATTTCCAAAATTTGTGTTAATTTGCTAGACTAAACAAATCAATGTCGCTTATAGTCGAACACACAAAATAGGTGTTTATAATGTAGCACTTGTAGACTATAGGTATGCTCTTCTATCAGTCAAACCATCACTCCAAAACAATCCCAAATAAACAAGTAACTACTTGTTCAGTTTACAAAAGATACTTCACGGTTTAGCACCCATCACCGCAAATGGGCTCAATTAGTTCATGATCAAATTTGGATGGTGCGATTTTTCACACGCTGATTAGCATATAAGACGTTGATCGCCCGCCCGACTCAGAGGCTCATTAGACGCTAGCTAGGCTAATGCTAATGTCTAGAGTAGCAGCCAACCTGGTTAATTACCTTTTCCTCTTGGACGGAACGGCCAGCTCGGTCAATTGCGGTTCGATGTTATGTAAACCTCCGTGATTTCCAACGGCCACCAAGTCGTGCTGCTGCTGGCCACCGTGTTGATTTGGGGCGACCATCGTTGAAATTCCGCCAGCAACAGCTGCCCCAATCGTCGAAATGGAGCTCCCCGAGACCAAGGGGCTCGCGTTCCCGCTGGCCAGGTGGTGAGCACTATGACTATGATGGTGAGAGGAGGGCAAGTACGCCGGAGGTGAGGTGTAGTGTGTTGGAACTTGTGCGCTGCCACCCTGCGGGGGTGGGGCATAAGCATACATAGTGCTTATGTCATATGGTTCCAGCTTGCTGGATTTCAGTCCTTTTGTGCCGAGTAATTTTCGGAAGTTAGGCCGCAATAGTTAAAAGAGAAATTCACCAAAGATTATCCACCACTATAGGTTTAGAATTTGAAATCATTATTTTGTTATTTTGGCCTTTATTTTTAAAATTCTGCACTGTTAGCACTGCACTAAATGATTATATTTTTTATTTTTTTCTGTGGGTAAGGAAATACCTTCTAGGCCCCGCACTACCCCACCACCCTCCTCAAAACAGCGAATATGCAATCCGCGGAAAAAACGAACACTATCCAAAATAACACAGCCACGCGAAAGGCCACCAACGGGTGCAGAATCAACTCGACGAAAATACCGTCAAAAAGCGTAAAACCACTGACTCCGTAAGTTTTAATTCGCGGAAAATAAATGTTGAATGCATTTAAATAGCACACCGTAGCCAGTCAGTCACCTTGAAACTGCTGAGCTGCTTGCTGCTGCTGGTGGTGCTCCGCTGGTGCTGTTGTAAACCGCCGCCGTTGAGCCGCCACCGTTTGCGGAGCTCTTGGAATCCCCGCTCTTGTTGCACTTATTATGCACTAGCGTCCGTCACGGATAGACTACGAATGCTCCTCGGCCGTATCCCGGTTTTGTAACAAATTAAGCATTTTGTGAATTTTCCGGGGAGACAATTTACATCTATCTAACAACAGCACCTCCGAAATGGCACACTATATATAAAATATGTACCGGCGACAAAGGTAAGCACAAAGCACATATACAGTACTCGAATTTATGCGACAATTTTCGAAATTAATATCCCGCCCGAATGTCGTCCTTTGAAGCTTCCCGGCTCCGATACGGCCGAGTAAACAGTACACAGACCTTAACTGAAACCCAAATTGGATTTGAGTGACTAGTATATGAAGATGTCGCCACAGTAATAATCACACTATACCCTGATTAACCTATGCCCGCGGACAGGCAAGTACGAAGGTGGACTTAAGCGAACCAATAAACCGAGAGAAGAAAGGAATCTTTGATTTGCCCTTGCGTTGCGTTCCGCGTATTACGGCACGTGATCCGAACTAGTCACCTGAAAGGTATCACACGTCTTCACTCAACAGTCTTTAGTAACTCACTGAGCCTCTTCTCAGCCTCAGCGCAATACGGCGGTAGTGCTCCATTACAAAAACACCTTTGTGTGGTATTTTGGTTTGCGAACGACGGACAACGACGGAACGTACTAAAGATACTCTGCGCCGTGCGCACCATGATGCTGTGCTGTGCCGTGCTGACTCTGATTATATTTCTCTTGTTATGGTATGGCGCGGGATCAGCACAAACAGACTCTGAGTAGGATTTTCTACAAAGCCAAGACAAGACTCTGGACGACGACGACGACGACAACGACGAATGGCCTGGGTTCCAGACCTCGTGATATGAGTGAAACAGTGCTGGAGAGACTCCGTATTGAAATTTCCCACTGTATGTTGGAGCTGAACTTATGCAAAATAGTGCTTGATTACTCCGAGAAAAGTCTGATTTCCCTTCCGAGTTAGCTTGGTGATTATACCCATAGAAATGTATATTAGAAAACCCCATTGCTCAGTTTTTAATAGTATTTCAGTTAAAATTTTTTAAATTTGAATCTAGAACAAAATTAATAAAGAAAACTAATGTTGATTGGCCCAACATTTTATAGAGGCTTTAATTTTATGTTTCCCAATTAAATTTATAAAAAATCAATGCCATAAATACAAACTAAGGTCGTGTATATGTACTTAATATAAAAAGGTGAAAGTGTCAATGAATTTAGTTGAATCAGTTGTTTGAATTTATTTTCTGCTTCGAGAATCAATACAAAATCAATAATATTTACATGTAATATATATTCCTTGAAATTCGAATCAGCTAATTCCAAAATAAAAGTTTTATTTGAGTCGCATTACATTAACATTCATATAAAATAAACTCAAAAGGTCCAAACACATTTTTTTAATTTCACCTTGTTTTTATTTAAAAAACTTGGACATTTTCCAGATTTGTAATATACATAAATAATTCTCTTGAAATTATCTATTACAATTTCTGCAATATAAGTGAACATAAAATATATTGATCTGTGTATTTAATAACTCGAGGACAACCGAGCAATTACTGCTTTTTATTTTAGGGAAATTTAAAATTTAAGGAAATTCTAATTTCTAATTATGTTATTTTAGAAATGAGTACATAATTTTATATTCTGAGAAAGATATGATTTCCCTCTTGAACATGTGGTAAAGGAGTAGGCTGAGAACTCTCCCAGAACACAAATTACACCCTAAACGGATGTTTTGGTATTATTTATAACTCATGGTTCTTCTTGAATGTAAGGGCGGATTGGCAGTCTGTCTACTCTCTCCTCCTCCAGGCCATGTCCACATTCCCGACAACTCAAAGGCTTTCTCAAGAGCGAAGGTATGAAGTGCACAAAAAGCTCTCTGCTATTGCTAAACTCGAGAAGGAACGAGGATATCTGAATATACCCACGCCATAGAGCGAATCAGGCACGTGAAAACGTATACTAGCCCTTAGGATGAATTCCAAACTATAAAGAAAACATCCGAATTCAATGAAATAGTACCTTAGATCGTCTCGAAGATTTCTCCTGGTATTCGGCGCTGCTACTGGTGTTGCTCCTCCGTCCTGCAGCATCGAGCCGCCGTTAAAATTGAGCGCAACATAACTATCAAAGTGAACGTACTCGGGTACTCTATGTTCCCCTTGTTACCGGAGCTCAAGTAGTGGTTGTTTTATCTTTGGTACTTTCGATGAAAATAAAAGCAAGAGGAAGTTATGGAGGTATGTTTGCGCCGAATAGACCAAGAGTAGCGCACTGCATGCCGTCGTCGGTCGAAAGTTGGAGATGTGATATGCAACAGCTTAGGAAAGAGTTCTGCGCTAATTATGTGATAGTGTGCTGCTCGCAGATGGCTTTGTCGAGTGTTTTCTTAGTGATTTCTTTGGCACTCTGATCAAAAAGTTTTTCCTTTTGAGGTGTCTTATAGTTGAAAAATTCTTTTAGTTTTTATTTTCAAAGAATGACACCGAAATTTTTAATTGCCTTTTGATATATTTAGAAATTTCTTTAGAGTCATAAATTTGCTTTAAAGACATTCTATGTATTTTATGTTTTTTTGAGTTGGGATAGTTAAAGATAAAAGGAACGTACTCTCAATTCATAAGTCTAGATATAAATTAAAACTCAAAAATAATTTTGTACTTTATGTTAATGTACAAAATTGCACAATCTTAATTAAATATTGCCAAATTAATTATTTGTCGTGTATTAGTACAGGTCATACCATAGGTCCTGCTGGAATCCCAAGGTCAGGATTATCCATAAGGGACAAATTAAATCATAAGATTTCAGTTTTCATAATGAAACAGTAGTACAAGATGTGTTAGAACAATATTCACCAATATTTTTGTAACACTTTTTTAATATAAAACAAGATTTATTTCTGTATATGCATAAATTTTAAAAACGGTCAATTTTATTTAAATAAATTCATATTTCTTTATAAATAAGTAGTAAAATGATACCAAAGTAAAAATATACATCTTGTATCCAACAATTTATATAATTACCAATAATAGGATGTGTCAACATTTATTTCTTATAAATTAAGCGGTTTTTTCAAATCAGAAAAAGATAATAACAAAATTAATTTATGTCTCCGATATCAAATTTGTGAAAGTTAAATTTTATATGTCCCCAATTCCATTATGATAATTAGTTATGATATATAACGTATTTTGATATTCAGATATAATATTATTGTGTTTATAGGTAACATATTTATTTTAAAAGCTTCCGTGTTATTTTTGCAACGTTTCTTTACTCCGCGCATTAACTTAAAAATATAGGGCGAAGGATAATTGCGCATCATGAACTTCGTCTTCTCATCCTTTTGCTAGCAATTTAATTGGTTTCGACGGGGAAAACAAAATCCATTAAACCAGAAAGTTTCCCATACACTCAGTCAGTCCCCCAGAGACGAGTTCTAAGTAAAAGGAGGAGGCTAGAACCAATTTGTACCAACAAGAACTATGCCGTTGGAGCCAAATTTTACGATCTTTGCTAGTTCTTTGAGTGCTTCATTCTGAAGTGTCGTAACAAAAATAAAATAGATGTATAAACTTAAGGGAAAATTAAGTTTTGGTGTATTATTGATGTATTTTGGTCTAGTCCTCAGTCGCTTTTTTATATTTTCAGTATAATTTAAGAATTATGAGTTTAAGGCTAGATATTCCTGCCTTTTTGATAGTAGAACATAATTAAGAATTTGTAATTTGAATTAATTTCTCTTTATTGAAGGAATAACAGTTTAATATGGAGAATGGCATCATAACAAGAAAGCCTGAGCTAAAGCGCGTGCACTTACCCCCGACAATATTGCCTCTTTTGTATCACCGTCTTATTTGGGTCAATCCCTGGAAAGTAAAAAAGCGATAATTACCCTTTAAATCGGATAAATAACAAAAGGATGCATTTAAAAGTGAAGGCAATTACACCTTCGCGACACAATTTAACATGAAAAACGATAAAAACGAAACTGATTATCGACCCAAAATCGCATTTTACCTGAAAAAGGGTGCGTTAGAGCTGACATGTGAAAATTCAGACATTTGATATCGACCGTTCTTTAAGTTTCTTTAAGTTCACACAACAGTGTCTTTTCGCACGGTAAACACTCGGTTTTATGCTAAATGCACTTCAAAATCAGGTAATTCGCATAAATAAACAGAAAAATCCAAGTGACTTTCCTCTAATGACACTTGCACTCTGTTTACAACACCAACGTTTCAACCATTTTGTTTTCTCTCTATGCCCACAGCGACACTCGCTTCATTTACGCCGTCTACCGGAAAACTACAATAAATGATATTTTATTAAATTTTTTAAATGAAACATTTTGATTTTGAAGCAAACTAGTGTAAAATTATGCACTTTTTTTATTTTTAGATATTTAGATTAATGCATTTGCTTAAAAAACGATTTTATCTTATAAATTAAATAAAAATGTTGACAACATTATGAACATACCCCAAAACATTGATTTTGACAATTCTCAACTGTAATTAAACTGCCAATGGTCGGCATGAGCGGTATTATGAGAAAATATAGATTTTAGTGTCGTTTGCTCGCGCATTTACAGAAAAGAATCAAAAATTATGTTGCAATGGGAGTAACCGGCTTATGGAAATTAATAGAAGCCTCCGGAAAACCTGTGCCACTTGAAACACTTGAGAACAAAGTTTTAGCAATCGGTAAAAAATCCAAGCTTTCTCAATGATTTTCAATATATTCAAACAAATATCTGGTTTATTTTAGATATATCAATTTGGCTACATCAAGTTACAAAGGGATTTCAAGATAATAAGGGTAATGCGCTGGCCTATGCCCATTTGCTCGGTCTATTTCATCGGTTGTGTAAATTGCTCTACTATCGGATTAAGCCAGTTTTTGTATTCGATGGACAGGTGCCCCATTTAAAGAAGGAAACAATCGTAAGTGGAATATTTGGTTAATACCCAATAAGATCTTATTTCTCAAAAATAGGTAAATAAAAATAAAGCTGAACCTCACAATTATGAATTAAAAATTTAAAACCGGCAAGCCAAGTTGAATGATTTAATTTATTTATTTATTCTAAGAAATGAATAGAGTGGAAAAGTAGTCTACTACAGTACGTAAGACATGAGAACTATAGCTGTGTAAGAATAATTTTATTTTTATTTTAGGCCAAAAGAAATCAAAGCCGGAATAAACTTTTAAACGAAGCCGAAAGACTTCAAGAACTGCTTTTAAAATCACTCGCCCGTGAAAAGGTCGTTCAAAAAGCTTTGGGGTCAAACGCTGAGGAGCTTCTCACTTCCCCTCAGAAACCTAAAAAGCCCACTAAAAATGATGAAGACGACATGTTTAAACTCCCTGAGGCCCCAGATGGCGATGCGGCGAACACATCAATTTCAAACTGTTCAAGCTTTTATACCTCAGCCTCAGAAAGTGAGAGCTCCTTCGATGACAATAATCTGCGACATTCCTACCACGCTAACTTACAGTCGATCGATGTAACCACTGCTCATTTTAAGAACCTTCCGGCAGATGTAAGATTTGAAATTTTAACGGATATCAAGGAAACAAGAAAACAATCCTCCTGGGCGAAATTGCATGAGTTCCCCAGTAACAGTGATGATTTCAGCTCCTTTCAGATTAAAAGGCTTTTAAAACGCCGACAGGTTCAGGTCAGTTTGGAAGAGGCTGAACAGCAAATGGGAGGGAAATCTCTAACATTAAGTGAACTGAAAACTTTCCTTACTGAAGAAGGTGTTGTAACTGCCTCTAAAACTGATGCAACAAAGCAGATTGCCTCTGATGAGCACACCAGATATCTTTTGGTGCGTGATTTGAAGAGGGCTATTGAAAAAGCTGAGAAAGTTGAAAAGGAGCGTCAGGAAAATGCTAAAGAGCAAGATAAAACGGAAGAAGGTAAAAAGAGGGAGGAGCAGCTTGGGGAAGAATTTAAAGAAGATTTACGTAAGGCAATTGAGCTGTCGCTAGATATGAGTTCGGTGTATAACGATGAGGACTATGAAAGCGATAATGTAAAAATGAGCAAGGAACAGAGGCAGCAGTTGAGATCAGCAGCGTTGTCATTAGCAAGGGCTTTTATGATTGAATATGGTGGGATGAATGATGATGATATTAAGGATCTGCTCGAAAATACTCAGACACAAAGTTCTGCAGCCCTTAATTTAGCATCCATGAGGTAAGATAATGTGGTATCAGTTTCAGATTTAAACTAAATATAATTAGTTCAGTGGCTTGGTAGCCTAGTTGGTACCTCTATTAGATTACAAGTACATAGTCATTCACACACTGTTCGAACCGTATTTTGAAAATTTAAATTTAAAATATTTTTGTTCAGTATGGGATCAATTAACACAATTTTAGGAGTAGTGGGCTGAATTCTCCCTTTTAATCTTCCACTGACGTAATTTTTAGTCAATCCGTTTTTATTCAATTTTATCTTCCACAGTTTCAAGCACAACGATAGTCTAATTCTAAAGGGACCTTTAGACGATGAGGAAGAAATCACGTCATCTGGGGAAGTAGTCATTTCTGAAATTAAACCAGACACTTCTATAAAATCCAAACGATCTGAAGATTTATCCTTAACAAAATCGGAGGCTGTCATGAAGGAGGATAATACCGTAGCAATTATTTCAAGCGATTCAGATAGCGACTCAGACTTTGTAGAAGTTATCGAAGAAATACCTAATAAGAGTTGGGCTAAGAAAACCACTGGGGTAACAAATATGGAAATTTTTATTGATCCCACTAAAGACAATAATGCCGAAGAAGACATTTTTAAAGATTTTTTTGAAAATCAAAGTCAACCCATTACAATTTCGAGTCAAGATAGCGATGCCAGTGAAATTGTGGCTCGTGGGGAATTGCAAATATCTCAAGATAGCATCACAGACAATGAAGGTATTGAAGAAAAACTACCAGAAACAGAAAAAAATGATAAACAAGAAAATCTAATAAGTAAAAATTTACCAAAAAATTCCACACCGAAAGCAGAAGGAGCAGAACTGCAAATTCCGATACAAAAAGAGAAAGAAGGTGAAGTCAACAATATTTTAGCTAAACTTAAAGCTGATGTGCAAAATATTCCAAAAATAACTTTAGATGATCTTGAGGTCAAAAGTACGATACCCGTTACATTAAAAGATACTACATTTGAAGTTGATGCCACTGTGAGCGATAAAACAAAAGCAATGTTAGAAGGAAATATTAAAACTGATCTTAATCCCAAAATAGACCCTGTTACTATTCTAGAAGGTCTTAAAAAAGAAGCAATGAATATCCCAAAGATTACCTTGGAGGAAATAAAAGCTCAAGAAATAATTGAAATTGTGGATAATAACTCCGCTTGCACAGAAAGTGGTATAAGCAAACACTTCCAGAAAGAATATGTAGTTAAAAGGACTCCCGAAAAGGTTCCAGAAACCGAAGAGACCACACCAACTAAAGTGTCGTCTCCTTTCTTTGTTAAAAAAACTCCTGGATCTAGCTCCCATAAAAAAAATAGGAGCGCCTTACTAGAGGATGATACTGAGCTACGTAAGGAAGGCTTAAAGGTCTCAAAAGCTCTCTTCGACGAGCAAGCGAGTCCTTCTACAGAAATTGAAGAAGGCCTTTCCAAAGAACAAGAATCAAATAAAGCACCCGAACCAGTAGATTTTCTAAATAGAGCCGCACAAACTTTGAAAGAGAATAAGACCACCGAAGAGCTTGAGACACTTGCGAGAGATATATCTCTGGAAAAACGTGAGTTGGAGAAGGAAAGGAACCGACAGAATCGTATGGGATTATCTATCACTGAAAAAATGAACTCTGAATGCATGGACCTTCTTCAGTTGTTTGGTGTTCCCTACATTGTAGCTCCTATGGAAGCTGAAGCGCAGTGCGCCTTTTTAGATGCTGCACAACTAACAGACGGTACAATCACAGACGACAGTGATATATGGCTTTTTGGAGGAAGGACTGTGTACAAGAATTTCTTTAATCAGAAGAAACATGTTTTGGAATTTAAGGCGGAAAGCATTGAGAAGAATTTTAGCGTAGATCGCGAGAAATTGATACAATTGGCTATTCTAGTTGGGAGTGATTATACTACAGGTATTTGAAATAATCAGTTAAACGCGATAATCATCACCACATTTTCAGGCATAAATGGAATTGGAGCTGTTACAGCCCTCGAAATTCTTGCAACATTTCCAACAACTCCAACCAAAGAGGGCGAAACAACGCAGATAATGTCAGTGCTTTCATCGTTAAGAAAGTTCAGGGACTGGTGGAGGAATGGAAAGAGTATTGGCGTTGGTGGTAGAACTGCTTTGAAAAGTAAACTGAAGAACATCGAAATTACTGAGAATTTTCCTAATGCAGCAGTGAGTTTAAAGTATATTTAGAAATTCTATGACAAAAAAAGATTAATTGTATATACAAAACTAATAATATGAGCCTATCGTGATTGAATTTAAAATTCATACAAGTTTAGGGACCCTACCTACGATATTTTAGGAAATCTGTTTTTAGTTAAATGCTATCATAAGTTTAAAAATTAACTTAAGTTCTTTTTTTCAAAGGTTGTGGAAGCTTATCTTGACCCAACAATAGATTCAAATAAAGAAGCCTTCACATGGGGTACTCCTGACGTTGAGACAATCAGAGAATTCACAAAGAAAACTTTCGGGTGGACTCGAAATAAAACCGACGACATTTTACAGCCCGTTATCAAGAAAATGAATGAAAAGAAGATTCAAAAATCAATTAAAAGCTACTTCTCCGTAACGAGTTCACTTGCTTCACCGCGGGTGCAAGTGAGCAAGCGAGTTCAAAAGGCGATCAATAAAATATCCGGCGTGGATAAGACAGAGGAGGAGGATCATGTTAAATCCAAGAAACCTAAATTGAGGAAACTTAAGGAAACATTAGAGCAAAATAAGACAGAAACGGCGACGGGCACAGGTAAGCGAGCCAGTAGGAAAAGGGGTCAGAAGGTTGCTGATGTTGCTATTGATGAGATAGAAAGCTCTGAAATATCAGTGGCGAGTACTTCTGCAGTAGATAAGACTAAATGCAGCCCACCAAAACTCCCCAAAATATCTAAAGTGCCTGTCATCCCATCTTCCACTCACGTTATTCCTCAACGTGAAAAAGATATTGCTGAAATGCAAAAGAGGAAGGAGCAGGCAGCTGAGTTACTGAAAAACATGCAGAAACCACAAAGAGGAAGGAAGAGGTTGTCTTAATTCTAACTAATATATAATAACCCTTTTTAACTTAATCGAAGTGTGAATTTTGTAAAATTTTTTGAATGAAAATTGTTTATGCAAGTCTACAATTTAAGAGTTTATTTCGATACAGTATAAATTATTATCCCTGCATCCTACGATAATTTTATTTCCTACACAGCATGGGGAGGAGAATATTTCTCCACCAATTTCGAGTTGTGCTGCAATAACTCCTTTCTCAGGTTGCACTATACTTACAAATCCATTTGTAGAACATGCGACTATCCAACTGCTTTCATTCATAAGATATTTTGGAGTCGAAAAAATTTGAGATGGTAAATTGATTCTCCATTTCAAGCGCGGAATTCCATTTATTAACTCAATGGAATAAAGGTGTTTATCGTGACATCCAAAAACAATACCTTGCTTTTCCCCAGGGTAACTGATGATTTCGAATGATGAAAATACTGATCCTTCAGTTCTGAATGATGAAATCTGAAAAAGTTATAATTAATATATGGTTCAATATTTAGGAGTCTTTTGTTAGTTGCCTCATTTCCTTCGAAATCAAGAAATCGAATGAGTCCATTTACTTCAGCTACACCGATATAACGACCAACTACAACGCAAGTCGAGAAAATTGGAAAAGAGAACTGCTTCCTCCAAATAATTACGCCAGTTTTAATCTCAACAACCGCAGTAGTTCCATCAAGACAGCAGACAACTACTTTTGCATCATCCAATTTTGTTGGAGACGAAAATATTCCTTTTGAAGATATATTGACGTCCCAAAGTAACGTTCCTGTCTTAGTTAAGTAGAGAGGTTATATTACTATAAAAATCTATGGTTATTCACATGAACTCTTTCTTACCTTTGAAACCAGACAGAATAAATTTTTATCCTTTGCATAATTCCCAAAGATGACTGTATTCTCGATAGCTAGGGCCTTACATTTAATCATTCCCTTGGAATTGAAGCTCCACGATATTGATCCTTGCTTAGTATCAAATTTATAAAGAAATCCATCATAGCATCCTACAACAGCATACGGCTCTTCAAGAAACTCCACTGGACTTTCAATTCGGTCTGGCAGTTCAATAGATGAAATAAGTTTGCCATCATCTAAACTTAAATTGACTACAGTGTGCGAGTGAGAACCAACAGATACTAAAGAGTTTTTAACTTTTGGACTAGCATCTATGCATTTCTCTAAATTGTACTTCCATGAGACTGATAAAAGTATGTTTAGATTAATTTTACAACAATGAGATTTAAGTGGTAAGTCCAGGAGGTCTTTGTCTGAGCGAATTTCGGAAGAAGTAGTAGTAGTAGTCGGTAGATTTTTGTCGTTTCCAATTTCATTAATAATTTGACTTAAAAGGTAATCCTCATTGAGAAGCATCAGAAGTATATCTGAAGTAGATTTTTTTGTTATTTCTTCTAACTCTTTACAAAGCTGTAAGGCTTTAAACGAAGTCCCTCCGGCAGCTTTAAATGATAAATCCCAAGACATTTTCGACCTTTTAGACGTCGAGCTACAATTTTCACGTCCTAATATCTTAGCACAGAGTAATTCAAAAATCTCTCCAGGTTTTTCTTGAAGGACATTATTTTTCTTTTTAGATTCGTACAAATCTAATAATTTATATCTCGAAACTTTACCATGCGCAGATAGTGGTAAAACGTCTACATGAATAATATCATCTGGAATTTCATGATCATCAAGTCTTTTTGTCAAAAACTCAAAAGACTCAGATCTATTCAAAGATATCCCCGTGTAAAATAGAATTAAAGAATTATTACTTCTCGAAAATATACAAAACGATTCTTCAACACTGTCTAGTTCGAGAAAACATCTTCTAAGCTTTTCCAAGTTAATTTGATGACCAAATTTTTTTATGACATCATCTTTTCGACCTTTAAAAGTAATGTGACCATTTTTAGTTTTAACAGCAATATCTCCTGAAGGACGAAAAATATTTTGGTCAGTTTTAGATAAGATATCGAAGTTCTCGTCTCCCAAAATACATTTTCTTTTTGAACTACCAATGAAGATTTCTCCGCTTCCTTCTAAAATAGGCTGTTTGTTTACTAAATCTCTTACTTCCAGGATAGTACTCGGATCTATTGGGAGTTCAAGTGATAGTTCTTCAGTATCTTTAGTAATTTCCTGTATAGAACTCCAACAAGATACTTCGGTTATTCCATAAATGTTGAATACCCTTTTTCTTTTTGAATCATCCCAATTTTGCCAAAATTTTACTTCTTTGAGGTCAGGGAATGGCTCTCCTCCAAGCACTAAAATTCTTTTAGTTTCAAATTAGCTGATTTATTAAGATATTTAAAACATATTTCTTACCTTAAAGGGGAATTTTTTTCAAAAATCCTTTGTTTAATCACATCTGTTCCAAATAATTTGAAAACAGAAGGAGTCATTTGAATAATTGTAACACCAGTTCCCTGTTCAGGAAATATTAAATCAACAAGTATTTTAGGGCAGCATCTTGTGGATTTTGGGATAATCAGAAGTGTTGCACCATTCCTTAAAGCTAGAAACACTTCAACGACGAATGGGTCAAAAGTTGGTGGTGATGCTACAAGAATTATATCTTCGGCAGTAATTGAATATATTTTACTGCGTTTTGAAGTATATAAATAAAATATGTTCTTTAAAAAATCGATATAGGTGTATTTTTACCTTAAATATTCAATATTTGGAACTATACAGGCGTACGGGACGTGCACTACTTTGGGAATTGATGTGCTTCCTGAAGTTCGAATTGAATAGCAGAGCAAAACAGGATCTGGTTCATCTAGTTTAAGGGCTTTATAAAAAAATATTTGCTCGTTAAGCACCTCAATTTCTTGGATCAGTTCCAACTCGTCTGGTTTATTAAAAAGTTTTATGTGAGTTAGCAAATAAGTTGCTTCATAGTATTTTAAGTTATTGCAAAGATTCTCAATTTTGCAATTAGCAGCAATCGGACAAAATGAGCAATTGTTATTGAGTATGCTGCAAATAAATCGTAATGTAAACAAATTTTAGGCATATTCTGTCTCCTGTTATGGCCTTTTACATTTTTTGGCAATAGTAGGATTTTTAAATTTCTACCAATAAAGTGCGTTGAAATATCTTCAATATACTTTCTTTTATTTAAAAAAAAAGGAATTATTAAATACTTACCCCAGAATTAAAGTGATCAGGGCTGGGGAATCTTCTAACATTAAAGCAATTCGGCGGTGGGGTTTCACCTCATGCTCTTTAAGAAAACGACTCAAATTTGTCGACGCATTAACGATTTCTAAATAAGTATAGACAACATCGTCTTTTGCTACATTTCGATAGATAACACAACGTTTCTCGCTATATTTAACTAGCTCGGAATATGTTAAAGCTGTGTAGATCATATTATTACTTTTCCTAAGGAATCTTCTTTTCTACAATGTTTCACACAAATCGAATAACAACGAATATTTAAACTTTTATTCGAACAGGAAATTCGAAAGATCAACTGAAGGCTTCCGAGAATGTCAAAATTGGTAGTTGCCGTCTTCTTTTTAAGGTTGACGTTGTCAGGCCATCTGCACATTCGAGCTATTTAACAAACAGAAGAAGCGGCTTTAAAATATGTTTTACGCCTATTTTATTTATCCACACCAAAAAAAACAAAAACCGAATCATAAAGCCTCAGTTTCTAACTCCACTATATAATACTTTACGTTACAGGTTATTTAATTATTATTCTTTTATTTCTTAGACATGACAAATCAATATTTAAGAGCATGCTTTTAATGAAACCCGTTTTTTTCAAGCAATTGCAATGATTTTATTTATATTTATCGTAGATGAACTTTATATTTCTCTTTTTATCCAAGGTTTGTGTCTGCTACTAAAAGTAATACTTGTTATAAATAGAAAACTACAAAGTATACGTATTAAGGAACTCATTATTTGAGTAGGCTTTTTTGATTTTATTTATATATTCAAATAAATATAATTGTCTATATTTACTTACCTGATACCATTTTAGAAGTATGTATAATTTTGTTTCTTTCGTACCATATAAAATATTAGAACCCTCTTCTTCTACAATTTTCTATAATTTTGAAATCATTCTTCTTTTTATTTCTTCACATTGTAAAACTTGTAATAAATAAAAAATAAGAATGATAATAAATAAAAGAAGAATATACATTGAGAACACTTTTAATTATTAAATTTGGACCACAAGAGGAACAAGGACGCTTTTGGTAAATTTTTTTTAAATATTTTGCGGTAAAAGCCTTCTCCGAAGGGGAAGTGAAATAAATGCTTTTTTAAGATAAAAATAAACGTTCCATCGACACTTTGTTATGAAGCCATTTTATATAAATTTTTAATTTTTACTCTTTACGAACAACTGTGGGACCATACTTATAAAATATGTACTACCCATTTTTAATTCTAAAAACCAATGATTCTTGAAACCTTATGGAAATTATGTTTTTATTACCTATGGAGCATACATTTTTAATTTTATCCTTTTTTATGTTATAATAAATTCATTCTAAATAATTTTAGAAAATATAGTGAAAAATGGGTATCACATTAGCCGCCCTATACTACTTATGAATAAATAAAATACGTTTTATTTAGTTATGCTGCAAATGCAAATTATCACTGGTACATTTGTTTAACTAAAACTGGTATTAGAATTACCATTTTAACTTAGTTAATACCAACGGGGCAATGAACAACACTTTAAAAGATAAAATGTAAAAATTTTATTGAACTGCAATAAAAGCTGACACAAAATACTTACAGAAGAAAGATCATTCCGGAAAAAATACAATAACCCACAAATGCTAATATATCTCAAAAGATGATGATCGTCTAATCACCTTAATTAAGCAAAATTGTGACGAAACATTACAGAAAATAAAACAAATAAAGGAAAAGGAAGCTGCTTGTGTATGTAAACAGTGTTTTATTACCTTTAAAGGAAACAACTTGATAGAAAGACAATAATAGCCCGGAATGTTACACCACGACGAAAAGAACGTATTACTTATATTTCACTTAGAAAAAGAAACTTTTACAATAAAAGTCGAGGCAATCACGGCCGACTGATATCCTAAAAAATCTAAGAGTAACCTAAGATGATTGAAGCCAAAAGTTCGACAAAATCCAAAGCGGAAACATCTGCTCTTATGTGTATAATTATTTATTCGGCGTAACTCTTACATCGAGGTAATTACTACAGAGATAAGTGTGGATGTCTGGTATGCGTCTATAGATATCTTTTTGGAAATGCGCTCATGCTGGTTTTCTCTTTGAGCAGGATTATATTTTGGCAGGAGCCGGCCGAGCATATGTTGCAAAAATTTAGGACTAGGGTGATGATACAGCACAGGGGAGCGAATGAAAGGGGATAAAGGGGGAATGACTGCGCCTGCCGGACTCCGCAACAGAAAGGGGTAAAAAGCCCGTAACTCCTCTTTAAATACAAGCTTGCTTACTGCGACTCGGTATATCATATATTTATAAAAATAACGGAAATAATCCAAAATCAATCCAAAAATCTTTGAAAATTCTATCGTAACACGTACTACAGCGATGTCGGGAATCCAGGGGTCAAATTCCATAGCCCTAACCCTATTACGTCTTATTGGTTGCTGCTTATAGTTCGATTCTTAATAACTCCCAGTAATCGGTAATAATATACTTTCTTAGCTTTAATAATTTAACTTTCGATTGTTGTTGCGACAGAGGGGGCAGAGACGATTGCGGCGGGAAAAGAAAATTTCGGGGAATGTTTGAGGAAGGGGGAAGCAAGGATAGTGGAGTGTAGGAGGACAAGAAGGCTTATAACCAGTGATTCGGAATAAAATCAATTATCAAAGCGGGAATATATCCTTGGAATAGTTTTGCATTAAGCAAAGCCGCTCTTTCTCTCTCTCATTTTACTGCTCCTCATCACCCAATTCGTGTTTGATTTTCGAGAAATCAAATTCCTCGCCAGTACCACGCTTAAAAATGTCCAGGACATCTAAGCAAGTCGTCTCGAAGTGCGTTGTGGCGTCATAAGATTCTGATATGAAAATTTGTGATTCTAGACCCTTATCGACCGGTTCATAGTAGTCAGACACAGAAATAAACTTTTGTGCTATAGGGTGCAAAAGATCTAGACCTGGCTTAATTTCATTCTCGGGATTTTCAGATTCAACGGTTGTTGAGACCATGCCAATAAACCAACCCTTTGCGGCCACTTGATGGGTGTAGCTCACTAGGGAGACATAGATGTCCGATTTGCGGCCTACCTGCTTCTGGGGAATTATTATTTGAGTAGAAAGAGCATCCTTTGTATTGGCAATGGGATGATCAAGTAAGCAAATGCAGCGAATAACCTGTCCTCTTTTACGGACCTGTAAAATAAATAATAAACTTAGTCGTAACTAAATACGGAGCATGACTATGACAAAATCTTAAATTTGAATTTTTTTAAAATATGAATATAAGAAGCATTTAAATAAACACATAAGCTTATGTCTATATAATTATTACATTTTTGTGTTTATTTATAAACTAAATTGTTTGATTTCACACTTAAAAATTATTTCGCTTAATCTTGGCAATTGTTATTCCGATGACAAAGCACAAATCAGCAACTCGCAATACCCCTATATATCAAAATTAATTGCAGTTAAAAATTTTGGGAATTCTTTGGTTCTTCTAATATTCATTTTCGAAAAAAATGTCAATTTTTGAAAGTAATTTTCTCCTACCTTATCTGGTACATAGCTTGGATCACAGTAGACCTGCTTACATTTGGCGACTTCGGTTCCTGAACGAACGCCAATCACTTTACCACCTTCTCCAACGACAATCTCATCAATTGGCTTATCAAGCATGTAGGTTCCTCCATAGATAGCTGAAAGCCTAGCGAATCCTTGTGGGAGTTCACCGAGTCCATACATCGGATACAAATACGGCGATTTACCGTAGCGAGCTAATGAATCTGAATAAAGCTTAATTCGTCGAATTGTGTTCACTGCCGGCTCGTTCAGGTATTCATCGTCCCTAAACAGTGCCAATGCGTGACCGGTAAAGTCCTGAGTGTTCTTGTCCAGTCCAAATTTATCGTATAAAGCTTGCATATTAGATTTCGTTGGATCGAAATCTTTCCAAGTCTTTGGATCATCCTCTTTGAAGTCTTGAACATAGATGAGGAAGTTGCGGAAACGTCGCTTCTCGAACATTCCTGTTAGATAACAAAAATATTCGTTCTTTATTTTTTGAAGAAATTAATTTTTTTTTTGAGGGTTTTCCTCAAATAACTAAAAATTAGATGAATCGGGAATGAAAATTGTTTAAAATGTGAAATGTTTACACTTGTTATGTTTTTAACTTATAACTAAATTAAAATAATCAATAAATTTTCTGAATATGTATTCATAAAAACCCTTGTCTTATACAAAATTACTCTAAAAGAATAAAAATTATTAAAAAACAGATTGTAGAGACAAACATTTTAAATAAAACAATTAAATTATTCTTTCATAGAAAATGTTCTTAAATTAAGCATTCGACATTTTTGTTAAATTTGAGTTCACAATAAATTTGCCCGAAGACAAGTTCTTTCAGAGAATTTAATAAATTGGTTGTAATGAAGCTACAGAAATTTCAATTGAAAGAACATTTATGGTAAGCAAATTTTTTAATTAAATCTTTAGCCGCTTGGAGTAGAATAGATATCTCAAATCTCGCACAATCTTGTTGGTATTAAAATTTCATTAATGCCCATTAAGAAGATTCACAAACACAATCCTTAATTAGTTAAAGTTTTTACACATACATATTTCATATGATTTTCTTTAGGCAGTTTTTGTGTAATAGCCATTTTTTAATATCTGTAGAAAGCTGTCGTTGTAAATAAAATGTTGATACTCAATTCTGGGTATAACCTTTAAGATTTGCGGCCATTCTATCGCTTCTATCAACTTAAAACGATAACCTTTTGGTAACAATTTTAGTTCCGGAAGCCGAATAAAATCATATGACGAATTTTTAGGTGAATGTATGTAGACAAAAAAAAGTTTTGTATATTATGAGACATAAAAACATTTTCACTGCAAAGTGGAATTGAAACCCCGTGTTGTATAAAAAGCTTTCATATTTATTAAAATTTGCATGATTGCTCCACCTCCTGTAGATAGCCCTCATTGCAAAATTATCTTAAATCAAAATAGCTTTTCCTTTTTATTTCAAATATATTGAATTAAATTTTTTAACACAATTTGTAAATTGTTGTATTCAACGGAATGCAGTTGAGCAACAAATCATTGGTTTTAAAGATTTATTCTTTTTCCTGTACTTATTTGCTCACGAACATAATTTATACAGGTCGATTTCTTGAAGTAATATTAATTGCAAAAACTAAAAACCATTTGTTTTTCATACAAAAATGCAACAAACAACAAAAATATAAAACGTATGTTTGGTTATTTAGTATTTTTGAGAAACTATGATTTTTAAATAAATTATAATGAGTAATAGGGTACTTTCATAGTGCTAGTCCCCTTCCTCCCTTCACTCCTATTAGGGAAACAATGGAAAATGCGAATCTTTCGATTCCCTTTCGTACTCAATGATGGAAGTTTACATTTTAGCTATTAAGGCCATGTTATTTTTCATAGTCCGAACCTAAAATTTTAACGCAGATATTACAATTCGCAATTTCTCGGTAGTAATGTGGTCAATACCCTCACTCGTAAAATATTACGTTTATATAAAATACCTCTATAGTAAAGTAATTCATATACCTACTCATAAAAGTTACGTTTTTATAAATTTTCTTGATAATATAGTGCACAATACACCACGGCATTATATAAAATTAAACATTAAATTAAGTAAACAAACAATTTTCTTCTTTTTATTTGTTTATTGAGAATATTTACTTCATGAGATAGTAGTTATCTTATTGCCTGATAATCTGCTCATCTAGAGTTGTAGTGTATCAGATGGTTCAACAGATAGCAGGTCGATAAAATTGAAGCTATCAATTTACGGTAATTAGGTAAGCAAATTGTGGCGAAATTTTCGAGCTGAAAAAACTGGCTATGTTAAGATTTATGGTTCAGTAAACATGAATTGATTTTATAGTGGAAACTAAATCTACTTGATACAATTAAGACAATTACTGTAGAAGGTTTTCTTGAAATTCAAAAGGGGGATACATTGTTTTAAGCATATTTATCTGCATGAAACTTTTGGGAAATAAAAATTGACGTTTAAAATTAACACTTTTAGACTGAGACTTCTCGAATTTTAATAGTCGTTTTGAAGGAAATCGGTTCGATCTGAAAGCGAATTGCTGACAAAGATATAGTTGGAAAAACAAAAGGTATTCACGGTAATTACGGTGCAATCGTATTAAATAATAAAGCGAACAAAAAAATTTAAAAAAAAGGCTGGAGCCATGATTTAGGTGCACAGAACGCAACACCTCGATCCGTGCGGATGGCCAAATTGCTCCGTAGGTAAGTCTACTGGAAACGAGGTCACTTTAATTTCCTCGAGTCAGGAACGGTAAAATGCAAAGAGATTTCCAATTCGGATTTAATTTTTCGGCATCGGCCACCAGCGCTGACTGGGCTCAACAAAGGAAGGCAGCCAGCAGAAATCTGAGGCGATTTGGAGGCATGAGTCACCTGTGCGATGGCTGCTCGCTGGCTGACTGGCCTGGCCCCACACTTGCCGATGGTTTGAGGCAAGTTGGCCTCGTCGTCGCAATTCGCACTCTGCGAGCCGTCGAAGAAATCTAGAAAACCAACCGTTGCACCAAATTCGCGCAACAAAAAAGAGAAATTACCCCAGCGACTGGTTCGGCTGTGCGGTGGATTTTTGTGTGAAATTTTTGCGATCGGCATTTTCCGTGTTAATCATTGAAATAAATGGCCATGGAGACAGCGCAGTCGACGATGGGCAAGGTGGCGGACGAAGAAAAAAAAAATCCGTTCACACTGCGCACAGGAGAGACGTGTCACTTTTGACATGAAAAAATAAGTTTTTTTATCCGCCCCACGATTCACTTAGGCGGCGAATTGATAAATCCAGCCCCATGGAAATGAAAAATTGCACAAAACTTACCCATCAGATCGGAGGCGAGAGCCTCCTTTTGGTCAACGGGGACCTTTGCAATTTTTCCACCCTTGTACACATAACTGCCCTCGATCGACTTGAACTCGAGGTAGCGGGTCACGCCCGTGTGGATGAGCAGCTTGACCAGCTGTCCGTTCGCCATCAGGAATTTCGGAATGAGATCGACATTCCAGTCCCGTCCGCGGCCGTATTTATCCGCAGGACACTCGATCCCGAAGCGCTGGAAGAGCTCCTCGAGGGGTGTGATTGACGCCGATTCGCCCCCGTAGTACTTGTTCCGGTCGATGTGGAGCACCTTCTTCCCAGACACCGACAGCATTCCGCTCAAGATGCATTCCTTGAGGCCGGTGCCGAGGACGATTGCTTCGTATTCTTCATCCATGGCTCAATCAGATGCAATTTTTTTTTAACTAATTTGGTAATGTGAACTGGATTAACTTCTTCGGCACTGCAGAAAAACCACACGATTTTGGCAGAGCTCACAATTAAAAATGTCTAACTGAATGGATTTTTATTTGGCTATCAGTGTAGTGGTACGCTTGCGTATTAAAAGCGGGTGTAAACGTAACCTCCAATCGGTAAGTTTGATAAGTGTGGCAGTACGAAAACGGAAATTGTCCAAATGAATATAATCAAAAATTAACGCAATTTTATTAATTTTACGAAAAACTAATTAATAAAAACGTAAAATTGCACAATTGCCTTTCTTGAATTCAGGTTCAATTACGAATTAAATTAGAAAATAAATTTTGAGTGTTAAAATTGCATTTTAAAAAGACATAACCATAAATTTTGAAAAATTCATTTTTTACCGATTGTGTATAATTTCTAGAAAATTATAATGCTGTGTTTATTAGTTTAAAATCATGATTTGTTTTATTTTAATTTTAATATATCTAATTATGTAAATTAATTAATAACTCTAAGAAGTTTTAGAAAATTGCTACGACTGGCTACGTGGCTAGACCACACACATAAATTAAATTTGCTAAAGTAAACATTAATTTCCCAGTTAATTGTGAAAAATGATTATAATTAAAAGCGTTTACGTTATTTTCAAAAATCACCTCCGGTCGAGTTCAGTAGCTGTACCTGTTGCCATCTTTAGATTTTCATTTCGCTTTCGTATTCCGAAATTCGAATTGTCAATTTTTTCTTTCAATTTTCGAGCAGCTGGAAAACGGCATGACGACGACAAGGGAGCAGTTGTGTTTGTGAGCCGAGCGAGGTTGGAAGTTAAGACGATATGGCAGTTGAGTCGCGCGCGTTTTGCACACGTATTCAAGTGGTTTTCCTGTTTTTTCAGTGAAAATCTCAATTAATCGGAGGCAGTTGTATTGCAAGTGACCAAAAATAGTGTTTTTTATACCCTCAATTAAGGAGTTAAATTCTCAGTTTTCAAGTGATTCAAGTGCTTGTCGTCTCAAGTTGTTTTTTTTTTTTATATATTTTGTTGAATTTTTACCTGGACAATACCGGTTCTCTGGATTCGGAGCAAAAAATATACATTTTCGAGAGAAAAAAAACAACGTAAGTTTATTCCGAAATGGAGCTTTGTTTACTTGCTGTGTGCCTGCCTGAAACGAGCTATTTCTCAATTCTCAAGATAGTCGCTCCGGGCTCCGTTGGCTGGAGTCGAAGTCTGGCCTACTTGGCCGTTGTGCGGCTGTGTGAATGTGCCCTCTTGGTTCCGTCTTCTTTACCGTGTGTTGGTCTCTTAGCTGGTGGAGAAGAAACAAAAAAAAAAAAAAAAAAAATGGTCCAGTCCGGCCGCCAGCAAGATCTGTCCAAAAAGATTCTGCGGGATTGACGACTGAAGAAAGGACTGGACAGCTGCAACCGGTTTTCTTGATTCTTGCAGTCAACTCGGGGAATCCGCTCCGATCGTAGCGGCGTTCTCATGTTCCCAATCCGGCGACGAGGCCAAGGAAAACCCCCCTGACTCACAGAGCAGTTGCAAGAATGCAAGCAAAATTATATATCAACCCTGTGCAGTCGCGAATGTGACACAGAGCCCCTTATCGTCACAGGAATTTTGACTTTGGGATAGGGTCCATCACCTCCGCCCACTCCTTAGAATGGCAACTTTCATTTATTTTCTAAATTTAGCTCGGCAGAAAAAAAAAAATAAAAATATAAACGGCATTTCACTGGGCACATGAAAAGCCAGACTTCCTACCAAAAAAAGAGTTAAAAACAAATATTTTTGGCGTGTATGAGAAAGTGTGCCAGAACCTCGTCGTTTTGTTGCCCCGAGAGGCTCGACCGAAAACATGCAGTCAGTGGGGTCGTAGGGGGCCGAAGAACTTTCCTTACCTAAAAAAAGAAAAAAAGAAGTATACTAAAATACGTTGAACTTTTTCCTCGAAGAAGCTGACCAACGAGACGGCGGCAGTGATTGCGACGAAGGCGACAAGCACCACAATCGTCATTGCTCCGCATTCAAATGAGTAGTGGGGCACAACACTCTTTAGCTGGTTGAAATTATTCAAAAAAGAAGTAAATTTCTTTTCTTTTTTTTTCTGATTCCATTAATTAAGGTACAAACGAGCCGAGAACTGGACTGTTAATTAGAGCTCTTATTCTGCTGTTCCGCAGCTCGGTGGTGGCTTACAGAAGCTTTGTGCGTCGGTTAATGATAATTGCGGGGCTCCAATTCGGAGAGGAAACAGCCACTAATGACTTGGGCGGCCTTTCCTCCACCGACGCGATAAAGTGCTTTGCTTCACAAAATTTAGACGGGACAGTAAAAGTGAGCAACTTCTGACTTCCGCAGTTGAGCCCCACAAGCCTCACGATCCGAAGCAATTGATATCAAATCGGAAATGCTACAATTCACTTCAGAATTAAGAATTGAAACCTCAATGTCACGCACTTGATCGGTATCTTTCTTTCTATCTCCCATGTGGCAGGGTTGCAGAATGCACGAATTAGAATTAAACTTGGCGGCGCCTTCAGCTTAGTCGTTCAAGGCCCGTGACCATAACAAGGCACTTTATCTCAGTAAAAAGCTCTTAAAGAGATCCTCTTTTCGGCTCCAGCGGTTCTTTACTTTTTAATTAGTAAAATTTCAATTGTTGGCCGCTATTAAGACAGCTTCAAGTGGGAGCTCTATCAGATGACGATAGCAAAACAGACTGCGAGACTACCAGAGGAGATATTTAAGCCTTTGCTAGAATTCTTGAGAAAATTTATATTAAACTTTCAATGTTATAAGATAACAGAATTGAAATATATGCAATTAGAAAATAAGATTTTTTTTTTATTGTAGATTTTAAATCAGTGAAATTCTTTGAGAATTTACCCATTTTGGTCGTGATATTCGATGCACTATCTTAAAATCGCCGACTCGAAATCATGGATATTAAAATATCTCCCAAATGTAAATTTTAATCGTTATCAGTTGAAATTTAAAATTTCCGGACATCATTTTGGATTTCCCATTTTAAATTTTTTAATTTGGGTAGTCGATTTAAAGTTTACAGTTTGATACGGGGTTAGAAATTAGCGATCTTGAAAATCACCAATGGAAACTTCTAAAACAATATTCGCTTTAATAAAATTTTAATAAATCTTTTCAATCCAGAAATATTTATTTTCTATTTGCCTCACATTTTACCTTAAACAATTTGTTTTTCTTTGCATTTATAAAGAATAAATCGTTCTTTTCAATATTTTAACGACCGGACGCAACGTGTTACTTAATAAGATAAAACATTTAACAATGAATGAAATAAGCTGAAGCTCAAAAAGCTAGCGTAGCGAGGGTTATTCAAGATTTATTAACGTATTTGTTTATGATAAATGCAGTAAGTAGTAAAGAGCAAGTTGGAATCATTTATTATTTTCCAGTGTATTTAAAATATTTTTTGAAATGTAAATCAGTATACCTTGCGCAAAATAAAACAATTATAGGAAGCAATGTAAGGCGCAAGTGTTTTGAATGGGATTAAATTTAGGCTAGTAAGTTAAAAAAATTCAACTACTTGTATAAAATGCAAAAATTCTATTTGAATATTCAGTTTCATTATATTTCATAAAGCGTTTTACTTTAGAAGATATGATTTAAATTTGATACTGTCTGAAACAAAGTTAGTTAGTTAAGTTAAATTATAACTGATAGTTTCAGAAATTCTATTCATTCATCTAGATTATATTTTATGTTTTCTAAAATATATGCAAAAACTTACAAAACTGCATTACAACTGATTTTTACTTCGAACAAATTTTATTAATAAAGAATAACCAATAAGCAAATGCTTTTTAAATAGTAAATTCTGTGCATCTGCGAATATTTTTATTTTAAATAACGTAACTTCAAAATAAATAAGTAACTCTACCCAAGAATAACAAATTCTGGTTCCTAAAAGAATCTCTTAAACGGGAAATTTTTGTCTGAATCGTTCCTCTATAGCTGAATTGACTGCAAAAGTTCGTACATGCAATTCAGCTATTAGAAACTGTATGATGCGATTTGTGGGATTTATTTCTGCATGATTATTCTTAAATATTAGCAAAATAAATTTATATTTTCTATAGTTTAAAATAAAAGAAAATTTCATTTGATTCCAGGATAACGATTTGCTAAAAAACAAAAATAATGCCGGTCAGGAATGGAGGTTAACAGCTCCTTGAGGTGACCACCACCAGCACTAATTTGAACACATCCTGTGCAAAGTGATCCCAATTTTCCCAGTGGGCCGCGATCCTGTCAGTTTGACCCAGTCGCGACGCCGCCGCACAGTGTCACCGGGTGTTCTAAATTGTCCTTGTACAGTGTAACGACTGCAAGGGGTCTGGAAAAATAAGCAAAAATCGAAATCAACGTTAATTTTCTGCATGACGGCTTTAGGAACTTCCCTGCTAAATGGTGTCTTGTCAAAATGTCCAAACCCGAAGAATTGCGGAAGAAGTTTTCAGCAACGCAGCAGCCACAGAAGCAATGCCTCTCAATTCCACCGGCGGTGCTTGGACCCTCGGTGGCAGAGCCCTCCTCCTCGTCGGGAATTATCGCCTCCCACGGGAGCATTTACAGCAGTTCAGAACCGGAGCGGACTTATGTGTTTCCCGGCGGAATCCCATCCGCAGGGGGCTTAATCGGTAGTAGAGGTTTCGAGGAGGCGGTAGGAATATCCATTCGGGGGCATGCCCGGTCAGTTAGTCACGGTGGAGGTCAACTTGTGGGTCCGGGTGGACGGCCTTTAAAATCGGCCATAAAGGGCCATCAGCGTGCTTTCTCTCAAGGCCAAATTACTGACACTGTGGTGCCCCCAAGGTCGGGGCATAGTCGCGTTGGATCCAAGACAGATTTTATCCTTCCGCCGGGCCACAAGGAGGTCCCTGAGAATCGCGATTTTGGACCCTCAGTCCCATCATCCGGTCGGGGACATTCGCGGCAGGCCAGCCGATCCGAATCGATCTACACCCTCCGGAGGACTGAGATTCCGCCCTGGTGGAAGCGGTTCGTCTTCTGTCGCAGTGACAAATTTGACGAGCGCGGCTACCGAATCGTTGTGCCAAATCACACAGTGCCACCAAAAACACCAAAACGGGAGCACCCCAACGGATGCTACGTGGGGAACAAAATTCGAACTACCAAATATACGCTGCTATCGTTCATTCCGAAAAATCTACTCGAACAATTCCACCGCGTTGCCAATTTGTATTTTATCTTCATTGTCCTGCTCAATTGGTTTCCAGCAATTAACGCTTTTGGGAAGGAGATTGCTATGATTCCAGTCCTCTTCGTTTTGGGAGTCACGGCTATCAAGGATTTGTTCGAGGACAGGAGACGAAGAGGTTCCGATAAAAGGATCAACAACTCTACCTGCAGAGTCTACAATGGGTGAGTAATGTTCTCCATATAGTTATTTATTTTAAGGGTGTCTATTCTGCGAAAAATGTTTTTATACATTTTTAGATAAAAGGTGCTAGTATCGCAATTCCAGGGAGTCAAGTACTGACTACTATTATGTTAAAATTCGACCGTAAACCAGATTTGAAAGATACTGCATTTACCATGAAATTGAAAGTGTCTGCCAGTTAGATCATGCATAAAGACAGATCGCCTAGTGTCTTAGCCAACCGCCACCTTTGCAACTAATTCGTCTGAATAAGAAGAAATAACTATCAGCATTATCTATTTAGGGTAGGATCTATAAGTGCAACCGGTCTCTCGAATTAATTTTCGTTTACATTTAGATGTTATCAAAATAATTTCTGAATAAATTCTGTATGAACCAAAGAATAAAATTTAAAACGCACCCCGAATTGCAAGATTTTCATTGATACATGTTAAATAGATTTAAAACGTTATTTTTCTTCTTAGCGTCTTATATTTTCTTAACCCAAAATATTTAAAACTTTTCTAGACTAAATTGCTTGCAAAAAAAAAATTTCATGGTGGATTAAATCCACCTGGGGCTTGTAAACACCCACCAGGTGGACACGTGATTCAGTCTCCGCTGATAGAGGTAATATCCACTAAGTACAAACACCACCTACGTCGATATCCAGTTCGACCCTGGGGCGAGTCAGTTTTAATATCGATTTTCCTTGTTTTTCAGCCAGCCGTGCACTAGTGGCGATTTTATATCTTTTCAGAAAAGAAAGTCCTAAGATTTTGGGGATATTAAAAGAAATTATAGCACTGCAGTGAGGTTTCGCGCAACACGCCCCAACGCGGATATTCGATTGGCGCAATTGCGTGCACCTAGATGTAATCAAGCATAGTGCGCGAAATGTTTCAAATAGGCCGGACTTGGATTTTCTGGTATCATGAAACATCGGTCCCCATGAAAATTCATTGTCAGCTCGTCCTGCATGCAATATCCGAAGCATTTCCATATACCAGGACTAAGGTCAGTCCTGGTCGCTTGGTGTTGGACATGCGAAGCGTTGTGCTAGAGATTTTAATATTTTTTTTTAGAAAATAATTATGTGTGCCACATCGCAGCTTGAGTATATCGATCAGGGAAAAAAAAACGTTCACGTAAAAAAGTGGGCAACCTTCACCAGATCGAAGTTACGTGTGCTTTGGATTTAATAGATTGCAATCGCTTCATTGATTCGCCAGATGTTCGGATCTCTGAAACTGTAAGAGAACTTTTTTGAGAAGCAGCGTACACTCTTAAGAAATGGTTCTACCGCTGCATGTATTCAAAACGGAAGGAGCTCCGTTCGAAGTGAACGAGCCAGTGACCTTGGGCGGACCCCAAATAGAAGGAAAAGAAAGCTTCCGCCTGGGGAGAGAACAACTACAGCAGTTTGCAGTGGTAGCCCAAAACCCAATAGTCGTCGAATCGCGTCACTCAGCAGTTTCTTTTTAAATTCAATTAAGGCGCAGAAAATCTCTGTCGTTTATTGCATTTAAATGAAACCCTTGGAAAGCCTGAGGAGTGCGTGTGCAAACATACCAAGGGGCCCCCTCTAGGCCCCTTAGGCCTTGTGCAACATCGCAACTTGTTATCGTCTCTGCAGCTGCGGATTGTGGTTGTATAATGCCGCCGGAGGCTGTTGTAATCTTCTGATAGCAAAGCGATCTCGCCGTCGAAGACTTTTTGCTTTCGGTATTTAAAAGCGGTTTTGTGCGCTAATTGCAACGAGAAGAAGTTTTCGTTTGTATTGCTTTGGAATCGCCTTATTTTTATCTATCTGCTTATTTAATCGCAATTATAAATTTGTTTATTAAGCATAAAAAAGATAAATACAATAAAAAATTCAGTCAGCCGATATTGTAATGATGAAATACATAGATTCATGTTTTTCTTAGACTTTATTGTGAAATCGAGTTCTTTGAAGAACATGATTTCAGGGGAAATACTAAATATCATGACGAAATCACGACGACATCAATAAATTTGTATGTTCTATGTTTGACGAACAAATAAATAGGTATATCTTTGCGCATTTTCGATGCGAACATAACAATTTCAAAGTGTTCAGAGCGTGTTATCATTCTTTATATAACTTTATGCATATGTTTGGTTATAATTTGAAAATTGAAAATCCAATTTTAAAGCAATCTAAATCTTATTGAAGTAGGTTCTAGTTATAGCCAATTGATAAAAGTTCTCATTATGGAATATTCCTTAGATTCTTTATAAAGCAGTTTACACAACCAAAAGGTATTTAGGTAAGACTTTACTTTCTAAGGCTTTTTATCGGATTATTAGTTTTAAATAGTTGACTGCTGGTCACTGATAATAAAAATCCAATTTAAAGAATAACACGATCAAAATTGCATCTACTTATAAGTACATATAGCTTAGACAATTTTGGTCAGATCAGCATACAATTTTAAACATATTTTCGAGTAGTTGTAGTTTATGAATAATGGAAAACGAAAAATACGATTTTTTTTGTCGTCCAATGGGTAACCGCTTATGATCAAAAGGCTATTCCAAAATTCATCATTCCAGATAAATTAAACTATCTGATTCCCCTATTTTATTATTATATTTCACCTTTAATAGCCAACTATTTATACTGAAATTTTCCAATCCCCTTTTCGCATCGTCAACATTAAAAACGTTTTACGAGTAAATCAGGATCAATTAGGTATATGAAACAGAATGGAATAAGATAGTTGCCCTGAGGAATACCTAAAGTGTTATTTATCTCGTAAATATCAAGGTAATACAGCTCGTAATATTCTACTAAACAAATAGCAAAAAGGCCAACTGGCAACAGTATCCGCTGGAAAAAATCAAGAACAAATATCTTCTGCACATTTGGTTCATATAGTTTTATACTAGAAGACGCATCAATCCGCGGATTTGAGCCACTTGGTGAACTTGACCCCGATGCTGTAACATTCCAAAAAGGCTGAGTTATGATTTATTGGCCACATGGCGAAGATTCGTTTTAAGGCTGCCAGCTGCCAGAAATTACTATATCACAGGGAGACTACGTTTAACAAGCAGTGTGACGATAATGAAAGTTTTAATGAGTTTACTGCTGGCCACTGGAATGCGGTCATAGACTTTGCAAGATAATTGGTCTATGACACGCAATTCCTAGTAACTGGCATTAGTCCAGAATGAGTTTACCTTGTGACTATCAATTTTAGAGGTGGGGTTGGTCAGCTCCCTCGAGGCCTATTGGAAAAGTGATTTCTTTCAAAAGATTTACCCTTTTCCAATTTACCTGGACAAAAGTTACATTTCCTGATGTTTCCTACAGAAATGAAGGGGTTTTGCTGTTTACTTTCTTGCAAGGTATATAGTATATATTGACCTTGACCCTGCTGTAATAAAATAATTAAGAGCAGGCCTGTTGGGCGGTAATTGCATGTTCCTTCGGTGTGGATTGTCTCTACATAAATCATAAATTGCGCCTTTGACCACACGATAGTTTTATCCACGCCCATCAACTCCTACCATTCTCTGATTCGTAATTGCTTTGGTGCACATCACCACCCCTAGCTGTCCTCGGGTGTCTGCAGTCCTAAAAAAATAGTATATACAGTCAACGTTGAAAACGTGTATACTTCTGAGATGAAAAGTTCCTAAGTAAGAAGCTGCAAATGAAAAATATATTTTCACAAGTGCTTTTTATGATTTATTACTATCAAATTTAAAAATATTTCAATATATTTTAGTTATAACATTTGTAAGTTAAGGAACTTTGATCTTAAAATAAGTAAATACTAGGTGTATGGAGACTTTTGACGCCAACTGTTTCTAGGGTAAAAAGGCACGGGTATTTTATATGAGCGCGGTAGGTCGCGAGGATAAGAATCAAATCATATCGGCGGGGCAGGATTCCTTCGGAAGGGTTATGCAACACATACCATCAATAGCCCGTCGAAATAGGTCACTGGAGTTCCTGATTCAAACAATTATTGCTGTGATTGATTCCTCCACCCACGCGTTCGTTCAATGGGGCTCCAATGCGATCACCCAAACTTGATGGCTTCACTAATGCATATTTGCTAACAAAGGAACGTTCTATGTGAAAATCGATATAATTAACACCTAATGAAGGATCAGACCTTTAATAAAGCACAAGCATGACGGGGCACTGCGACAGGCTCTGGAATGAAAG
This sequence comes from Philonicus albiceps, assembly GCA_963969385.1. Lineage (NCBI taxonomy): Eukaryota > Metazoa > Arthropoda > Insecta > Diptera > Asilidae > Philonicus > Philonicus albiceps. The sequence goes on from OZ017775.1 coordinate 9,220,922, forward strand.
TGCCTCACGTTCGATGGACTCCTGTTCAAACAGCAAGTCGCTAGGTTGATTTTAGTAACGATTTACGGATACAGCAACTATGTAAACGAAAGGCTAACGGCTTTCTATAGCCGTAGAAATAAAAGGTTAAGGAAATGCTATAACTAGGTCATAATTAAATATGTTCACTCATTTTTATTTAATGGACCCTTCTAAATCTCGAATTACGCCTATACAACACCTGGAGCTAGGATAACAAAAGTTTTGTCTAGTATTTCGATTTATAATAAATTTTTTTGTTAACACGACACCAGGTGTTGGCTGAATCATTAATTTAATGCTAATTGGATAAACAAACTGTCTGGCAATTTAAAGTTATAAAGTAAAAAGAACTTTTAATGGTCATTCACTTTCGGTAGAGAATCTTTAGTGAAGTTTTTAAATTAGTAAGGTGAGAATTAATGTTGAACTTTATGGGCTTGTTGGAATCATAATTAACGCTTGTGGTGGTGTAAACGTATAGCAAATTTTAGTCATCTCTAATTGAAAGTTAAAAAAACATATACTTCGAAATTCACAAAAATATTTTCTTCTCTTCTGCAATAGTAAATATCGGGGTAATTTTGAAGCTATTGAACTTAAGAAATAATGAAAAAATCACTATAGTGAAAACATTGTCGGAAATGTAATTTTTATTTATGAATTTGTGCGATCTTTAGCCATTAGTAAAAAAGAATTGAGGCTAAATTGAACTCAAAAGGTTAATTCATTTATTCTCTAAGAGTTGTGTAAAAGAATGAGAACATTCAAGCGATTTATTCAAACAATCACTTTGTGACTCATACCGCAGTCGTCACACCCTGCCCTGTAGCTCACTTAAAATGCTGATCACTTCTCATATTACACTTAAGGTAGATATGTTGTTGTTTTACTAATTCTCCATTTACAAAAATTTAAATATTTGAAAAAAATTGATCTGCTATGGAAGAAGTGACCAAAGTCATCAAGCGATTATTTTGCCGCAAGGCAAAAAAAAAAAAAAAAAATTAACGATAAATTCTTATCACTTCCTACGATAAGATAAGCTGAAACATTTCTTTCTCGAAGAGAAACAGAAGTAGGGTAGTAGTTTGAATGCAGCAAAATTATCTCACCACTGTTAGAAATACATATTTAAGTAGTAATAACTCGTTCGAAACTTAACTGACTATAAATAAATTATTTCACAACAATACCCCAATTGCAATACCTCAGATTTTGCATATCTTTTATTACAACAGCAGGGAGTTATTAATTTCGAGGGGTGGGTGGGATAAGTATAAAATGTTATTGCTAGCAAACAGACGAGTGAGGTCATTTTGGCTGAATGCGAAGTGTAGTAACAGGTAAAACGAGCAAAGTCAGTTTTACAATAGTCAGCAAAAGAGTCCCAGACACCAACAGAAGCAGCAGCAGGTAGTGCAGGTGTCAACCTCGATTACTTTTAACTTACTTTTTTTTTTTACGAATGAATTTTGGGACCTTGCACATGGACTCCATGGTCATTACCGAGAAATATTATTGTAAAATGCTTTTTAGGCAAAGTTATTTGTGGCATCGGGTGATTTTGCTGTTCTGTGATCTTGTTGGAGACCGATCGTTCAAGGGGGAAATGAAATGCTTTAAAATCAACAACCGAAACATTGAAACGAGCTGCTTTTAGTTGCCGCTAATTATGGAGGCTCTTTTTTTTTGTTATTTATAATATAAAAGATGGTTTTTTTTTTTATGTATCACCGTGATATCAGGGTGACGGTGACATACTCAAATTGTTTTCTTTAAAAACAAGATTATTTGTAAAGACATCACACTATTTCTGTAATAGTTTGTTTTTAAGAATTAAAACTTGCTTTTTCAAGTTCTATGGTATCATTCATGATGCTATCCAATTTACACATACATATATAGATTTTTACGGAGATAGTTTGATTAGCTTATTTAAATAATCTGCTGAACTGGTACTCATTCAGAAATGGAAAAGATGTCTGATGTAATTCGATGCCGTGTTGCTTTATTAGTCATATAATTATATCTCAATACTATTACAAAATTTAAATATACCAAGTTGTTCAAAAAGTAGTTAATCAATAGATGGACATTAAAGGTATATACATTATAAAATAAACATACACATAACAAAACATTAAACAAACGTAAACAACATAAAGTCTACTATAAAACTTGACCTCATATATTTTAATAGTTTTTTATGAGAAAAAGGCCCTTTAACTAATATTAGAATTTCTCTACAAAAGCGTATAGATTTGTTTTACTATGATCTAGTAGATATTAGTCGTTTTTGATAATCGTTTCATTAGTAAAAACTTTAGATCCCAGAGCCCATGTACAAACACTTTCTAATAGTTAAATTTAGATAGTACTCGTCATAAAACGTTCATTGAACTAATGATCATTTAACTTGTCTAACTGTCTAGACGAGTACATCAGATTTTGTTTTTTTGTTTAAAAAAATAAGCATTCATATACAAAAAATTGCAGTGAATGGCAGAATGTTTAGTGAAACACTTAGGCATATTTTGGTGAGCATTCGTCATTAACAGGTTTTTTAGAAACCCCAAGTTTAGATCATTTTAGACTTTACGAAAACGTATTCATACCAGTTTAACCGACTTCTCTTAAGATGTCCAATGTTACTCAAGTTTGTACGCCCACGGCAAAACAGTTGCCCATTTAGTGGGATCCATTCACTTAAAAAATTATGAAAAATGTCAGTAACCTCATCTACCGAGTCAACCAGTCAAGGCCGGGAGCTGACATTCTCCGGTAAGTGTTACATCACTAATTTTTTTTTTTTTCTTGAATATTATAATTTCGGGCAAAAATTTCGAGTGGCCCAATTTAAATATGCGTGCGGTGTGCGCACGTTTTTTGTACCATTTTTCTGGCATGGAAATATGCCAACAAAATCAGAAGAAGTAAAAGGGGGAGCTGCCACGGAAGCGATCGAGCATCGCTTGAGGAATTGCCGGTGATTCAAAAAAAAAAAAAAAAATAATAAAAAAGAAATAGCGCGCTTTCTCCTCTACATCGATACGGTGAAAATGTGATTCATGTGAAAAATGTTTGATCGTCTGCACTCACTAAATGCGATACGCTTGTAATATTAAATTTGTTGTTTTAGTAACAAAAACTTATCTGGTGGAAAGCACCAGGGTGGGTCTATCAAAAGTTAACTAGAGAGTCAGGGGGCAAGCAGATTAATGGCTTGATCAGCCGGGATCAGCGTCTGGCGACAATCAATCGCATATTTCATAATTTTATAAAATAGCCTTGGCATTCGTTAAGCGCGCGTCGACTGGTAAACAGTAACAATGTTCAATTTTACCAGCGACTGGGGCTAATTAGATTTCGACGCGGTAAGGAGATAAAGGTTTTTGCCGAAGTATTAATGAGTTGAACGGCTTGTTTGCCGATTCACGTGGGTGGTCTTAGGCTGGCTGTGGTGGCTGCACATTGCTCATTAATATTGCAGAACACGCGCCAAATAGAACAGAAGCGTTGTGATAAGTCTTTAAGTTGGAATGGTGAGAATTTATTGCATATTGCCGGTACACTGTGAGATAATTAAGCATAATAATTCGATTAACTCAAAATGCCTCAGTGTTTTGTACGTAATCATCAAAACAGTGCCAAAAACCCTTACATTTAGCAGTATACCGCAAGGCTCAGTCATGGGACCTTTATTCGTTTTCAAATGAATGGAAAAAGAAGTGATTTTCAATTCGTTTTAACAAATCATTTAATGTTTTTATATCAGACAAAATAGAGTGAAGTTGTCATTAGAGCTGCAAACACCACAATACCTTTAACATTTTCCGTGAATGAAAAAGAACTAGAAATAACAAAAAACTCCGGTTTCATTTAAGTGAAATCATTATATAATCAAATAAAAAAATTCTATTGTTCCATTTCAATAATAAATATCTTTGGCTTAAAATTTATTTCAAAACATGGGTCATGGGATGGAATGGGAATCAACTGAGTAAATAATTTTTAATAATCAATTTAATTATTTAGTAAAATCTTAGCTAAACTTTCTTTATAATATCAAAGACTTAAGATTTTTAAAGACGGTTCGATTACCTTTAATTTAATTTTAAGATGGGCTGTCATACTTTGTACTATTTCTTTTCGTTGTGAGGCTATAAATAAGTTACTTTTCTCGTTAACTTAAAATACAATAATTTAGCTGTCTCGTGTACAAAATGTGAAATCTTGTTGGGTAATGAAAAATCAGCAAAGTGGTTTAATATCACAAACCAAAGAGCCACCCACAACATGCCTTTTCAGAAGCAATTACGCCAATAGCCTTGGAGCAATTATGATTTTATAACTGACAAAACAACAAACACTGAAAGTAAACCAACCCACAGGAAACTGGCTGTTTTTATTATTATTTTTGTTTTTAATTAATTGCCTAAAACGTAAGCCGGTTCCAGGCAAATTAAAAGTGAAAAACAACAGCTCCCTGTCTGTTTCACAAAAGTGAAAATTTAACGGCCATTTAGCATATGGTATGGCATAAAACTTCTGCAAAGCCAGAAAGTATTGTGTTTTAAATGCTGCCATGAGACAAAGACCCATTTATGTCCACTTTTGGGGTGCTTGGTTGGGTTCGTTTTTAATTTTTTCTTTAAAAAAAGCTGAAATGTCTTTTGCAGCCATTAAATCCGTTTTTCCGCTTTTCCTATCTCCAACGTAATAAAATATCACTGCATATCATCAACAGACAACGAAACCGCTTACTCAGGTGCTCGACGAAGTGTTTATTATTTCGACGAATTTAACAACAGAAATAGATTCGAAAATTAGAAAAAGTCGCTGAAAGCGCCGCCCGTGAGATTGGTGGATGTGGGCATGGAAAGGTAATATCCGAATTTATCGTCTCTAGATGCGCCCAATTACTTATTTCTGGGTGTTTACATCTTCAACCAGCTCTAAGATACAAACATGAGATATTCTTGAAACATTGCTCCAAAAACTGGAACAGCACACACTCTGGATAATTTTTCCCAATGTCGACTATTTTTGGATTGGTTAATTGCTGGAATTAATCTAATTTTCTTCCATTCTCAAGATGATTTGGCGCTAGGGTTACCATCTAAAATACAATGGAATGATTTGAAGTATATTCGAAATTCTCATAAATTAAATATATAATTTTGTAGACAAAATATAAAATTAATATTAGAATTATTTAAAAAGCCCCACTAGGAAATTTTATATATTTTCTAGACTATCTATTACTACATAATTCTAATTATGGAGGACTTAGTAACGCATGTGACCTACATCCCGGTTACATTTTAGTCAAAGCATTAAAGAGTATTTGTTTGTTTCGAATAATCTAAAATAGTAGTGAAACTTTTAAGACTTTACATAGTTCTTAAAATACCTCCTCTCGTCTGTCTGGTGTTGGATGACGCTGTGTGTTTATAGGACTGAAATTATCGTCAACTTTATTTATGACTCATTAAATCCACTTTCACAGTACATCAAGTCTTATTTCTAACCACGCAAAAAAAAACTGGTGTAAGTGGTATGCATCGTGTCCATTCTTCTTTTCAACGGAGTGTCGGATAAGTAAACATTTAGGGTATGGACACTTAGAATAATATAAACAACAAGAGTATAACAATCACATAAATTATAATTGATGACCGAAAAGTTATAAACTTATAAACGTATTCTTGTATTTTTGAAAGGGCTTTACATAGACAAGGTTGTTAAAAATCGGACTCAAATATTTCGATCACCACACTGCTCAGCTTTCAAAATTAGCTCACACAAGTTTTGAGTTTGTATACTTTTTGAAGAAGTTCAATACAGTAAAATACTAAATTTGTTTTCATTTACATAGTTCAAGATGTATGCCTCCTTCAATTCAAGACAATGAGTTCAATTAACTCATTATACGGACAAAAATACCACATCTTAAAGTCAAGTATTGGAGTGTCGTTTAAATTTAGAAGTAAATAACGAAGAAGCAATCCCGCAAAGGAATGAAATAGCCCTTTACTCGTACTAATTCTCTTTGGTTTGTTTTGTATAGAAATCGAAAGAAATTTTTAATATTTTAAATGATGAACAATGAGTTCTTTTAATTTTTAAATGAACATTTTCTCAGTTTACTCAATTTCATTAAAAGTTTGTGTCTGTTTATTAAAATTTTGAGTTGAATGGATTTAGATATTTCAGTCAAGTGGTCGATGTCTGGTAACCCTATATCTTTCCCACAGCCTTTTTAATTGAAGAAAACTCATCTATCTTACTGCCTAAAATGTATACAGGAACGTCTTGAAGGTGAAAACTGGGTCAAGAACGTTAATTTACCAAAATAATAAGGTAAAGGCCCCCTGTTTGAAGAATCCGACGATCTACTTACATTTTCCGAGTCACCGGAGCAGCCGACTATCCCGCTAGACCTGGAAGACTGTGCTAATCACAAGCATTTACCTGAGATATTTCGCGAGGAAGTAAAACGGTTCACTTTTCGAGCTGTTTTAAATTTTTGTGTAAATGTGTCCACCCGACCGCGAAAAAGAATACTTTACAAGCAGCCACCTGCTGGGTCTGAATTGCGGGAGTTGGCCTCAAACGAGGAAAGAGGCTCATGTTCGGGGGAGTCGTTCCGCACGGTAGCCCAGGTAACGGAAGCGTGCCGTTGCATATCGCGTAACTTCTGGAATAAGCGGGTACTCCGGTAAAACAGTCTCGAGTCGGGGGGAGGGGCTCGCTGTTTGTCCATTTCTAGGCCGAGCGGAGTCACTGGTGCGGTGTGTGCGAATAGTGCGAAATGCATTTTCCTAAGTTTTCTCTTTAGCTCCAACAGGAAGAGCCGGGCACTTCGCTAGAGCCCCTTTTGCGGATGGAAAACTCCGGATTGGGTTGAGCTGGGGCTCCAAGTGGCCCATATGAGTCGCATAGCGTACCCACTTTCCCGCAAGGTGGTTGGGGAGTTCCCGACTTCTCCAAGAATTCTTCAAGGAAAAAAAAAGAGTGGCTTAGCAAGTTCATTGGCTGCACTCGGCGAGGTGAATGCCTACCGGATCCCAGTGCGATGCCGGTTCGACGATGCCTTCAGCCGCATTGATTGGTAGCTGGTTTCGAAAATAATTCGGGCGAGCTTTGGATGCAGCGAGCCCTCTCAATTAATTCAATTGCTATCGAGCCCGAAGATCAAAAGTCAGGGACTAGGGGCAGATTACTTCACCGTTTCTATGCAAATAAAATTTGCCACTGTGCGAGGAAATTGGCAAAAACTCTTCTCGGCGAGGCTGGACTAATTTCGTGACCAAACTGCAAAACATTTGAAATGTCCGCTCGATTCAGCGCGATAAGCGTTTCAAGTTTAAGCGGGAAGTTTACATTTAAATTTACTTAGATTGGTGTCAGATTAAGATGCATTAACCGTTCGTAACTACGAAGGCAATGACGATTTAGTCTATGCATTTAAAAATGATTTTAAAAACATAAAAGTCGAAAAATTCGTTTTTAATAGCTAAATTCTGAAAACTAAAGGTTATTCTCAACAATTTTTGATTCGGTTTTTAAATAATTGGTGTCTAAAGCGCCTTAACAAGAATTCAGTTGTAATGAAAGAGTCGAGTCAAAATCAAACCCATTTTTAAATTGAAAAATTATAAGTGTTATATCGTTTCAAAATTCAGACTAAATCTCCTAACTAGAGAAGCCATAGTTTAAGCCAAGTAGATTCTAGGTCATGAGCGTATATCATGAAATACTAACCTACTGGCCGTGAATTAGGGCCGTAGATACCCAATAAAATCCAATTGCTACTGCTAAAATATTGAGCGAAGTCTAGAAAAAACCACACCTTAAAATGCCAGAACAGCTGCGTTAGAATTGATGAAAGGGTTGAAAGTTGGCCACTATGGTCACGCAAGAACTACTCCGACTGAGATAGCTCCATTTCTCGTCCTTGAAAACAGAGGAATTTCCTCGATTCATAATTTATCCTGGATATCTCTTGTTTACCTAACTTCGACGGTTTTGCGAAACACGAGGGCTGTTCAATTAACAAAGAAAATTACTTAGGTGCCCTTACGGAAGCCCATCCATTTAGACAGGAAGTCTTTCAAGAAGTTCAAATAGTCGTTCTATCACTTAAGCGAACAATTTGCGGTCGCGGAACGTATAAGACCCTACCGTCTACCGTCCTTTAAATCTCAACAAAGCAATTTACTTTTCTCGACCGCCATTCTGCCCCTGCATGCCCTGTCCGCCTTCTATTGGCACGCAAACAACGTGAACGATTTCAATTATTCGTAGATAATCGCAGTACGGTGCATATCCAATCAATGGCCACAATTTTCTGGTTTAAGTGCTTTCGCCGGCACACTGTCCCTCAAAGTTCGGTTTTTGTAATTGGCCCTACGTCTGGGTGGATGTTCTAATGAATTTTTTATGAGGAATCAAAGGCGAACCTTGTTATTATCAAGAATTACCATCGAAGCTTGTGGTGAAAATATAAAATCCGCCGATTCCTTGGCTTCGATTGGAGGTCAATTTTGAACTGAGCAATTTCAGGGTCACTTCTCCCTAAATTATTCAAATTGTGGGGACAGCTTAAGGGCACCCAGCAGTTCTTAAAGTGAAAACTTTATCTCAGGGCGTCTAGGAACAATGACTAAAGCCGCTAGATACTTAGCAATTTGTCTTCTACAGATTGGGACAAAACAATGGCCAGTTTCGCATGTAAGAAGGTTACCATTTTTATACACAACTCAAAGACGGGGAGTCCCCAGGGTCATCGTTGTCGTCTTCTTGTTTAACTAACGTGAGAAAAACTCGTTTTGAGTGACCTCAGCTTTGAGTAATTCGCTTCGTTGTGGAGCTTGCGTCTTTCTAGCGTCTTCGTGGACAATACCGCGGATTTGTGGCGAATTGGTCTATAAATCTTTAAGCGGTGTTCGCCGCCTCAAACTGCTTATTGACTTCAACTCGATTAGATCTTATCGCAGATTGAGGTTTTTATTTGATTTTTCCTTTAAAAAAAAAAAAAAGAAAAACAGGAAACCGTTAAGCTGGTTTTATAATTTTTCCGTTTAATTAACTTGGCGACTTAAATTAGCCTTTTTGTGCTATTTCTAGGGTGATGATAGAATTTTATCTTGAAATCATTAAAATTTTACTTTTACTTTTAGAATTTCCGGCCTCTTCGATATCGCTGTATTTTGAAGTGTTGTCCTCATTTTATCAAGTGTCTAAAATTCCAATTTTTACAGAATATTGAAAACTTTTTTCCAGCTGAATTACTTTAATTTAATTTTATATTGTTAAGAAATTAAAAACGCATAGTACCTTAAATTGAAAAACTAGGAAAGTCGATTAGTTTTAGACATGTGTAGATTTGATTTTAAAGAGGCTAAATTGCTAAAATTCTATTTGTTAATATAATTTTTAATTTTTGTTGTATATTGTCTGGATATCGGTCGGAAAAAGTGGGATTAATTTTATTAAATCATAAAGCTTCTCTTAGGTGGCGACTGTATGCTAAAAATGTATAAATTCATTGGAATAGGAGAAATTAATCGAGAAGCAATTAAGAATTTACTCAGATACAGACAGAATAGAATTTAGAACCTGAAGGAGTAAAGCTTTAATTTAATATCCATTACAAAATTAGACCATATTCAGCAAGTCGTCAAAGGCGATTAAATTTATTGTTCAAAGCCGATTAAAGCATTGCATGAATGCAACTTGGAATCTATTCCCGTCAATACCTTATCGATAATTAAATATCATAATTTGCTCAAAATTTCTTAGACGTCGATATGAATAGCAAATAAATGTAATAAGATTGTATCATTTGCTTTAAAAACTTTAAATTTAAAATCAAACAAAAAATGTTAAGGACTAATTGTGTTTGAATAATCGATCAGACACTCCCATATTACAAAATTGCTCATCTATCATAATTATGCTCTAATTTGTTATGAATTATTCAAACACAACGTTTTTTAATATTAAAATTGGCTAGAGTAAAGTATCTTTGCGTTTTCATTTCAAATGTTTATTAATTCTTTATATACGCATAATAAGAACCTATAGAAGAAATCTTATTGAAAGTTTTTGTTTAGCTTAATGCGGTCACCATAATAAATCAAAAAGCAAAAGCATGTCTCACAATTCTTAAAGTAGCTTAAAACAACAAAGTCCAAGAAGGTGGCACACTTTTAACTACTTTTACCTGTTTCCATTGGTCATACCTCCGAAACGGTTAAAACAATTCAATTGATTCATTGATTTTAATCAATGCAATATCAAAAATTTTATTTGAATAATGATGATGATAAAACGAAAAAAAAAATGTTTTTTGAAAACGTAAAAAAATTTTGACGATGCAGAAAATTAACATAAAACCGGAGGGAGGAAATTGAAACAAGTTGAGCCGGAAATTTCAGCAGAAAACCTTTTACTGAACTTGTAAAATAACCCCAATCTACTTCCCGCCCCGTCATTGCCCCCCAGATACTTGAGCTTGAGCTGGGAGTCCGGTTGCAAATTGTTTCGATCACGAGAAAAAGGTTTTCAAAACTAATTTTGATACCCGAAGGCGGAATTAGCAGGTGAGAGCCGATGGTAAGCGCGGCTACTTAGTACGATATCACCGTTGTAGTTCCGCATTGGTCGCGGCCAAAGTACTCGAGCTCACAAGAAAATAATCGCACCAAGCGAATGAGTGAATTTCAATTGAATCACGACACCTGGACAGACCATGGCAGCATTTAATTTATTTGAGCATTTGTAAGGTGATCACATCATGCTGGGTTAGTGGCACCATTAAGAAATCCGAGAATGTTCCTATTTATATCCGTCTCTTGTGTACCTGACTCTATTTTAACTTGTGTGGAATTCTTTCGATTTCACTTGGATACCTGAGCGAAAATATAATGTCTTAAGCCTTTACCATGAGTTCTTATCGAGGTATGCTTGAAAAATAACCCAACCGCTCGAGAATTCGCTTACTTCGACCCATTGCTCAATTCAGCAATTGATCGTATTAAGATGAATTGACCAAGTCACTGCAGAAACTAAATTTTCGAACTGAACTTTAATTTTATCAGTCTTTTGCGTAATTCAGCTTATTTAAAGAAGTAGCTGTCGCTGCAGAAACTAATTGTTATTGAAATAAAAATATTTTGTTCAAAACATGTATCAAATTTTATTATAATTTTATCTTTTAGCAGTCTCCAATGACGACTGAAGGTGTATATAAATTTTATTCCAACTGCATATTTGAGTTTTAAATTACGAAATAATGTTGTTCCATAACAGTCCTAACAGGAAGTACATTTACTTCTTTATTAAACTGCATAGGGAACTGCGCAGTTTTTGTAAACAGAAACCATAGAAATGAAAAAGAGAGTTAATATGCACAGATATTACGCCTTGTTCCAAACCAAAAATCAATTACGTGTTATGAACACCCTCCAATATTGATTGGAACAAAAAAATCATATCCCTTTGATATATAAACGGAGGATTGTTCAATTCTAGTAATGTTGTCTATCAAAACATTTGAAGAATACCTAAATCATTTTGTGCTGACTAGTCTTGTTTAATTTTTGATCAGAAAAAATGTATAGACATTGCGTTACAGCTTAATTAATTTCACAGGGGTTTGTAACGTTTTGGAAAATATCCACAATGATTGAAGTGGTGAGCTGAAAATAATCATAAAAGTTAATATTTCATTAGTACGAATCAACAAATCCGTTGATTACAATTTCGTTCATTTTCTTTTGCTTAATGGAATATGTTTGAGTACTCCCGCTTAATTTAATCGTATATTTTTAAAAAATAAATCTTAATCCAGTATTTTTGATTCTAACAAAAAATAAAATCGTTCGTTTAGCCTCAGTATTAAATGCGTTTAGATATTTCACCTTGTGGCTATGAAATTGAGCTTAGGTCAAAATAAAATTTTAAACACATATTTTCGAGGTATTAAATTTACGTGCTTTATATCTATCAAAATTAAAATAAACATAAGAAGAGCTTAAAGTTATTTGTTTCCATATTTTGTTGTCGTTTACAAAAGAAGATTAAAACTTGTACAAAACCTTGTGCTAGTCCAGCGCTTATTCTGACGAAACAATTGAAGTTCTTGCAGTACAAATCGAAAATATATAAACAATAAAAAAGAGAATGTACAAGGGTATCCGATATCTTATAGTTCACAATAAAGGTCAATTTATCGAAACAATCTCCCTATACGTTCCCTCTCGGTAGTGTGTAGAGTGTTCGTCTGAGAAATTCTTGTGGATTAATGTTTGCATTTTTAAAGGGCTTATTTCCTCCTTGCTGACCATTTTGTTTCATTAAGAAGACCTCCAACAAGGTTAAAAGGAATTAGCTTAAAATAGGCAAACTAAACGTGAGTGCTAAAAGACCATTCCTTCGAGCATGCGAGTCTCCTGCAAAGCCTCCGACATGTTCTGCTTGGTAAAATCCCCTTAATCCAATCTAAATCCGATTGACTGCCAACTGAGAACCCTTTGCCGTGTGAACTCGAAGGTTTAATTTGCCTGCAAGTTCCCTCGGCGCCGCTTGGCACAAAGTGCGAGGTGCGATATCACACCAAAGCGGCACACGTTGCGAAAAGTAACAGGTGGCCGTAGCTTTTAGAGCGTGACTTTCCCAAATAAAAATAGAAACGCAGCCACACGATACTTCGCGACTACGGCCCATTTTTCCGCGAGGTTTCGTTATCAGTCCATCTGCACCCCTCGAACGGGGGATTCAATTTTCGACCTTTCTAGACTTAGAGGCTTCCTGCTACGAATCCCTTTAGTCCCCAAAAAGAAATAAAGCGTTGCGGCAGTGCCACAAGATCATCAGGAAAAGCAATCCGCCAAAGACCCTAAACCACGTCAATCACCTGAATGAAGACGTAGTTTAGTTGGGACTAATGAATTCCGCTAAAGTGGTAGCTAATCGGCGATTTATGGCTCGAATCGAACCGCAGCCCGGCACGTTCACTGCGCGCTTCAAATTGCGTTGGGTTCTTTGACCTTGGGGGCGGCTGTGCCGGGGATGTTGTTATTTTTATGCAATAAGTTAGCAAGGAATCGATGCCCCACCGGAAATTGGTCATTCTCAGGGCTCGCCTCACATGGAACCGTGGACTGAGGGCCTAATTCAGCACGATTTAGTAGAAATAAAAATATAATAAATTCTTAGGCTTTCGGGTACATTAAAACTATATATTCGTTGTAACTTTTGTAATGAAAGGTTAAAAAGGTAAAAATTGTTAATCTAAAATTAGTACCGTCTAATAGGTTATTTTGAATCGGAGGATTTTCCTTTAGTTTAAATTTTAAATTAATAAATTCTTGCATTAACCGCAGAACTAAAATTCGAATTTTTTAATTGCCCACGATAGTAAGGATCAAAAACTGAAAATATGATTTTGTTTAGGTTATAGCAAACGATTATTTATATACGTTACCATTAAATACTAATTATTATAAAGCAGAAAAATTTAAATCAGTTCGAACCTTTTGCGGCGTTTCTGGTCGGATACGTCTCATTTGAAATTCGATCAGCGAATGTCCAGCTGTCGCCAATGTCCATGTCTTCAATGTGCCACCAGGTACCAATGGTCAGACCCAGACGCATATCAAATAACTTTCCAGAATATTTGTTTACCTTCTAAGTAACTTCTTATTTTTCTGTTACAGCGAATCAGAGCGATACAAAAAGGTTTTGTGGCAAGACGTTCGCGTCGGCGACTTGATTCATCTCTCCAACAACGAGACAGTGCCAGCTGACATACTTTTGCTCCGAACAAGTGACCCACATGGAGCGTGCTACATCGACACTTGCGACTTGGACGGCGAGACGAACCTTAAGAGACGTGAGGTAAATAACTACAAAAGACCGTCTGCTCCTTCTTGGCCTTTGTTCTGTTTTAATTAGAAATACACCAGGAGATATTTGTTCCCGGTGTGCCCCAGTACTTTTAACATACATATAACTTATTTATATATTTTTGCGGTTTCTGTGGATTTTCAAACAAACCCATGTCTTACTTTACTTCTAGGTCGTTCGTGGTTTCGCCGAGAAGCAGCACATTTTCACTCCTAGCAAATTTGTCAGCCGTGTTGAAGTGGATGCTCCCACGACAAAGATATATCGATTCCACGGAGCTCTAATTCATCCATCCGGGGAACGTGTACCCCTCTCCACAGAAAGTTTACTCCTTAGAGAGAGTCGCCTTAAGGTGAGTTTGATTTGTCTATGTACTGAAATTTAATGTTACTAATAAGTCTCCACCAAAATGGAAGCAAATTCTTTAAGAATAAAATCAATGCCTTCCATCTTCGCGTCAATTAAAAAAAACAAAAATGTTCATTCAAGGCTGGGATCCCGTACTGCGTGCTACCCTGTAATTACGGGCATCCACCACACCTTCTAAATTAATTGAAAACACCGGTTATGATAACATGTGGGAAGCTCAAATTTCTTCCCAGACGACCTTGAGAAGGCGTTTCGGTCATATGTAGACAGGTACAAGTACAAGGGCTCTATAAAAATATTTGCATTCTCATCCTTTCCTTGATTTTAACACATTACCTAAAATTACGGCTATTCAGCTATGTATATTTAATAGCTGAATACCAATCATTTGTGGCAATAGGTTAAATATCGAAGGAGTAAAAATGTTGTCTTTAAGTCACACTGTATGCAAACAAAATCTAAGGTTACGACCTATCCCTTGTTCCTGTCTATATAGAATTTGCAAAATATCACTCAATTTGATGGTCTTCCTTTTTATTACATACAATAAATTGTGGATATTCAGGTCACTCTATGTAAACGGAAAAAGAACAATAGGTAACACGAGTCAGCTGTTAACGCATCGACGTTTTCCCAACACAATCAGGAAAAATAATTATATGATGAGATGAGGACGACTGTATGAAATTTTATTGTGCTGCTGTTAAATATTCATATCTGGGGAAGGTTGTTTTTGAAATGCCAAGTTTCATAATGAAATTGATAAAGAATTGATTTGTTTAAATAATTACGGTATGCGTTAATGTTGGCAATTGAAATTAAGGACAGGTAGTTTTTGAATACATAATGAAATTCTTAAGGACAGCGTTTTACGGTCTTAGTTTTGTTTTGCATTGTAAAATAATTTTAAAATAGCAGAAAAATAATAAGACATAAAATAAGACTAAGAAATTATGTCTGAGCAATGTGTTATTTTTTTAAAAAGCCGTAGGAATATAGGTCATTGGTATGTATATTTTTATATATAAAATATAAAAAAGAATATTGTTCATAATGAATCTGCCAAATTTTGTTCAAGGTATAAAAACCTTAAAGGTTTTTTACAGATAGAATTATATTTACTGGATATGCGCGATTCAATTGCGATGTACGCATATTTTATCAAATATTTGATCAACTGTTTGCTTCGTACACCAGGCCATACTTTATCAAGTTTTTCCTTTGACACAATTTGACGATAAAACTGATGTCTAATTTTTATTTAAAAAATCGTGTGGACTGATCGATACAAAAATCATAGGTCGGGTTCTTCTTGTGTAGTATTAGTAATAAAAGTAATAAAATCTATTTTTAGACCCATTTATTGTGTATACCCTGCTTAAGATACGAAACGGATTGGTTTGTTTCGTTTTTTAAGGCTTAATTGCATAAAAAGGTTCTTACAAAGAATTATTACAATTCATGTAATTCAATTTCTACACAATAAAACGAAAAGATTTGTTTTCATTCTCATATTAGATAAAGCACTACAATTTTTATAAGAAAACATTCAAAAATATAATTTTTACGAACTAATTTTACTGATCTAAGTAAATGTTAATGATCGAGTATTTTGCGTTTAAGTTTGAAGATGCGCTTTTCTATTTTAACAACAGATTATGAATTCTTAAATAAATTCTTTAAATTCTACTGTAGTATAAGAAAACGTCTGAATTGTGGATTTAGAAATTTAAAATTCATAACACAATTAAAAGCATGTCAGATCCTGCAATGAGGCGTGTTTATGCTTCTGATAAAATTTCTCTTACAACACAAATGGTATATCTTTAGATATTTTATGAGAATGCCCTGCACCTTCTAACTACAGGACGTAAAGGTTTTCTTCCGCATTAGTCAGAGTGTTATCTTCGGGTAAATTTTATGTCTCCACCCAGCACACTTATCTGGATTAGTGAGGAGGCACGCCTCTGCTGATTGTGAGTCATAAATTCATCATAGAAATAGTTTGAGAATAAAATTATGCCATGTTAGTGGACTTGAAATTCAAATTCAAGCTGCAGTTATACAGGGTCTTAGCTTTTAATATTATTCTATGGAATCTTTTCCTTTTCCCCGTCTGGATTTTTCAAACTTAAATAACATATGTTTGATATATCTGTTTCTTAAAACCCTTTTATGATGATTATCATGTAAATACCTCGAATGAAATCTGTTTTCTTGCATCTAGGACCTCAAAAACCCTTAAATGCCAATTTTCATAATAATATCTAATATTTAAATTTATCGTCGAACGTTTTCAAATTCCTAAATATGAAATTTGAGTAAAATTGATCCATCAGTTAATAGGCAGATATCCAAATAATTTTTTATTAGTGAAGATTCGAAATTTAGATATTAGACTATCACAATTACCATTGGTTAAAAGTGCAGAACTAAAAACGTTTCATAAGCTTATTAAATCACTTCTTTATATATAAAATTTTATTATAAGAAATGTATGTGAAAAACTCAAGTAAATAAAAAATTAAAATTAACGCTTCCGTGAATTTCTTACCTACAAATTGTGACTGCCGGAAAATGATAGGTTTGCCGATATCGCAACAATTATTTTTTATTATTTGCCAATTATTTTTACTGAGCACTATGTTCAAATTCTGAAACAACTCAACAAATGTTTTTATCGGCATATTTTGTAATTTGTTTTTCATTTAAATCTAGTCAATGACTTAATTCATTTTTATTTTAGAATACAGATTTCATCGAGGGTTTGGTGGTGTATGCTGGACATGAGACCAAGGCAATGCTTAACAACAGTGGACCGCGGTACAAACGGTCTCAACTGGAACAGCAAATGAACATAGATGTGATATGGTAAAAACAATTTTTTCTTATAGCTATTTTGAAAGATTAAATAAAGTTACCTCTATTTAAATACGTTAATAGGTGTGTGATAATACTGTTAATTTTGTGCGTTATTGGTGCCGTGGGCTGTAAGATGTGGCTTAGTACGTTTAAAAATTTTCCAGTTCCTTACTTGCCTTTTGATGTTGATCCCAGCTATGAGGGTTTGCTCACATTTTGGACGTATATTATAATTCTACAGGTGAGTAGATAATGCATTTTATAAACCTGGTTAAAAATAAAGCGAAAGTGGTAAGTTTAGTTCGAAAAAATTCTACAAGTTATCCCCATCGGATTTATTTTGAATGTGGCACTTGGAGACAGTTGTATAAGTATTCGAAATGGTGTTTCACTTTATTTTTAACCAACATACGTGCGAGATAAAATAGCCCAACAACTGATTCATTCCTGTTTGCGCCAGGTTATGATCCCTTTATCTTTGTACGTAACAATTGAATTTTGTAAAATCCTGCAAGTCTATCATATCCACAACAACGTAGACCTGTTCGATCATCAAACCAATAAAAAGACTGAATGTAGAGCTATGAATATAACGGAGGAACTCGGACAGGTGAGCTTTATAAGGCATTGAATCTTTAAAGAATTCTTTACTAATAAAGAGTTATTTTCTAGATCCAACACATTTTCTCCGATAAAACAGGCACACTTACAGAAAATAAAATGATTTTTCGGCGGTGTACTGTGAATGGTATTGATTACAATCATCCGCCTTCGGAGTCTGAAAATGAATACTCGAAGCCGGGCTCTCCGGCACCTCCGATAATTGCGAATACCAAGCTCACAGACGATATGGCTCAACTAATGAGTGGGCATATTTTTTCGCAGAACGCACAACGCATCCAGGAGTTTCTTATAGTGCTAGCTATTTGTAACACAGTCGTGGTCAGCGCTACGCCGCATAGAGATATGATGAACGCGAGTGGGGTCATAGAGGTCCAGCAAACTGAAGAGACGACGCCACCACGTCTTAATGCGAGGGAACCGGGAAAAAATGCAAATATGGCGAATGGAGGTCCGTCACTTGGAGATCGATACACTCGCCTCACGGAGTCTCGTTCGATAACTCCTTCACCTCCCCCAAATCTATCTTTTACTCTGCCCAAACAAAATCACATTCCATCGCTATCGCCGATTAGTAGTTCGGCTGAATCTACTCCGGTCTCAGAAAGCCCTCCAATGAAGGTGAAATCAATTTCTAATAGCGTTTCGCCTTCGGGTAAGGCTCGGACTATCATCAATGCCAAATTAAATTCGCTAACTTCTTTCCTGAACTCGAAGGCGCAGGCTAAGAGGCTTGCGAATAAATTGAAGTAGGTATAAAAAGCCCTCATTATGATTAGCGAATTAGTTTAACGCTTTATTGCATAGGCGTTGTATTCAATGCTGAAAATCTTTGTGCCTGAAACATGAAATGTTGAATAACGCGGACTTTCTTAAAGAAATTAATAGACAATTCAGCTATATATCATGTCACAAACTAATTCGCCAAAAATAATAAGGGCAAAAGTCTTGATTGGTGGAAAAAAATAATTAATTAAATAAATGATACAGATCAACTTCTCAACGTGACTTTCAACTGAGTGACGGTCGGCCAATTTACGAGGCTGAAAGTCCAGATGAACTCGCTCTCGTCAACGCAGCGTATAGCTATGATTGCTGCTTAATTAATAGAAGTCCAAATCATATTCTGGTCAGTGTACCTGGACATGGAATATTAGAATACGAGGTTCTCAAAATTCTACCGTTCGATTCAAGCAGAAAATGCATGTCCATTGTACTAAGGAGGACTGGAACTCAAGAAATTATCCTTTACACGAAAGGTGCTGATAGTACTATCATGCCTGCTCTGGTCCACTGCTCACCGGAATCGCCTGAGGGTGAGATAAATAATTTTTTTTAAAATATTTACAACATTTTCAAATGCTTTCGAAATAGGTGTTTTGCGTGAGAAGACTCAACAACAATTGGATTTATATGCTCGACAGGGCTTAAGAATTCTAGTCATGGCCAAACGCACTCTGAATCCTTCAGAGTACACCGAATGGTGGGCTCGCCATCAAGAAATTGAAATGTCGCTGGAAAGTAGAGAGAAAAGACTTCGTGACTCCTTCGCTAAGTTGGAGAGTAATTTGACCCTTTTAGGAGCAACTGGGATTGAAGATCGTCTCCAGGAAGGTGTGCCTGAAACGATAGCATCGCTGCTATCAGCAGGTAAACCTCTCTAATTTCAAAAATTTTTATGGCGTTTTTAAATATTCTAAAACACTTTCAAGGTATTGCGATATGGGTCCTCACTGGAGATAAGCCCGAAACTGCCATTAACGTAGCTTACTCAGCGAAATTATTTAATTCGCAAATGGAACTTTTAAGGTATAAAATTCGCAAAATCCATTTTTTTATTAGATTTAATTTCTTAAATCGTATGTTCTTCCAGATTAACAGCGCGATCTCGAGACGCCGCCGAATCTGCCATTATGTTTTATCTGTCTGAAATTGAGAAGGATCAGGCCGATGGAAACGGTTACAGGGCCCGCTCCAAGCCACGAGCACTAGTCGTCGATGGAAAAACGTTGACTTTTATTTTAGATTTAAGGTAAGTCGCAGGTCTAACAGCGACTAAAATACCCAGAGATACATTTTCGAAAGATAAACCTTAAATATATATAACAAATGCGTGCTTGTCAGTAATATAAGAAGTTTGTAATTTTATAATTATTAAATTTGTTAACTTTTAATTTATTATATAGGTCCAACCTGACGCAGCCATTTTTAAGACTTACCAAGCAATGTGTCTCTGTTCTTTGCTGCCGTTCGACACCTTTGCAAAAGGCCTATTTAGTCAAAGTCGTTAAAGAGGAGCTCCACATCAGCACGCTAGCGATTGGCGATGGAGCAAATGATGTTTCTATGATACAGGTAAACTAAACTCGTACCATAGTCCATAGTATTGTGTTTTTGTAAATAATTTAAACTAAAAAATATTTAGATGGCTGATGTTGGAGTTGGAATATCCGGTCAAGAGGGCATGCAGGCGGTTATGGCAGCTGATTTCACTCTTGCAAGGTTCAAGTTGTTAGAAAGGCTGTTGCTATCGCACGGTTATTGGTGCTATGACAGGTTGGCTAGGATGATTTTATACTTTTTTTACAAGAATGCGGTAAGAAAAAAACACTACTTTTGGTTTTACCATATAAAGTAATTGTATAACATCTTTCGCAGGCATTTGTGTTCTTAATTTTTTGGTACCAGCTCTACTGCGGCTTCTCCGGCGCTGTGATGATCGACCAAATGTATCTTATGCTGTACAATTTATTCTTTACATCGCTTCCTCCTCTCGCGATAGGTGTATACGATAAATCAGTGCCAGAAGAGTTGCTATTATCAAATCCATATCTCTACCGAAATGTAAGTTAATTAGATTTTCATAATTATACTTTAATTTATATTGATTTAAATTTCTTTTAATATTAAGGGGCGCCTTGGACTTGCATATCGACCACATACATTTTGGCTGGTCATGTTAGATGCCCTTTTCCAAAGTCTAGTAATATTTTTTGTAGCTGAGGCAGCCTATTGGGACTCAGACGTCGGCATTTGGGAATTTGGGACCACAATAACAACATCATGCTTGGTGACGATGCTGATACATGGTGCAATCGAAATTAAATCATGGGTAGAATTAAATGGCTTGGATTTAATTATTCTAAAATTTTGTTAACATCTCTTTTATTTTACAGACAATTCTTCATGTATTATCAATAATCTTCAGCTTAGCGGCTTTCTATACTTTTGCCATCATCTACAATTCGATGTGTGTTACCTGTTTCGGCCTACCATCCAGCTATGGGGTGATATTCAGATGTATGTCTTCACTAGTACACTGGCTTATTATTATTTTGACTGCTGTTATCAGTGTTTTACCTAGGTAATGTGGGATATTCACTTATCTTTCTTTATTCAGCTTTATTTCTAATTGAGATTGTTATAATTAAAATTAAACATTTTCGCACACAGGCTTGTATTTCGTGTTTTACAAACATCGATGTTCCCAGATGATGGTACAAGGGTGCTCCTGAACAATAAAAAAGCAAGGAGAAGAGGTGAGGATTTACTTGTGTCGTGGTCAAGATCTACGTCTGCCTCATCCATTTACAGGTAAAGTCACACAACTCCATCCTAATTGAAGCGTTTCCTTTTTTGCAATTTCATTTTTATTCGTTGATATTTATTGTTTTTGTTTTTGCGAACATGTTGCTGTGATAATTAAAGCTTAAAATGCCTTGTACATTTATAGAATTATAGTTTGAAATGTTCGCTTTTAGAACATTTTATTGATTGTGGCAATTTAATAATTTAAAACAAAATATAACGAAAAAACCAAACTGAATTTTATAAATTTAAGTTCTGAAGGCAACCAAAATCGGTATTGGCTCACAATATAATTTTGTTTTTTCAATTTTAACTATCAACCAATCGTGTTCATCAATTACAAAATTTTAAAACCCTATTCTGGAATTGCTGAATGTATTTATTAAAATTTTATCAATTTAAGTGGACATGTTTTCAAATAGCTGAATGTCATTATTACAAAATTCAGCTATAAATTTTGCATCGATTTTTTTAAACGAAATGTTGAGTAGTTAAATCACTCATATTCTCTGAGCAGGTTACCACTAATAAAAAATTAACTATTTATTAGTTGATTACAGCAACATCAACTTAATTAAAATTTTATATTTCACTTTATCTACTTTTGATATAAAAAATTTAAACTGGTTTTATTTTAGTAAATTGGTTGTGTGATTTATTTGTTTTTTGGTAAGCCTCTTTCATGACATACATTTCATTTTTGTTGTCTATAGAAATGGTCAAAAATACAATTCTAATAAAAATCTTATTTTTTTTCCACAGAATCACCGATATTGGGGCTAAGAATCAAGTTGTGACCACGATTACTTGATTCCAGTTTCAGCACTATGAAAAACTCGAGCTGATGACTTGCTATAAGAATTTGACTGGGTTCGTTTTTTGAACCGCCGCAAAGTGCTCGTAAACATTCTAATGGTATTTTCCTAGCAATAATTATTTAAAAGAAGAAACATTGAATTTGACCAATTTGCATTGCATACCCAAGCGCTAAGCAGTATCCTTGCTATCCTGTTTCGATATTTTATTTTAGTAATTAATTAAATGGAGGAGACGCATTGGGGCCTTAAAATATAGATTTATATACATAATAATCTTCTTGCTAAAGCAAATCTTAAAGACTTCTTTTTTTTTTAGTTTAAACTCTAAAAATGTTTGTGTACAAAGAGAGAATGTGTAAGCGTTTTATTAGAGGCGTACCAGCATACCCTGACCAACCGAGCATTATCAAATAAAATGTAGACATAATTTATAGTAATCGCGATAATGGCTGTGATAAATCTCTACTGACAAATGATAGGGTTGAGTAACCCATGTGTAAGATGAATATATCTGTAGACGTATAAAGATAATTTATAAACAAAACGACCTTTCAATAAAAAGTATTTTCATAAATTAAATGATTTCATTTTAAGTTATCCAACCCTTTTAATAAATTTGACTGTCTTTCTTTTCGTGTTTAAATTTAATTTATTTTATTTTCACTTTCAACTTGTGGATGTTATTTAAAATTGAAAAAAAAATGGGAAATGTATTGAAACATCGTCTCCTTATACAATAAGGTCATGTTGTTTATTTCGTATTAACTTACAGTAAAAAATATACTAAAAAAAAAAAAAACAAAAACAAATAGATCCTTCAATACTTTTATACTCTTGGAGAACTTATTCATTAGAATTTGTTTCTTCTTTATTTTTACGTCAGCAGTTCGATAAAAGTAAAGCGCATCTTTCGAGGTGACTGAGCGGATCCTCTAGGATTTTATAAATGTATCTTTTTCATGACAATTATGTGAGTTGTTTTTATTTGTCTGACTAAACTAAAGTAGCGGATGGGCAATAAATAGAAAAAGATTTTTATTTTAACAGTCAAAAATGAGTGTGTGATTTGACGCTCCTAATCAATTTTTACAGCTCCATAAATTTTTCTTATAAAACTATACGCAGCCACGAAACCAATTGTGCCTGTGAGCAGCCAGAAAGTGATAACTATGAGACCTACAATTCATATATTAATTAATTTTAATTGTAAAATTTAATAAAAACGCTCAAATTCAATTACCTGTGTAACCTAAATAGAGCAATGTTGGAATGAACTCAGTAATTTCCAATTTTGTAAAGAAGTAAAATATGCTGTAAAAGAGGACATAGGCTGCAGAACCGCCAGATACTATGAAACTGCGCCACCACCACCGGTAATCCTGTAGATTAATAAATATAAAGTAATAATTTAAATAATTAAATATTATTTATTGTACCTCGCCGCAAAGTTGGAAATAAGTCATCACAATTGAGATCTGCGCACAACTAACAACGAGAATGCAGAAGACTAGAAATAGGAATCCGAACAGATAGTAAAACTGATTCTGCCAAATTGCTGTGAAGATGAAGAACAATTCGATGAAAACAGCGCCGAATGGAAGTATGCCGGCCATAAGGGTGCTGGGTATTTTATTTAAAAAACATTAATCAATCCCGAAAGTGATTTAAAAAAAAAAAAACTTACCTCAACATTAAGTTCATGTACCACTGCTGAGTGGGCACCTGCCTTGGAATCATGTTCGTCCTGACTGGATGCTGATAAGGTTGTTTTCGGTAACCGAAATAATATCCCAAGTATACAAGTGGCACTGAAATACCAAACCATAGACAGAGTAACGATATCATCGTGCTAAATGGAACTGCTCCGCTTGAATGCTTATCCCAAATGAAGAAGTTCAGGAAGAAGCAGGTTCTGTGAAGGAAATAATAGATAATAAAAATTTGTTTCAATTTTCTCGACATTTAACACTACCCAAACACTATCCCAGGATAAAGTGTGGCTGTGAGGAATGCAGCCTTTTTCCACTCCCTCCCCTTCATCGTTTTATACAGCCTCGCTGAAAAATAGCCTGCTATTAGTCCCATGAAGACATAAAGGAAAATCCCAGATGTCATCAGGGCTCCTCGTGATGATGGCGAAAGCATTCCAAGCATTGCAAAGACTAAATTTTTTAAAGTTTAAAACATTTTAGAGAAGTAAATTAAATTTATCTTTTTACATATTGTGATGAGTGCCATGAGGAATATTTGAATTCCATTGCCGATCACAGCAGCAAATAGTCTTGGATTTCTGGGAGGACGGAACACATCTCCGTGCACAAGTTTCCAGCCAGTTTCTTCCAAAGTATCTTCTATGCTCTCATCCGTATTATATCTTGCTATGTCACGGCGGAGGGTGCGAATCATTATCATTGTTAAAATTCCTGAAAAAAAAACTCTTTACTTTACTGAACTCCTAGTCAACTAGGTAATACTCTTGAAATGATTCAAAGAGTCACGTTTTGTTAAATTAAATGATATGAAAAGCTTAATTCAATTTATTTTTGTAGGTATTAATGCCAAACTCTTTCACAAATTGGAAATTGTAGAGGAACATGAAATTAAGAAATCAAAAAAGAAAACCAACATTTTCCAGTTACGACAAAGCTCTGATTTAAAAGTTGTCACCGTTTCAAAGTAGAGTGTCTTCCAATTTAGGAATTCATAATAAGTTCTATTTGATGTTTTCAATTACACGAAATGATAAAAAGGCAACTTACCAGATAAAAAGAAAACGACAACCAAGGAATTGATTATGCTGAACCAGTGAATTTGCACCTCATTCATTCCGAGATAAATATCCCAGCGAGAAGCCCAACTAACGTCAGACTCCCTCCACTCAACGGAGTATGTGAAGTAGAGCTGGGTATTGGAATTTCGATTTACCTAAAAAAAGATAGAAGAAATCATAACTATTTTTTTACTATAAAAGCATAAAGTAAATAATTACCTGTTGGGGCCTTGGGTTGTCCGGGAAATTGCAGGTCTCGCCCTCAAATTTTATTTCTTTGTGATGAACAGATAACGTCTCCACTTCGAAGCCAACTACTCTATATTTATCTCTGAAAAGGAATGGTTTGGATTAAAGTGTGCTTCCAAAAGGGTGGAACACAGTGCCAACTTACTTGGTATGCTTGTGATATGAGAGGATGAATTTCAGGTGATTGTTAATGTAGACATTGCTCCCGTCCATCTGGCCCAGTCTGTAACCGTGCTCGAAGTGGAGCTCCATCGTGTCGGGGTTCATAATCCTCGTAGCCACTGGGAGGTTATCTACTAATCTGCGGTGGGGATAATTAATAAAATATTAAGAACGGATTTAGAAGAGACTTACAAGTGTACAAAATATTCGTGCTCTATCCGTTCAGCCACCTTGGCCGATTGCTCTCGATTCCAGTTGAGGGGCTGGTCCCTGTTGTTGCACAATAGCTTGCAATTGATGTCCTCGGCCATTCGAACCTCGTAAGGCGTGTTAACTATCCTGTCACCCCTGAGGACCTCTCCAAGATTTTCCGATTTGTAGATCAGTGTCCCATTTTTCGGGAGGCAAAACTGTAGGGAGTAATATTCGTAGGGCAGCTGCGTCCGGCTGCTGGTCATTTTGACTGCTTTCACATCGATCTTTTGGCCTTTCGTAAACTCGACGGGCGCAACGCCAGGTACATAGAACCCATTTGCTAATTTAATCAGGATGAAAGCCAGCAATAATTTCTGTAATTAAATCAAGAAAAAGATGTTGTTTGTTAGCATTTCTCGTTATCAGTCGCTTTCAGGCGGACTTCTGTCTGCGGTGTGATGTGTCAGTTTGATGATGATGATGTACAAAAAATGTAAGATTTATGTTTTGAGAAGTACCGATTGAGTTTTCTGCTTATTGCTCGGCTATATTTACCTCCATATCTATTGCAGGCTTTGTGATTTGGTCCAATTCGTATTATCTACAGCTAACGAAATCCATAAACCTCGACTGTGAAAAAGTCAAACAGCTGTCAGATGGCGCTTAATGCGGTGGCGAGACTGGAACTTCTTATTTAAGATTTTAACTTACTACACCTTAATTATTAATGTAAAATAATAAATTAATATAATATTGATAGAAATACATAAATTAATCAAATTTATATCTCCGAAACAAATATTTATTTGAGAATAAAAATATTTTGACAGCTTAATTCCGGCCAACTTCATTATTATTTTGGCATTTACAGTGCTTGCCGCTCTTCATAAATCATCTCAAAGGTTTTTAAAAGAACATCGGTTTAAAAAGGCAAATAACCATGAAATGTGGGCTAAGACGATAATATTTACTACCTTTAGAAGATGCTATTCACAAATTAAAGATATGAAATACCTTAGTGTTGCAGAAAAGCCGGACGCGGCTAAAAATATTTCTGCTCTTCTTTCAAATGGAACAGCGACCAGAGTAAATTAAAAGTTGTTTAAAAATCCAATTCACCTCACATCATTTTTATTAACAGCGTGAAGGATACTCTGTTTATAACAAAATCTTTGAGTTTAATACCAACGTAAAAGGCAAGGACGTAAGAATGCTGATGACTTCCGTTTCGGGGCACCTCCTCAATTTTTCTTTTTTTGGATCGTACAAAAGTTGGCAAAGTTGTGATCCTCAGCAGCTTTTTGATGCTCCTGTAAGGAAGACATGTATTGAAAATTCAGAAAAAATTAAAAAGACCCTTGAGAGGGAAATCAGATCGTGCCAGGCGCTAATAATTTGGACCGATTGCGATCGAGAAGGGGAGAATATCGGCTTCGAAATAATCGAAGTCTGTAAAGCAATTAAATCGAATATTGCTGTTTATAGGGCGAAATTCTCAGAGATTACAGGGCCTGCTGTTCGGAGGGCTTTAGCGAACTTGGTACAACCAGACTTACGACAGAGCCAAGCGGTGGATGTAAGGAGTGAGCTGGATTTAAGGACTGGAGCTGCTTTTACAAGATTCCAGACGCTCCGGCTGCAGAGGAGGTTTCCAGTACAAATTGAGGGCAAGTTAATTTCTTATGGAAGCTGCCAAATCCCTACACTGGGATTTGTGGCACAAAGATACAAGGAAGCTGAAGCATTTGTACCTGAACCGTTTTGGAAACTAAAAGGTGGGTATAACAAAAACAACTGTGAGCCTAGAACAAATACCGAGATCTGAAGATAGTCGATACTATAAATCGGTTGGTTTAGTTTCCTGTATTAAATTTTGCGAAAGTGAAAAATTAGGTTTTAAATTCATGGATGTTCCCGATAAAAAATAATGAAATTTCTTCCGTAGTTACTCACACTATCGATGACTTGACTGTTGAATTTGCCTGGGCAAGGAATCGTTTGTTCGACAAGGATGCTTGCGAAGATTTTTTAATGCTTTGCTTAGCAGATCCGCAAGCTACAGTCGACACGGTCACGACGAAGCCTAAGAACAAGTGGCGACCAACCCCACTAGATACAGTAGAACTAGAAAAACTTGGATCTCGGAAATTAAAAATCAATGCAAAAACCGTGATGACCATAGCAGAAAAATTGTATACTCAAGGTCTTATCAGCTACCCCAGGACAGAGACTAACGTATTTTCGTCGGATATTAACCTCAGGTAGAATTTCTTATATTACAACATTTTCCAATAATTAAAAAAAAAAACGTTTGTAGGTCTTTAGTAGAAATGCAATCAGCTCATCCGGATTGGGGGGGTTTTGCTCAGAGGGTTATGGAATGGGGACCAAATCCACGTAATGGAAAAAAATTGGATCAAGCCCATCCTCCAATTCACCCGACAAAATTTACAACAGGTGAGTAAAACTTGTTGTTTTGATAAATTTGTACCAGAAAAGATTTCAGGTTTAAGTGGGAATGAACAAAGGGTTTATGAATTAATAGTAAGACACTTCCTCGCCTGCGTAAGTAAAGACGCAACAGGATCTGAAACCGTCGTAAATATAACAATAGCTGGTGAAAAATTTAATGCGAATGGCCTCGTAATTTACGAGAGGAACTACCTTGATGTGTACCCTTATGAGAAATGGAACGCTAAGGCAATTCATCATTACGAAGTTGGTTAGTTCCCTTAAAGTTAAAGAAGAAATTAAATTAAATAACAACTTTATTTTACAGGACAAGTTTTTGAGCCAACTGATATTGAAATGTTAGAGGGGTCTACAACCGCTCCGCCTCTCTTAACTGAAGCAGATTTGATTGCTTTAATGGAAAAACATGGAATTGGTACTGATGCTACTCATGCTGAGCATATAGATACTATCAAAGTAAGAGGTAGGTTTTTTTTTGAATTTCTAACCTGATTTTAATTGTTACCTGAGCGCTAATAACGCGACTATCGCTGGATATCTCTTTAAAGGGTACATAGGTGAAGTCGATCGGGGTATGCTTGTACCTGGTACAATTGGAATGGGATTGTATGAGGGTTATGAAGCAATTGACCTGCCTTTAGCTAAACCCTTTTTGCGGGCAGAATTCGAAAGTGATCTTAAAAAGATTTGTCTTGGAGAAAAGAATCCCACGGAAGTTTTGAGAGAGCAGATTCAAAAGTACAAGGACGCCTACAAAATAATTTTCGAAAGGTCGCCAGCTTTGTTTGAAAAAGTCAGTCAAAGGTGCGTACTAAAAATTTTAAATTGGTCTCTTCATTTATTAAAACTACCCTCAGGTTAAATGAAACGCCCCAAGAGGTGACCGCAGAAACGGAAGATGCTAACATTAACCGCGAAGTATTCAAGTGTCCGAAATGCCAAAACGGTGCAATGACTCTGAGAAAGAAAAGGGACAGCAGTGACTACTTTTTAGGTTGCATGTGCTTTCCAGAATGCAAAAATTCTGTTTGGTTTAAGGAAGGTGTTAAGGAAATCACAGTGAGTGATAATCACTGCAGTCGCTGTGGTCCTAATTATAAAAAATTAGAAGTTAAGTTTAAAACTAATAACTATCTCGCAATGCTAAATGCTAGCAGCAATGTGTATGAAACTTGCCTAGGGTGCGATTCTGCTTTTCGAGATCTTTTCGAAATAAACATTGATACGGTAAAACGAGTAGGAAATATTGTAAATAATCAACCCCCTCCGACCACAAATACCTCAAATATAACAGAACAAAATTCGGCATCTAATAGATGTCGAGGGAATAGTAGACCTCACCAAAATTCAGCAAACACCAGAAATACCTCAACTGCGCCTAGAAGGAATTTTTCTAGTGCCTCGAATGCAAATGCACCAGGAGATGATGAACATTTGTATCAAATAAACGATGATTTTTTCGACGATGATGATGATGACTTTGGTGGAATTTTGGCCAATGTAGCCCAGAACGTTGAAAGAAATGCAAACATCGGAGGACAGAATAATATAAATAGTCCAAGCGCTGGTACTTCATCCCGATCGTGGCCTTCATCAAACCCAGAAAGGGAACATCAACCACAAATAAGTGCAAATCAAAATTCTGAAAGAAATACAAATGGATGGGGGACAATCAGCAGATCCCGGCCTTCCGGATCAGGTCCAGAAGGACGTTCTCCAAGAAATGATTCCATTAAACGTACAACAGCTTGGTCAAGTAACTCTAAATCTACTGCCAATGATCTACAGAAAAAGGTACAACCTACAAAAACAACATGGGGATCAAATAGCAATAATACAAGTACTTCAACGGGTTGGGGATCGAACAGCCACAATACAAACCCTTCAACGAGTAGGGGCTCAGGTTCTCCTAGAAATGCGCAGCCTTCAACAACATCATGGGGCACGAACAACAACAGCAGTGGAAGGGATTGGTGGGGTGCGCCAAGAGATCAACCTGCAGCAGCATCGTGGAGTTCAGGCAGTAATAGATCGAATACTTCAGTAGATTGGGGCTCTGAAACACATAATTGGTCAGGAATTGACCCTGATTCAAATGACCAGAGAAACTCTAGAAATGGTTTAGCGTCTTCTTGGGGCCAGCGGCAATCTGATAATAAAAATTCTGTTAAATGTACAGGATGTCATCAAGGGGCGAAAGAGTAATACTATTTAGAATTGGTTATTAATTTACCTAAAAGTATTATTTTAGATTGACGGTAAAAAAGGATGGTCCTAATAAAGGACGGACATTTTATAGCTGCCCTAAATCGAATCCCTGTAAATTCTTTCAGTGGGCAGATGAAACGGCATCATCCCCAACAAATGAAGGTAAGTAATATTATTGATTTCTTCGAGTTAGGTATTCTAAAGTAAAAAATTCCAGATTGGCAACCAAGACAACGATCACCTGCTCCAGATGAAGGTCGTGTTCTTTGCACCAAGTGCCAGCTTCCTGCTAAAGAGTAAGTTTTTGTTTTTTTTTTAATCGATGATTTTAATGATAAAGTAATTTTATTTAATGAACAATTTTATTAGGCTTACTGTAAGAAAAGAGGGGCCAACCAAAGGACGCCAGTTTTATGCATGTGCCAACGCCTCAAACTCCTGCGGTTTCTTTAAATGGGCAGACGAAAACGATAATGCTGCAGCTAATCAAGGTATGGACTTTTATCGTTTTGATTTTAAATTATATATTTTATTTCCTACAGCTACAACGTCTTGGGGTTCGGGTAGTACCTCCAGAGCTTCATCCCGGAATGAATCTGAACCCAAAAAGCGGAAGTGTGGACTATGTCGGCAAGAAGGACATACTAGAAACAAATGTCCAAGGCGAAACTGATTTTTTATTATCATTGTTGTAAAGTTTTACTATTATTATAAAATAAATAGGATTGTTATAAAAAATCTTTATTTTCTTAGTACCCCAATATTTTTTTAGCATTCAATTCAATTTTATCAATATACTTTGAACTGAGAATTATTAAATCCGACTAAGGTAGAATAAAAGGCGAACCTTTCTCCTGCTTATCGGAAAATGAAATGAAATATTTTATGATTGTGGTTTTAAAACTTCCTGTTGGGTTATGCACATTTTTATTTAATATTAATTCGACAAAAGCTCAGTTTTAATCGGCATCAGGGCAAGTGAGATCCCATTCGCTCTCATATTACAAAAAGACATTTTCTCTAAATTTGATCAAGTGTTTTAAGTCATGGAAACAAGTAATAGTTGCAAACCGCCGAGGAATTACTCAAGCTGGGATGGTTCTTACAGTAACTGCCTTTGTCTCCTACTTTCACTAACTGGATTAACTCTACTTGTTGTGCTTGTAACAATTTTTATTCCTGGAAAAACATCAAATATTGGTCCTATTCATCAGGTTCCAGAAGTGAGTTGATTCGGATTTTGTTTCGTAATGTTTTGCAAGGTATTCAGCAGTTTTAATTAAAAATATCGTTAGCAATTTTAAAAACAATCGGAGACCAATAAAAACAATTTTGTACGCATATTTATATAATTAAATATATCCATTTAAGCTCTGACTGTATTGTAAAATAAATATAAATTTTAATTTCTTAGGACTTTGATCCGATTCTTTACGAAAAATTGCTGGCAGAGTACAAGTCCAGGATCATGATGAAACCTTCGACAGAATCATTTGATTATACACCTTCGTATACAACTTCTCGAACACCAAAATCAATAGAAACACCGAAAAGTTATCAACCCATAAAAAAGATTTTTAAAAAACCTGTCCGTATTTTTATACCTACAACATCTATTAGATCTGTGGAAACTACCATAAATCTCACATCTGATTACGACGATCACGATCAAGAATTTATAAAATCTGCCTCAGTTTCTTATATTACTCAAAATTCTGTTTCAAAAAGTAAAGAGTTTGAGACAGCAGAAGTAAGTGAAACCACAGAATATACCAGTTCCAAATTCCCTACCTATGAAGAGTCTTCCGGTATTTCTATTTTGGATGAAAATGTTTCTGTATCAGAAAATCCTAATGCAAGTGAAAAGATTCAACATTTTCCAGAGCAGAAAAATGAGTTAGTCGAAATTGAGCAAAAACCGACAGACAAACAAGATAATCATGCAGAAAAAGAATTTCAATTAATTTACCAGAAATCAGACACTCCACTGAAGGTAACCACTCAAAAGGAAGAAGTTACAACACCCACGGTAAATTACTAAAAAATATTTATGCAAAAGGTACTGAACAATTTTTAATAATCGAATAGGTGAAGCAGACCTCCACTATAATTGCTGAGCAAGAATCAACAAATATTGTGCCTCAGCAAGATTTTAAGAGTGATAAGCTTCAAGAATTTCCACAAGAAGTATATAAGGAACGATATTTCTTAAAACCTCATACAACTTCTTCGAAAATCGTTACATATTCAACTCCAAGTTTAATTTCAACAAAAAGTTATATTCAAACGGAGCCTTCTATATCGCCCCTAATTAAATCTGATTTTGAACAGGGGCAGATTGAACAAATATTTGATGAAGATCCTGAATATATTGATCGAAATAAATATCAAATTTCCTCTACCACTTCCCAACCTACTACACTTAGAGTTAATGAACAAATCTCGACAATTAAATCTTTTCAAGAGCCTAACGAAAATCGTAGTTCTAATTCACCGTCTCAAGATGTTTTAAACGGAAACAACATCTTCGAGCAGCAGACAATTGTTAATGAAAAAATGATAAAGGTAACCTGCCCAGAATTGTCCTCAGGCTGTTCCACGAACCCTTGTAAACGTTCCGCCAGTGAAATGATAGCCCTTATTGACCATAGTTTGGATCCTTGTGACGATTTCTATTGGTACGCATGCAACGGGCTGGAAATAAATCGCATGGAGGATAGGAGCTCGGAAAATGTTATTTTGGACAAAATTAAAGGTAAGATATAGCTAAATACATGACTGAATAAAATCTGAGAGTTACTATGTTTAAAGACAGTTTAGATAATTTGTATCTATGTTTATTCTTTTTGAGATTTCACTCCAAATGATCCTCTGGAAAATGAATTCAAGCATTTGTACGATAGTTGTATGGATTTTTCAACTGAAGATAACAATTTTTATGGTATAGGAGTTCAGGTTTAAGACATACGAGTAAAGATACGTAACATGACTTGTTTTTCTTAGTGCATAACTTCATTGAAGACTTGTTTAGTGATACGAAATATAAAGGATTGACGAAAGTAAATGCTTTAACGGAACTGATTTCGAATGTTTTAGCTTTAAATCCACGGGGTTCAAACTTTCGCCTACTACCAATTTTTGATCTAACAGTTGGCCAGGATGGGTCGGGGTAACCACTTTTCACTTATAATATTATTATTATAATTATTACATGGTTTCATAGTTATTTTGTACCTACTTTGACCATACCAACTGAAGAAAATTTAATGGTAACGATGAATTCATTTGATATCTACGAGGAACAGTGTATTCGGCAAATATCATTAAAACATCAAGTATGAATCGAATTATTAATTTTATGTCTTGTACGACAATTTAATTGTTTTTACAGACAACAGTGCAAGAAATCTACGAAGCCTACATTGAATGCTCCCATAATATCGCTCCGTATATTCTAAATCTCAATGCAACACTTTATTCTTTAGGTGTTTTGGAATATCTACCGAAGCTTAATAGATCACAGAAAATAATTGATATTGAACAGGATGTCCAGTTCGATGTTTACGACGTCTTAGGTAAATGGGGTTATTATTTTAAGCCTGCATAATAATTTTGAAATCTGTAATCCTTTTTTTAACAAAATAAATTTTACTAAGAGTTAAATAAAGAAATAAAAATCTTATGCAGGAGCAGTCACAAAGCGGTTGCAATTAGAACATCTTCAATCAGCGGATGTGAACTCTGTTTATATGACTTTAAATCAGCTTCAGGGTACATATCCACAGGTAAAGAAATATTTTATGGTTAATAAAAAGAAAAGTAAATTTCAAATAATTTCTTATCGAATTTTATTCATTTTCAGCTCAATTGGACATTGCTTTTCTCTAACTTATTCAAAATACATTTTTCTCAAATCAAAACTATACGAGTATTGTTTAAGGAGAATTTGGATACAATTTTTGAGTTTTTCTTCAACACAAAATTTATGTATACTTTAAAATATTATTTTGCAATCGTAAAATTTTATAACGAATTATCATCTGTAGGGACATAAAAAATCTTATTATGGCGATGCTTCTCCATGATTTACACATGGATTTAAAAACTGTTGAACGCAAATGTACAAGCGAAAATTTCTGTTTGAAATTGTCTACGAAACTAATGGAAGATGTGGCGGCAAAAATTCTACTTAACAAAATAAATAAAAAGGACCTAGGCCTGCTTGATGATTACATAGGAAATTTAGTTGTGTATGGAATATGAATTTATTTTAAATTTTCTCATTTTTCTCATTAAATAGCATTTTACTTTATTTTAGGCGAATTAAAGATAAATTTCGGAATTTTTTGGAAGCCTCCGAATGGCTCAAGGGCAACCAAAAACAAATTCTGTTAGAAAAACTCGAGAAAATTAAAGTAGTATCCAATCCTTTTAACTTATTTTTTAACGACCGTGTGTTGTCTTCCCGGAATGTAAATGTAAGTTTTATTTAAATGGGGGGATTTTATAATTTAATGTAACATTTAAAATTTTAGCTTAAACTTGGCAAGAACTTCGGTGAAAACCTTATAAAAATAAAGCTAAACAAAAAAGTGCTTACTTACGAAAAACTTACAAATAATCCAGGTAGTGTTTGGATGTACGATTATAATCCAATGGCAACTGAATTATTCACCATTGCAAAAACCCATCAAATTGTTATTCCTATTGGTTTACTTTCAAAATATGCTTTAAAGAAAAGAAATTATCCTCGACAGTACGAAATTTTGGCTAAGCTTGGATTTGCTATTTCAAAGGCAATTTTGTCATTTTATACTCCACCGTATCTTTATGAAATTCTTCCGGATTTAAAGGAGAATGATGAGTTGAAAAATTTCATTGAGATTGAACTGACTGATCCACCTTTAGCACATTTTAAAAATATATATGAAGTGCCAGTATCTAAAGAGGTATTTATGAAAAATAAAAATTTAAAATGAATTTTTGCTTATCTCCGCGTAAATAAAACTTGTATATATATTTTTTTTGCAGGATATAAAACTAACAATAAACGACAGATTTTCTGACGATGGTGGACTTTCCCTGGCGTATGAGATTTTCTTGAATAACTCAAACATTAGAAGTGAGCCGCTGTTGTGGCTCAATCATACAAGTCCCCAACTATTTTATCTTGCATTCGCCCAGAATTATTGCGAACACAAAAAACCTATCGCACAGGTTGCAGTTGAGATATCAGAAAATTATAGACTACCATCTTACTACCGAGTCAATTCAGCAGTTATGAACTCTGTGGCTTTTGCAGAAGAATTCGATTGCCGAATTGGTTCTTCAATGAATCCCGAATTCAAAGTTAAAGCGTTTCCACGTATTGAACAAGTTTAAGTTAATTTTGATAAAAATTAAGTTTTGTAAACATTTTGAGGGTTCAGTTAATTAAAGATATGAAATGAAATAATTCCTTTTGAATTTTTCCTGAGAATATGGCCTTTATTGCAGTTGTTAATTCCTTTACTTAATCGATGACGACTTGTTTCGGTATTATCAATTCAAATAAATCATTACGATATATAATTCCTTATTTCTTGGTTAAATTGTTAATGATTTATAATTGCGCATGAGTTTGAGTTGAAGTTGTTTTTTAGGAGAGAAGCTTAGCTTATTTCTACAATATTTTCGGACATTTCTTTGCCAACAAATCCAAATTCTGGTCTTGGCGGATTGATGGATGCATCAACATTCAATAGATCGATCATTGCATTCTCCGTCGAAGTTCTCCAGTTCATTTATGTATTATTTCCACTTCTTTTCTTTTTATTTTAAATTTTAAGCTACTCCAAACCTAACTATATTAAAATTTAAATTATAAACCTCTCCATTCGCTTCTTAAGTAAAAAACTTCATCCAGTTTTCCTATGTTCGGATTGGGGTGATCAAACTAGTTAAAGCCTAACTGCCGAAAGCTTTTTTCTGTAATATTCGTCCATAAGACGAGGATGAAAATTTAAACTGGCTTATCTATAATAATAAAACTGTAGAAACGGGGGGTAGAAAGGTTAACAGAATACAAAAAGACCATTTTTAAAAATGTTGTCTCTTTGTACAAATATG
Organism: Philonicus albiceps; assembly: GCA_963969385.1. NCBI lineage: Eukaryota > Metazoa > Arthropoda > Insecta > Diptera > Asilidae > Philonicus > Philonicus albiceps. The sequence continues at coordinate 9,257,282 of OZ017775.1, forward strand.
ACTTAATAGGTACTACCTATACCCAATTACTGAACTTAAAATGCACCGTGCGAAGCTAGTTTAGATATAAATTTAGGTAATTTATAATTCTTTTCATGTTCTCTTTCTACAGCATAAGGGCTCTGCACCCGTAGCGGGGCCTTTCGGCAGTTAAGGGTTAATTCTGTTCAGAATTTCTCCCAATGGTTTTTGCGCAAGATATGGTAACCAACCCTTTTGGGATATCGTTGTTCTGGCTTACTAAACCAACTAACTTCTCTATTTGTTTTTTGATTTTTTACGAAAATTCTAGATTTAATTAGTTAAGATTAAAAATTTTATCGAAGCCGCACATAAATTTGGAAGAGTATTTCAAAAAATTGATGAACGGATTAGGATTAGTTCGGTTTAAAAGAATTTTAGGATAGTTTGGTTTAAGCTGAACTAGACTTACGTCACGTTTGATCCCTAAGTTCTAAACAAACCGATTTTAATGAATTCTTGCTTTGAGTTTAACTAAACCCAGCTTGTAGCACGTAGTAATAAAATTAATTCGCTGCTTTACAAATTTTCTAAGGTCATTCATCATTTCATTCACTAAATATTTTATAGTGACAACATGCAAATCACGACTGAGCTATTATTTCACGTGAGACATTTTCCGGGAATTTCCATAAATAATTTTTGTCATAGTTGTCTCACAGAACGTAACTATAAATTAAATCGGTCTCGCCCCACGGTAATTGCAGGTGAATGCGATGCACCGTCATTTGCCCATAGGGGCAAAGTCGATGGAACATGTAAAGTCCACTATTATTTTTTATTTAAATATTCTAGTTAGATGAAAGGTGCGATTGCTTTATTGTCGGTGAAATGTAGAACAAATCACTTCCGCTAAATATTTTGAGTGAAAAGGGATCAGAAAGAAATTAACGCAATTACCTGTAACTGAGCGCAAAAATTTCGATATTTATCTCGCTACTTTTAAATTGGGGGGAAAAAACAAAATTTTATTTGTTCGTGTGATTCGTTGACTGATTTTTAAATTTATTTTAACTTTAGGGCAAAGTCAAGGATAAAAATTCTTATAATCATCTTTTTTTCGCAAATAAACAAAATATGTCTCATTAAAGACTCTTTAAAATGTTCCTATTTGTTCTTATCAACTTTTATCAGATGGTGCATTGCGCGAACTATTTAACGTGCATGCTTTAAAAAACAATTTTTCCTCTTCAACTCCCGGAAAAATCACCGAAGCACGAGACTTGACCGCATTTGATTTTAATCGGATTTGGAATATGAAAATTATTATGTATGCTGATGCCGTGGCCGGAAGAGTATTTTTCTGTGTAAAACATTTTTCCCAGATGTTAAATAAAAATTTTTAACCGGGCGTATTGCGTGCGCGCAGTTGATCGTTGGATGCGACAGAGATTGAGGGTTCGAGCACCATAAAATACGGTGGAAGAAATACACGATGATCGGATTAAAATTTTTGAATCTTAAAAGTTTTGTGTTTTTAATGAATTTTGTGGTGATTTTTATTGGATCTTGTGATGTAGTTCAGTGCGAAGAAGGCGTTTTTGGTAAAATAAATTATTTTGTGTTATTTTTATACAAACCTTCTTATTTTTATAGTTAAAGAGTGAATGTGAAAGTTCAAAATAACCCAAAACATAAAACATAACAATATAAGTAAAGAAATAATATTAACAGAGGGAATCAATAACTGATTTTTCTAGAAATCACTTACATGCTGATTTTTTATTATCAGCTTTCATATTTCGAATTTGTACATGATCTAAACTATTTCATTCTATTTTGAGTAACGTTATTAAATATTTTTCATACTACACAAAAAGCTAAACTCTCAGGTAATAGAAAAATAGCATAAAAAATTTAGAATAAATTTTTTAATGAATATTTTTAAAAGTAAAAAAAGGAAGATTCAAATTATTATTAAATTTGATTCCTAAATTGCACTGATAAAGATAAGAAAAAAAAAAGAAAAATTTATTGATAATTTTAAGGCTAAATTTAATATGGAAACAATTCTATGACCAGGTGGAATTATAGCCGATTCAGAAACGGCCACGGGCGTAATACCCCTAACTCCTAAGGAACGTAATTTTCCTCAAGGACGGGCCTATTACGATTCAGATTGTCCGGGAGCTAGTGAATGCATACCACTCGCCGAATGTTCGCCACTTTTATTTGAGGTAGCTAAAAGTTGCTACTATGGTGATAAATCCATGTTCTGTGGTGGTAACGAAGAACTGCCTTATGTCTGCTGCCCGAGCAGTCCACTGGAGAGGAACCAGGTATGCGGAAAAAGTCTGGTCCATGGTCACTTCTATAAGGGTCTTGGATCGTTTCCATTCATTGCAAGGGTGGGATTTAAACGTAAGTTAATTAAAATAATCAGATATTCAAATTCAAACATGCATTAAAATGTTGATATAATTTTTCTGTAGCCGATTTTAATTTAGTGTGGCTTCTTTTTTTTAAATTATGTATTTCAAATCTACTTATTGAATTATCTAATATTTAATTCAACAGACGTTAATACTGGGAGTTTTGCATACCCGTGTTCTGGGTCAGTGATATCAAGACGAGTGATTCTAACCGCAGCTCACTGTGCACTAGCTAAAGCTGAAGGCCATCGGCTGTGAGTGTTCATTTCTATTATTTTTATTATTCTTTAATTAAATTTGTGGTTGGTATATGATAATTTACGAAAAAATTTTCTAAAAATAATGCAAAAGTTCTTCCGTCCGAGTTGGAGAGTATGACACCTCAACTGACCCTGACTGTGCCAGCACGGGATTTTGTGCTCCACGATCTGTTAACCACGCTATCAGCCACGTAATTGTCCATCCAGATTATAAGCAAGGTCAATATCATCACGATATTGCTCTACTCGTTCTAAAAACTCCTCTAAATTACTCAGGTAAGATGAATAGTTAATAGTTTTATGTAATATAATGCGTCGTTTCACAATTATATGTCTCGTTCATTATCTATTATTTTATTTGTTTTGTTAATAATTATTATTATTACTATTTATTTCTGTCCACTGTACTAACAAAATCTCTGGATATCTCATAGCGAGAATTCAGCTCAACTGCTCAATTTAACTTAAGAAACTCAATCGCTGAATTAGGCAGTTAAACTAAATTTTCGATATATGATACTCGTATATCACAGAAATTGATTTTCGAACATTGTATTAAATTCAATACGTTTTCTTGTAAGAACTTTAAATTAGTTATTCAGCTATTAAGAAAAACATTGTAGGAGATTTGAAATCAATTTGTTATGGCCTGCGTGTTTTTTTTTAGGAAATTTTGAACGTTAGCAAATAGCTTAATTGAAAATTAAAATTAGATAATAACAATTTTCTACACCCTTATCTTATCTCGAAAATAAGAAAGTATAACTTAACGATATAAACTAAAAATTGTCCACAATATCCATTCACCATGTTTAAGTTGCGCGACAATTTTAATGTGTTCCGGTCTGCTGTATTTAATGAGTGAATTATGTAACATAAATTAGTCGAATACTTTCAAATAAAAGCTAAAGAAATATTGAAAACTAAGCATACATCAGGCATATTGCGTGCAGACTAGTTAGTCACATTATTGTGTTAAGCTATTTCTTCTTTATTTAATATGGTTTCGGTCTTAGAATTATACACAGAAAATGAAAAATTTTAATATTAAATAAAAAGAGTTTTTGGTTTCTGATACTAATCGAATTAATTTCAAAAGGAATTATGTTATTTATTTAAATCATGTTTTTTTTCATTTATTTTTCAGTTGCTACTCAACCAATTTGCTTACAAAAATCACGCAAGAATCTAGTTGTAGGTAAGCGAGCAATAATTGCCGGTTGGGGAAAAGTATCCTCGGTTAGTACAAGATCCACAGAAATGCAATATGTTGATCTACCCTTATCCAGCTGGGAGATGTGTTTAAACGTTTATGGATCAACAGGAGCACTAGATGCTCCAAACACTGTTGGTATGTATGGCTACTGATTGGTTATTTTATTTAATTAACATTTGAATTTAAAACAGAAGAAATTAGGTGGCTAAAATACGTGTTTAATAAATCAATTTCTGTATTGTATTGAATTAAGAAGAAAAATTATTCACAGATGGCCAATGGATGTGTGCCGGTGGAGAAGGTAAAGATGTTTGCCAAGGGTTTGGAGGCGCTCCACTTTTCATACAGGAAGGCGGAATATATTCACAGGTATAATATAAAAAAAAAAGCTCGCAGTTTCATATATAATAATAATGAAAAAAATATAAAATACTTACCCATTTCTTTACCTCAGATCGGTATAATGTCTTTTGGTTCTGATAATTGTGGTGGAGTCCGGATACCAAGCGTCTATACATCGGTTCCTCATTTTTCTGAATGGATACATGACAACACTCCAGCGGAATAAGATTTAAATCATATCATATTTATTATTATTATTATTATTTTTTCTACTTTTTATACTTTTTTCACTTTGTGGACATGTTCTAATTAGTGTTAATAGTTTTGTTATGAATAAGACGCATTTATCAAGTTGTAAAAAACTAATTGTGTTTTAATTCAAGCCCGAAATAGGAAATAAAACCAACTTCGACGATTACAAATTATTTAAACGTTTTATTGAGTAATAACAAGAATAGCTTAAATTAACTTACTAAGAAAAATAATAAAACGCTTTCTGAAAAATAGAAAATCCCGAGGCATTATAAATGCTTCTACTAAGCAAATGCCTTAAGTAGAAAGTGAGAGAGACAAAACAAAAAATGAATTACATTGGAATTGATGCTACTTTTATTATTAGATTTAGGCACAATTAAAATATAAAAGTGGATTCGAAAATAAAGAACAATAAATGTAAATTTATTCAAGAAGAATGTTTGGATCATGCTTTACAATAAAAATGCATTCAAATATTCAAAGGAGTAATAAATATACAATTTTTTTTTTCATAATTAGGAGGATGCAGTGTGTTTCTGATGAAAGTATGTGCTACCTAACATTAACCGACTTTGCGCTAATATCCTGATGGAGCTGATTTGTTTGAGGGTGAGTTCATTTCTTTTTTTCTATCTAGACGATAACGTCCACAGAATACTTTAATTTACAGGGCAGTAGCCTATGGAAAATAACAGTGAATCATGTTGAAATAATAAACATAAAATTTTACAAATAACAAAAGAAAAACACCTTAAAACACTACGGGACATACACACAAAATGTAAATAGACGAAAAAAATAACTACATTAGGAAAGATATAGACTACAAGTTGTTTTCTTGAAATTATATATATATAAAAAAAAAAAAAAGAAATACCAGAAAGGCTTTGTTTAACACGAGTATAACAATATATAAGTTAGTAGTAGCAGTAGGCGGGAATAGAACAGATTCTTAAATTTTTGTTTTAAACATTAAATCTCCCTTAAAGCGTCCCCTTAAACCAAAGGGGGTGGAATAGTAGAGGTTATCGACTTTAGGTTTTGTCTTCTTTGCAAATTTGTTTTCTTTTTTGTTAAGAAAGAAATTGAACAAAATCTAAGGGATATCACTTGAACCCTATCCAGCCTTTTCAGCCTTTTTCGCCTTCTGATATGCCTCGAACGCTTCAATTTCTTTCTTTTCTTTTTTCATATTTCTGTTTTCGTACTCGAGCCTGTGTGCGATTATCCTCTGGACAATTTTTTCTGTTGTCATCGTATTGCCGGAATTGATTAATACAAACTTTCCCATGGTTTTTGGTATCGCATAAGGATCAATCACTCCATTGTCAAGGGATATAGGGGTTTGTCCATGACATACAACGTCTACTTTGAAGTGATCCATAAGATCTTTGGTCACGGAGTATGGTGCTCCAATAACTACTTCGTTTACATACTGGAACAGAAAATAAATAGGGGTTTATATTCATATTTATATCACTTAGCGAATATTTTCCACGAAGGAAATGAAAACTGACAATTTTACATACCTTGCAAGCTAAAACGCTTAATACTCTCTCATGGAGATTCATGATTGGATAATTGCTACCCTTGTAGGCATTAACGATTGGATCAGTATGAAGTCCAACAATGAGGTAATCACCAAGTTGTTTTGCTTTTTCCAAGAAATCCAGGTGTCCGACATGGAATAAGTCAAAGGCACCAGCAACATACACCTAAAAAATAAGTTACAAGCTCAAAAATTAAAAAAAAAAAAAACTAACTTTTTGTTTAAAAATTGATTTTTATACTTACAATTTTATCAGTTGCCTTCGGAGCCTTCCCGTCACTAAATTGAATGATCTTTTGTGTTGTCGGCAAAAATTGGCTGCATCCAGTCCACGGACTCCGCGCTGAATGATCTAAACCCATTCTAGATGAACCTGATATCGAGTGTTTTAGATACAATTTCTCAAGTGCTTTTATTTGCGATAGATAGGGGGAAGAGGCGGGAAGTTTTAAAGGCGCACAAACCCAAAAGAAAAATAAAACAAATTATTTGCGGGAATCTACAGGGAATTTTTTAAGGATATCAAACACACGTAACTGGAACGTAAAAAGTCCTTTTGTGTTTTTTTGTTAATTTAGAGTTGGAGGGGTTTTAGGATTTTATTCAAGACTATTTCCTTTGTAATAAAAAAGCAATACAGTACGTGTGCAAATGAGGATAATGAGGGTGCTAAAGTTTTTTATTTTGGAGTAGCATGCAAAGATGAATGAGGGCCCTTTCATATTAACATACCTTCTTTTTCGATGGAATATTCCTCAGAGCCTTGGCGGAAGTGATTTCGTGTTAGCAGGAGCATTCTTCCGACTAAATCTGTTGTTGAAATTCCAGCGGTACGTGATACTTCTCTGCAAATAATTTTTAAATTAACTATACAAATAATTTAAGAAATCCTTGAAGCAATAAACTAAATGATTTATTAATTATTGTAGCTGGTGGCTTAAAGCTTTATTTACATCTTTATTATATATTAGGTTTACAAGTTAGAAACGATTTTTTTGAGTTGCCTTGAAAATTACAAAAGGCGAGTAAAAATTTTGAATTTAAAAACAGGACCAGAAAACAGCTTTTATTGTAAACGAAGTTTAATAAAAATAACATATAGAACTTAAATATAAAGCTATGCAATACTTACTTATATCGGCCCGCAGTTTTAACTAAATGATAAGTGTCAACACCGTCTGCTGTCATGGTTATATCGTCTGCAAAAAAAAAATAAATGAAATATTTCAATTTTAAAAAGGTGGCAAACATCAATACCAAAATAAGTTTACTTAATGGAAAAACTTCTAGATGTTCTAGAATTTCTATCCCTTTTTTAAAAGTATTTTGCAGCCGATATATTTGCTATTTTTGTCTTTATTATTTATAAACTAATTTTACTTTGAGTTTCCTCAAACTGTTTTTACATTTGTATAAAAATAACTTTACGTAATATTTCAATTTGCCCTGAATATAAAATGAATTGCACATGTCTCTCAATATTCATCATCATGTAATTTACTGCACCAAAATTGCAATTATTCATTTTTCTGCTTTGAACATTTCTTCAATTTATTACAGTCTAAGTTATAAAATTATTTTTTAATGCCCAGATCTCTTTTTGCGTGAATTTCCGCAAACTTTCAATCAAAACACTGCCGCATTCAAATTTAGTGTAGTACATGGCTCTTAATATTGGAAGGGATCCAATTTTTTAAATAACCAAACCGTTATACATTTTCAGCATCTTTTTCTTAGAATCCGATCATTCAAGATAATAAAGCTATTTTCTTTTAAGGTTTATCGCGCAGCTTGTCTTTAATATGTTTGCTCTTTTCGAAAATAAAATCTTTAAACAATGTATAGGTTTTGTTATAAAAAAAAAAAAACTTACCGCCATGTACACAAAAATCACAGTCATATTTGTCCAGGGTTTCCAATGTTGTAACATATGGAGCACCTTCCACTACCTCATCTACCCACTTAATTCCTTTAACCATTTTGTACCTGTTTCAAAAAAACTCTATTAAATTTCCATCATAAACTTTATTTGTTTACAAACAATTAATTACCTTTCTTGTTCCGTGAAAACTGGTGGTCCTTTGTGTTTTGTAATTTCGGCATCTGTATGAACGCCCACAATCAGCTTATCACCTAACGCTTTGGCTTGTCGCAGTGAGTTTGCATGACCAAAATGCACCATATCATAACTGAAAGGAAATGAAAAAAATTCTTATCCATATTGTGATACAAAAAAAATTTTAAGCAATAGCTGAATAGCCAAGAATTAGAGATGCATTAGAAAGGGCGAGAGGATTTTGAAAGATAAAGAAATGCTTGAAAAAATTATTACAAAAGAGGCGGATATTTATTCATTTCAACATTTCTTTTACTAAGGAAAGAATTACTACAGAAAACTTTCCATTCATAGTCGCGCGAGAAATTTTTAACGTAAAGTATCTTATCAAGTCTCGCCGTTGAAAAGCTACAATAAAATTGTAAACAGCTTGCATCTGATGATCCATTAAAGGGGCTTTTTATTTGAAATTACATTTTTTCTTTCCAATCAACGGATTACGCTTTGCAGCGATAGAAAGAAAACCTAGAAAACTTTTTAGCTAACCCACTTTCCAGCCGGTGGCACCACATAGTTTAGAGTCCACACATTTTTGCGATAAGACAACCATCGGGGACCTTACGACCTGAAAACGCGCGACTCGACAGAACCAAGAGATTGCAATTAGGTGAATGATCGTCACTCTGCCCATTCAGGCAGACTGCCGGAATTGGTTGACCTTTGCCATCCGTAAGCCAATAGCCCCTCTAATCGCCACGATTTACTGATTTTTTTGTGATTGAATTACTATGTGAATGGAGCCATCTGTAAGCGGGGAGGGATTGTTTGAAAACTGAATGTTTTTCCTCTGACGTATGCAAAACAGGAGGACTTTATCGACCCGCGTCCAGAGGTTATCGGTAACAGCCCGTCCCTTTGGCGGACGTGTTATCTATTTTTGTCGCCTACGAAATATTCCAACGTTTGGGGAAATGTGTTGTTGTTGATGGGAAAATTTTTATTGATCGGAAGGTGCCGCTCAGTCATTAAGTCGTCATTATAAGAATGAATAAAATTGGGGTCTGTTAATGAAAAATAATGTGTTATTAATTATTTAATTATTAACTAAATATCTGTGGTAATTACTTCTTTGGTATGCATAAATGAAGAATTTTAAATTAAAGTTAATTGAAAAATGGTTTGCACAACACAAAGTCCGTTTAATTTCGAACCTGTTAAGAAAATTACGCTTATACAGGAAAACCACTTGCTAATTCAAATGTTAGAACAATTATAATTAGAATTAGAATTATTATTAATTAGTTGCAAAATTATGCAGGTGAAAGGAAGCCAGAAGACTGAAGAAATTCTAGTTTTAACTAGAGCTAATTTTATCTATTCAATTTAAACTTTTAGAAATGAATCGCGTATGCATGCAAAGTGATACAAAAATTGTTGGCTGTGGAAATTTACATTTTGATATAAATCACAGCCTTTCCTGTATTTATAACTATTAGCCATCTATCTGTTTGACGAGCACATCATTCCACTTTATTGAATAATGACGAATATTCTCGTCATGTGGAAAAATTTATATATTTATATCAAAGTTTTAATTACGTACACAAAGGCAGACTTTTGAAACGAAATGCCACAGTTAAAGGATTACTAATCGAATTATTCTTATTATTAATTAATAATTAAATTAGGATGGATTATTTAAATAGTTAAGAAAGGCATGACGCTTAAAAATATACTGATTATGATTAACCTTAGAGAAAATAAAACCTTCTTTGGTTTTTTCGTAGTCGTATTTTTACTAAAAATATGAATCATAAATTATTAACAGAAGCCGAAAAAAAATACTTTTCAACTGAAGATCAGGCCATTTCGAAGAACGATAAGAGACGGAAGTGAATTCCGTAACGAAATAATTTGAAGCACTTGATTCATTTAACGTTCTTATCGATCAGCAGGTGCTAGACATAGAAAAACCTGCTTCAAAATTAGTGGATATGCCTAGATTTATAATTGACGGAACACTCGTTAACATTAAGTAGTGATATACGATAATAAAATAAAAAAAAGGGGTCAAGCTATGCGCCAATTTGTCATTTCATTGAGACGGATGAACAAGATAACAAACTAAATTGTTTTGATTCATCACGTGGAGGACATCGTCTATTCTAACTTTTTTCATATATTTCAAAAGAGATATAATTCAAGTTAGTAACACAATTAAATCTTTTTATTTCAATTACGACACTGAAAGTTACATTATCTCGTTGCAATCTGTAGTTTCTTCTAATTAATTTCTATGCTAAAAGCCGAAAGCAACAAATAGTCAACAGTGCGTAAAATTTGCTAATTTTAAACACTTTGCTTAAGAATTAAGCGGAACAGTGCAAATATTGCAGCATGATATCGTTTCATTTATCTACAGCTGAGATGCTAGTTCGTCATTTATTTGCATAATAACTCGCACAGCTCTCGTGCACAGTGCAACAATTTGTACACGTTTTCAACTGAAAACTTGACGAGATGAAAAGTTTTATCTTGAAAGGTCAAAACCAGCTAACATTTAGGAGATATTCCGCAAATGCATCGTCAGCGCGAAAATATTTCCCTTATCTTTTTTAAAAATGGCCTCATTTAAATAGCCAATAATTAATCGACTGAGCTTGAGGCAGATTACGATGTTGTTGTGACGACTACTGATAAATAGTAGAATTCTAAAAACTACACGATAAATGGCGTTTGAGTTTGCAAAACCCTTCGTTTGCTTTAACTTCAGATAGTTAATTTGCATCTTAACCTGTTTTAGATTTAATAAAAAATATATATGTATATGATTTGATATCACCTAATTAAATTTTAAGATCACTATATATCTTAAGCTGATCTCAGCCAAATGGAAAATTTTATTTTATAAATTAATTGGACTTTGCTCACTTTGAGATGTACTACGTTCTCGCTAAAATTCATTGACCGCCTATTTTTAAATATAACAAGAAAGCTTTACAAATTGAAATTTTTTAGATAAACGCTAAAGAATTGTTCGTCTGCTAGAAACAAAAATTCTGTTCTAATAAGTGGCATCTGTTCTGAGAAGAAACAGACTCGCCTAGTGGCCTAAGGTCAAGAGCTTGATTGAAGCAATTCACACGCTGATCAGGGCTCATTTAAAGTGATTAGGGAAGTGATCATGGCGAGCTGGTCGACTACTTACTTATTCGAAAGAAATTTCTCCTTAATTTGATCAACAAAAGAGTTTTTCAGTGTAATTACTAAGTCACCTTGAAAAGAAAAATTTAATTCGAAACATATTGCTAAATTTGTCAATCTCATTTTCTTTAGATTGAATATCTTTCCAAAAATACTCTATGACCTTGACAGTGATCTTGAGAAAAGTGGATAAACAGTATTTTCGCACCTTTTAAAGCTGTTACATAACTTAAAGTGGTATTAATTCTATCTTTTGTTATTTATTTCATTTGCTAATAAATAGGTCCCATTATCGTCGTGATATTCTGCTGTTGTTGAAGTATCCATTCGCAATAGAAACGTGTTCTTACGAAAGCAAAAGCAAAGTCACTGTGTTTAAATATTTCCACATGCGAAAATTTATTTGAAAAAAGTTCAAGGGAATATTTCAGATGTAGGTAAATTACGAATTGTGAAAATTTACAAAGATTTTGTTAAGTGTTTATCAATTTTTCCCCTGCCGATAAATACTGGACTAAATACTTTATAATTCATATTTTTAATTATTTATTTATTTTTCTCTTAAAAGCTAATTGACGAAAGTTCATTTACTAGCAAAATAAGATCTACATAAAATAGAGATGCTGATTGCTAAAGAAAAAATATTTTATGTTATCTGAAACTAATGGTAAAGTCTTGATTTTAATCTGAATCATCATTTAAGTTGCATTCTTAAATAATAAAATTAAAGTCCTCTCATTTTCATTTTCGTGATCTATTTGATGATCAAGAAAAAATAATTCATATCCAGAAATTGTATTTTGATGTGCTTATAAAAATTAAAAAAGGTTCTTACCCTTTGAGTTTTGAATTGCCTAATGCTTAGAGATTAGTATGTCATGGTCGTCGCTGAGCATTATCATAAAAGACCTTTTTAAATCCATAGACAAGCCATCCAATAAATTAGCCCTAATTGATATTTTGTGTTATTTAACTCCACTTGGGCTTTTATCAAAGTAATCCGTATTTTGTTTATGTGAGACCCTATAAAAACTAAACATTTGGGGATAACGAAATCACCCATACGACGCTTAAAGTAAGCTCTAAAAACAAATTACTCAACGGATTGCAGAGGGGTAGGAAAATTCCTGAAAAAGATGATGTAAGCGAACTCGAACTTTATTTAGAACTCTCTGCATATTGGAGGACGGAAATTAAAAACAATTTTTAGAAAATTTCGTAACGATGCTTATGTTTACGATTCCAAGTAAAATATGTTTATTATGAATGACAATGTTTGTGTTTAATAGTCCATATCAATAAACACGTTTCTGTTGACCGCGCATGTTTAGTTTTATGTTGGATAAAAATGAGAAATCGGATGTTACTATTAACACGTTGGCGTAAATGACGGCTTTAGACGTCTATTCAGCTTATACAGCTTATAGCTGAATTAAAATCATGAGCGTCAACATGTCAACGTGTTAATAATATAAAAAAATAATTCTTTTTTTCACACAAGCGCCAAAAATGTCTGTGTCTGGCGATTATTTTGTAAGAGTTTAGACCTTTATAGAAGTGTATTAGGTCTGTAAAATTGTTATTTAAATTTCTTATTAAGAATTATAAAATGTTATAAGAATTGAGTTTCTTTAGTTCTTTAATTTAGCGCATGTTTTTAGTTGAATTAAGCAGCATTTTTTCTGGGAACATTGAACAATTAATCTAACTCTTTTAACAAAACAAAAATGTTTTATATATTAACACATTACAAAATGCTTAGAAGGGCATACTTCACTTAATCTGGGTAAGTTTGTCCGCCAAAATGCTAAAGTTTTGAACCTTAATTTATGTTCGGATGTGAAATCGCAATAGTTCTCTTAGGCGTAACTTAGGAAGAATAAATTGAATTTACATAAGTATAAACAGAAGTTAAATAAACTCTACTCTGCTTAGCACTGTATTCTAATTAATCCGGTTGTTCATTGTAATATTAATTCATGCTAAACGAGCCCCGTAAGAAAAACGTAAACAAGCCGGCTCTATCGATTTAATGCTCTTGTTTTCGTGCTATAACCGATTACATAAAAATTAAGCTGCCTCAGGTGTTATTCGCATTCGATTACGCTTGTGAACAGGGCGCGCATTTAGCTCCTCGAATTGCACGACCTTTTTCAGCTAAATCAAGGCCAAGTCCAATGTCACTTCCTAGGCATTCTTTTGACTTTCGTCCTTACTGCGTTTTGCATCATTTAACGCTTTTCATCCGCCTTTAATTTCCACTTACATCCCAGTTTTTCATTATCTTAAGAGTGCTCGAGCCGCATGTCCGTCGTCTTTTCGCCTTGTCCATCGCTTCACGTCTCATCGATTTTTCAAGTGCACACGCTAAGCGGTACGGAGGAGCTCCATTGAGAAGAGTGGAAACAGTGTCCGGGGGCCATAATAATTGTGTGACCCCAATTGGAAGAGACAGCGTAATTTTCCGGCACCATTTCAACAAGCAGACTCAGAAAATTCATAGCAAGGTAAACAGACCAAGGAAAGTTTTTCAGTTTTGTGATTTCGCGCCGAGACTGCGCAACCGGGCGCCGGTGAGACTGCCAGAGGAACTGGGGCTGTGGCATGCGGAAATTTGGCAAAAAAAATTTAGCCTGGTAAAGGAAACGCAAAACGCTAGGGGCGTATTAGAAGTTTCTAGAATTTCCAGTTGGCGTCTTGCCTCCTTTGGGGCGCCGGTTTTTCCCCTCAAGGTCGTTTCGGTGGATATTGGTGAATGTTGGGGCTGGCCTGGTACTCTGTCAGCTTGTTTTCCTTACGGAAACTATTGGGGCACCCACAAGTTGTGCCGTGATGTAAACATGAGGGAGAATTCCGCAGGGAAGGTGTTGGAACGGAATTAATTATGACTAATCCGAATGACCACATAGCCTCAATAAAAAGAATGGATTTTTTTATTTTGTCCACTTTTGCTACTTCTAGGGTAGTTAAAGAGTTTTTGATTTACTTACCATCCATCGCACCATACCCGCACCTCCTTTTTCCCATTGACACTCATCTCGTTTGGTTTTTTACCACTCATTTTGGATATGTTAACACACAGGTAAAAATCTTAGATTTATTTTTTGATTGCACCAAATTTTTAATCGTCCGATTCTTTCCTCCACAGGAAAAAAAAAGAATATTAAGAAAACAAATTTTCTGAATTTGACAGCCGCCCGGATTACTTGAGCACCTTTCAAGTAAAAATTATTTTTTTCGACGAACAAACTTAAAAACTGTAAAATAAAAACCAATTGGCACTGCTTTAAATCGATTTCACGACTTGCACTACACGTTTCAGTCAAAGTTACTCTAAAAATATAATATGCTTTCGTTTCTTTTGGGCTTGATTAAATTTAAAGTGACGATTTGCGGCCCCAGCGAAAGATTTTATGACCGGACTTCTCAATTGCTTATCACAAAATGCTCCCGGCTACGGGAGCCGCGGAGTGAGAATCTCCCTCCATTCACTTTATCACTCATCACGCCACCTTTCGGCCACTTAAAAGTCATGCAGATGACGTAGGAACGGTACGGTAAATGATGGAATTTTCGCTTCTACTACTTTGTTTCTTTTCGAGAATGTTCTTATGCTCCGATTTCAGCAAAAAGTAATGGTTGGTCGGTTGAGATGCAGATGGCAGCAATGGTATTTTGACGGTTAATTTTAATTTACCAGTCAAATGAGATTTATAGAATTTAATTTCTGGAATTTTAAACCAATTCCGTACCTAAACCAGTGCTTAAATAAATTTGATTAGATGCTTACGAGTTTTATTCAGATTTCTAGTTTTGTTTGCTAATTTAGTTCCTATATTGATTTATTTTTATTGCCAATAAATTTAAAATTAGCAAAGCAGCAAAATAGTTGTAGATTTTGTAGTTTATTAACTTATTTTATTAAGTATAATTAATGCTGCTTGGATAAACAAGCTTAGAAATAAAATCTTTTTAAAATCAAAGAAGATTTACTCTTTAAATTTGACTATTTTTGATTTATTTAATGCGTTAATGACTCTAAACAAAATTTAGCTCAGGTCTTCTACTTTTTTTCAGTTTAATTTTGAGCATTAAATTTAAATATAATACAATAGGTGTTTTTTGAGAGATTTCTATCGTAAACATTAATTAAAACATTTTTTCCCATATGTTGAATTCTGCGTTGCATTCAGCAATGAATTGAATTTTGAAATAGCCTCGAGACAAACATTAATCCACCTTATCACGCGGAGTATTTTTATCACCGGCTTTAATATTAACTTAGCTTATCGTGTCTCTTTATCTTTATTTTTATCAAATCGAGCCACTTCAGTCTCTGTTCAAACGCGGAATTGCATAAATTTTTTGGCGAGCGATCGCCATCTAAACGCTTGCCAGCGCTGCGTGAACTTTGGCGAAAGGTCATCTAAAATTTGCTCGAATTTCTGAACCGACTGTAGTTCAAATTGGCGAAGAATCCTAAATTGTTCGCATAAGCGCGTGGTATAGCATTCGCCAATTGGAACAGTGGGAATCGGGTCGCGTTCGGTTTACGCTCCAGCTCCAACCATTGACCAAGAGGTGTGCTCGGCGGCAAAACTTAGCCCGCGAAGCACCGGTCATCGTGTTGTGCTGCAGTCATTCATCGAAAATTGCTCAGCCCGCACAGAATTCCTTGTGAAATTCGCTTAATAAGTATTTCAGTTAATCGGCAGCTAACGATGGCGGATAAAGTCCGAAAGCGCAAAGTGAGTTTACCATGTAGGATAAAAGTGATTAAACTGATCGGTGTCTGTTGAACTCTGGCTGATTGTCTTCTCACCAAATGGCCGATTGTCTTGAAAATTAAGTGAAATATCCCGTCCCGCTTTTTGTACTACCGCTGCGAGAAGTTGAAAGTACACTTCGACGGTTTCTTGCTTTGTGTTTTGTTCGCAAAAGGACAGTCACTCAACTCCCCGCATGTCGCAAGGTGTTGCCAAATATGTTTAGTTTGAGTCCTTTCAGAGGACAATTTTGCCATTCACCCTGAATTGCAAAATATACAAATTTTCCCACGCTTCACTCAACCTTAAATCATGCTTGAATTACGTCTCTTTTTACGCAATGACAGGTAATGGAGCGAAATTGCTTTAGCAACAAACAAAAAAGATACACTTTGCAATAGTTTTGAGCAGTTACAAAGTTCTCTGTTACGTCACAACGGGGGGGACCTCTCTCTCATTTATCATTGTATCGACAATGCACGCGCTGTGCTGGCCACTCTTTCATGGCGAATGTCAAAATTGTGTGACAGCTGCGAGTTGAGTGGACAGAGAATTTTTATTTGATTTTTTGATGGCAAAGGCTGTGCCTGGTACCGGTGATGTGGACAGGTCCTCGCAATTTAATCTCGCACAAAGATGCTGTGAACAAAATCTGTGGTATAGGAAAATTACAAATTTTAGCGACTGACTGTGCACTGAGCGAAAGGGCAAATTAAAGCCATAATTTATAAATTTTAAGTTTAAAGTACCGCCGCGCGGAAAAAATTCTCTAGTCATGAAAATCGAGTATGAGCTGGTGAGTGGTGTTATGAAGGATTTTAATTAGATTGGTTGGATCTATGATTTTTCCATGTTTTGAGCAATTTAAGAAATTAAACTCTGATTTATGGAGCAATTGAAGCTATTTCAAAAAGTGCACAGCAATGCTTTTATCTGGGTGGGCGCCATAAAACAAGAAATACTTGTTATCAGTTTATCAAACTAATGAGCTGTGACATTTATTTGATTGCAGAATGAATAGTGCTTTTAACAATGCAAAGATTTCGAGAGGAAACTTTGCACTGAATTGCTAAAGCATCCGGGTAATGATAATTGCGGACAATCGCGAAACATGAAGTGGTCGTTGCGCAATTCTAGGTGTAATCGCTTATTTAGCTCAGCCCCGGAGAGTGCTTTATATCTAGTTTTAATCATAAATACTCCCTGAACTACTTTTAGTAGTAACTTTTAATCAAAATAATTATATGTAGCTATAAACATGCCAATTTGTTTCCTACATCTATTGAATAACATTTTAAAATTTATTTCACTGCCATATATATCGACTATGGTTTCGCATAAAATTTGCTTCTAAGCACAAGTTCTTCAGAGACTTAATGTCTCTTGCAAAATAAAAATATATCGGTAACTATATAGTTTTTCGGAAAATAACACTTCTGAAAAACAAGGCGTAATCAACTACAAGTAGATCCGAGCAAAGTAGTTTGTTGCAAATACCAGGAATGATGTCTTTATTTATATCAAAATGCCAAGCAATTACCTTCTCCCGCAGGCGCATTTCCACACCCCCCAGACCGTATCTCCTTTCCGGTGCGCCGGTTCCCTCTGTCACGTCCCTTCGTGACCTCGGTGTCATATGTGATAACGAATTCAACTTCCGATCCCACATAGACCTTTCCATTAATAGGGCCAATTCCGCTCTTGGGATTCGTTAAACGATGGTCTAAGGAGTTCTCTAACCCTTATGTCACCAAATCTCTCTTCATCTGCTTTGTCCGTCCTCTCCTTGAGTATGTCTGTCAGGTCTGGTCACCATCACACTCCACAACCATCAACAGAATTGAATCTGTCCAACGAAGATTTATCCGCTTTGCCATGCGTAATCTTCCATGGTCCGATCACCTTAAACTTCCTCCCTATGAAAACCGCCTAAAATTAATCGATCTCCAGCCCCTTTCCCTTCGTCGCGATGTAGCCGATATTGTATCAAATTCTATGGATGATAGCAATAGGTTAAAGGTATCAGGGTTATTTATCAAAAGATCCAAATAAGGATCCTTTTTCACCGGGCAGCATACTTCGGTTTGCTTTTGATTCAGAATTGTAAGGTAATGGAAAAACTAAACACAATTGGCAAAAAACGATTGGTATTAAAGACAGAAACCATTGAAATGAGGACTTATAGAAGGATTTTAAAAATTGCATGATGGACAGTATATCAAAGATGGAAGTGATTGATAAAATGAGGAAAAAATAGAGCTTACGACTAATATTAAAATCAAAAAGTAGTATTTTGGCAAAATTTTAAGAAATTAATACCATTTGCCGCGCACACTGAAACTTTTTCTGATAGATAACGAATCAGCCAGCAGAAAGTCGGAGAATAGAGACAGATTTGCAAAAATTACGATAAATTAATACGAAGAAGTGGTGCGTTACTTTTTCACAATTTATCTTGTTGGAAATATTTTACTCAAATGCTTACAATTAATAATGGTTAAAAGCTAAGAGTTCGATACTGAAAGTGGCAAACATATTTTGTTAAGTGAGTAAATCAGAGAACCTTTTTAAATTTAAGATATGATAATATTAAAGAAGTAATCCTTAAGTAATAAAAAAATGCTAAGGCTCTTATCTTCAATGTAAATGAATACAAAGTAAAAAGCTAAAGCGCAGGTATCTGGCAGTATTTTAGTAAATAAAGTTTCTTATATTCTAAAGCAATACCCAGACACCGATCTTAATTGAATAAATTTTGTTGACACTATACAAACAATTCTGCAACAATTCTGCTCTAGATATTTTGGAAGTCAATTAAATAGATTATATTAGATTATTATTCATATGTAAAATACTTAACAGGTTGCTCAAAACGAAGACGATGAACGAACTTCAGGTCGACGAAAATCGCATGGTGGGGGAGGGGGCCTGCCTCAAGGACTGAAAATGTCCTTTTTGTGCTTGATTGTATGCGTGCTATTGATATTATTTGTATTAGGTAAAGTATATTTTTAAAAAGAAAATAATTTTAAAACCATTCTTCCGTAATTAAGGTGTTTATATGGACTCGATGAGTCCAATTGTGGAGCGTTTAGTTTCTAGGTTTGGTTACGAAAAATCCCAATACGCAGTCGTTATTGATGCGGGATCAACTGGAAGTCGGGTTTTAGCTTATAAATTCCATAGAAGTATTCTAGGTAAGTTGTATTTATGGTGTGTTGTTACGATTGTTACTAAATTATAATCTCTTCCAGATAATACACTAATTTTGGATGAAGAATTATTTAAGGAACGTAAGCCAGGATTATCTTCTTTTGCTGATGCACCAACAAAGGTTAGCATTTTATTTTATAATTGATCAACAATCGACTGCGCTGAATTAATCATTTTCGATTCTTGAACCCAACCAACCTTTTTAATCATTTAAAACTATTTCCTTTTTTTTCTCTTAGGGTGCTTATACAATAAAGCTATTGCTAGATGAAGCTAAACATTTTATTCCTAAAGCAAAATGGTCTCAGACTCCTCTGGTGTTGAAAGCCACAGCAGGTTTGTCCTAGGAGTACCTAACAAAATCTCTATAACTAAAAATGGAATCATTTCAGGTCTCCGACTCCTTCCATCAGCGAAGGCCAACAATATTCTTAACACCATACGGGAATTGTTTCAAAAATCAGAATTTGTTGTTGACAATAGCGCTGTAGAAGTTATGGATGGAACTGACGAGGGAATATTTTCATGGTTTACAGTGAATTTTTTGCTTGGTCGTCTTTCAAAATCAAATCAAGCAGCAGCTCTAGATTTAGGTGGTGGTAGCACGCAAATAACATTCTCTCCTGCTGATCCTGAGCAGGTTCCAATCTACGAAAAATTTATCCATCCGGTGCACACCTTAAACAGAAATATAAATGTTTTTACACATAGCTATTTAGGACTGGGCTTAATGGCAATTAGGCACGCAGTTTTTACTCATAATTTACCAAAAAATCAGACAGTTCTTGAAAGCGAATGCGTTAATCCGATTGTTAGAAACAAATCATGGACTTATTCCAATGTTGAATATCAAATTAGGTAAGTGGAGAGGGTGGGACGATTATATTGGAAATTAAATTTTGGAAGAAAGTTTCGTTTCTTATAGCTGAAATGATCTAAATATTTTCACAACAATATTTTTGCAGTTCAGCTATAGCTGAATAACATGTCAAAATGCTAATAAGAATTTTTAAATAAATTCAACTATAAGAGACGGAAAATGCTTTATTGCTGTATGCTAACATTTATATTATTTTACCAGTGGTGAAGACAACGATGCATCAACTGTTGAAAATCCAGTGGTCAATTTTGAAGTGTGTTTGGACCTTATTAAAAGCATAGTCATACCGCTTGTGAAACCAAAGCCGCTTACATTGAAACAACACACTGTTGCTGCATTCAGTTACTACTTTGATAGGGCCATTGAGTCAGGACTGGTGGATCCTTTTCAGGGCGGCGAGATATCAGTCGAGGATTACAGGAACAAGGCGAAGGAGGTGTGCAGCATTCCAAACACGGAACAACCCTTCATGTGCCTTGATCTGTCTTTTATATCAGTTCTACTTCGTGAAGGATTCGGTTTAGGAGATAAAAAGAAGATTAAGGTAAGTAAAATTAGTTTTCGGGTCCCTTTCAGTGGGCTATGAATTTCGTTCGTTTCCTTTATTCATGCGAATCTTATTATTTTTTTTTTTGGCTGAATTACATATAATAATACGAGGTAGTAGGGGATTTGAGCTGAATCACTAAACTGTTTGCGCTTAGTTTGGCAATATTTATTTTGCATATATACACAAATTGAACGAACTCATTCTTTTTATTTTATTTTTGTGCAAATTGTTTAAAAAATATTTTTAATTTCAGCTCTACAAAAAGATTGATGGCCATGAAATTTCTTGGGCTTTAGGCTGTGCCTACAACGTCCTGACAAGCAATGAGCGCTTTAACTCTTAAAGGATGGGACTGAGGGAAAAGTATAACTACTTAGAACAATAGTAAAAATTTCAAATGCGCTAGGGAGAAGCATACAAAAATGTTATTGGCAAGGTGCCTTAGATAAATAATGAACACGAAAGACAACAATTTCCTAGAAATAACTGCAATGACCCTGATCTTATTGTTGTAACATATCTGTGAATATATTTTAATTGCGATTCTCGCCAACCTTAAATTGTTCCTTAGATTTTTCTTTTTAATTTTTGCATGTGTTCTTGTCCTCCAGCAAGAGGGTGTAGATAACGCAAATTATTGAAAAATTGATTTAATTTTTAAAATTACATAGCATGAGGATGTAATCCAGCAAATATTTGCTGTTAAATGCTGTATTAATACTGTTAAAATCCATCGTTTTTTTGTAAATAATGAGGTAAATTATACGGGTTATTTATAGAACTTTTGTGGTTTTGAACTTATGCACTTACGGTGGAGTGGATGTGGGGATCTCATCAGCGGTTTATGTTGTGGCTTTGCTCGATAATTAGCGTGTATTTAAAGCCTTTGATTATTTATTGTGTGGAATTAAGTTATAATGTACATTTTTCGTTATTTAGACTGATTTTCATAAAGCAAGAAATAAAATGTCACGTCGTGGGGTGTAAAGTGTGGAATTTTAATGAATGTATGGTAATTTAGTGCATTTGCTCATAAATGGAAAAAGATTTATGCAGAAATTTTATTAATTTGCCTTATAAAGAAAACGGATTCTGCGATAAGATGAATTTAATATAGGAGCACATACGAGTATTCCTATTTAATAATTCGTTATGTTATCAGAATCTAATTCGTTGAATTTGTTTTGTGAGTTTGTATTGAAATTACAAAGTGCTTTAAAAACAAATTTATAGATTTTCATTACTTTGGTAGCAACCGCCATCATTTTAATTTAAATCCGGTTTTTTTTTAAGTCCGACAAAACAAAAATATGTTGAATTGCTGAATAAAATTGCTTAATAATGTTGAGAGGTGTGGAGGGAGGAGACTGGAGCATTATGCTGTGGTACCATGTTTTATGATTACAAAAATTCTATACTTAGGTTAAAAGGCGAAAACAACGTGAAATAAGCGGTGTTAAAGCTTATTAAATAAATTCGTTAATTATTAGTTCGTTAAGTTCTCATGTATTTCGTAAAAGTTTTAAATGAATAAAATACATACAAGAATGAAGTGAAAAACATTAAAATTAGGTTTATATCTGTGCAAGGCATAAATTACGTTTACATTGCGGATATTTTTTTCAGTTTTCCCAATGGGGTGTTAATCCGAGCACAGGCATCGGAGTAGCCCTTAATTAAAGCTCCCATTAAGCGATAATTGCTATTAAGTGGGTAAATAAAAAACCTCGTACGCTCGAAATTTACTCCGATATAAAAGAGGGAAATGTCTTCCCGGAAGTTGTTATATCATCATCCGGTGCATTAATCTGCTGCCCTAACCCCGCCGATACCCTTAATATCTTGTGGTGCCCTACCATTCGTGTTTTGTAGGTCACTGTAGAGTCAAACAAGGTTTTTCCATTTATTTAAGTTAAGGCACAGCGTGAGGAGCACCGCTGATGTAAAGTGAAGTCCCATCGGGATGTTAAAAAAAAACGATTCGATAGTGCTTATTACTTTTCAACACTTTCCTGGAGTAGGGACGCACGAGCTGAAAGTGTATATTTCGACGAGAAAGCAAAAACGGGAAGATACCAGGAAAATACTAGAGAAAGGAGCAGATAATTTCTGGATTCATGCAGTGTCCTGTGGACGATTATCTCCTTTCATCGACATCACGATTTTGCTCACTTGCTCGGACTATGTTCAGAGTTTTTTTTTTCCCCTCATCCCGGCTGAGAATGAGGCGAGGCTACTGGTTTTAATCACCGGGGTGGAGTTTCTGGTAGAAAAAACACCGGAGTGAACATAATGGGTTTGAAAAAAAGAAAAAGAAAATATGGTCTAATCCGTAGGAAGCTAATAACGTTGGAGGAGTTATGGTTGTTGGATGAAGGTCGTGTGAGCATCGCTGTGTTTTAAGCAACCACCATGACGATATTTTCCCACATTTACGAGTTTGCTATTATTTTAATTAAATTCTTGTAACGAACAGCGACTATACATTTCGTATAAGATTGTATAACAAATCTGCGTAACGAGATTTAGAAAAGTTGAGTAAATTTTATGCAAGGTATACATTGAAGTTTTTAATTCTATTAGTCTTTTCTTCATAATTTTTATATAAGGATTTTAAACTCGGGTGGTATTATCTAACGAGTTAAATTGTAGAAATAGAATGTTTTTAATAGTTGAATGCCATGTATAAAAATGAATTTGAATATCTAGAATTGTATGCGTTATTAAATTCAAATATAGCGACATAATTGAAAATCGAGCTAATATTGTAATCGTAGGTAGAACTTTAAGCCTAATGTATCGTACCGGGATAACATTAGTTACTCAGGTAATGTTTTTACCATGAAATCAGTAACGCTAATAGATATTAAAGAAACTTTAAAAGGACTGAAGAATAAAAGACTATCAGCCCAAGGATGATTTTGGATGCTCTCGACAGAATTGGCGAGGTGATTTTGGATCTCGTAAATAAATCACTCAGCACGGGAGTTTTCTAGCGTTGTGGAGGGAATTAGTCATAACGCCGATAGCGAAAGTTACATTTCCAGAAAGTTGCGAAGATTATCGCCCTATCAACATGTTACCTATTATCGAGAAATTGTTGGAAAAAATTTTATACAAGCAATTCATACGTCACATATGTGAAAATGATATTATCAAAAATCAGTCTGGATACAGACGGCCGAATTCCATGAAACAGCTATAAATATGATGTTGGCTTCATGGAAGGAAGAAGTGGCTCCATGGAATAAAATAGCGTGTGTGTTTTTCACTTCAGGAGGGCGTTTGAGACCATCGACAAGATGAAACTGTTAAAGAAGCTGAAGATTTACGGAGTATGATCTAAGGAACTGGCTTGGTTTGAAGAGTTTTTGACTAAGATAAGCCAAAGGACGACAGTTGGTCAGGCTACATCGGAGCTTATTGCTGTGGGCCTGGGAGTTCCACAGGAATCAGTTCTGGGTGCTCTTCTGTTCATCCTATAAATCAATGACATGGGAATTGCTATAAGGCATTCCAGACTGGCACTTATGTGCTGAAGACACCTTAATATATATCGCCGAAAATTATATGAATGAAATCAGACTTAAACTACAAGAAGATCTGGATAACATTAACATCTGGCTAAAAGTGAATAAGTTGAAACTCAACACTAAAAAAACAAAGTCATAAACAGTTTGGAGGAGGTAAGACTTTCTGTGGATGGTGAACGGATCGAAACGCTAAAGCAATTTAAATATCTCGAAATCCTAATTGATAATAGTCTAAAATTTAAAGTTCACATGAAACAACATAACGGCCACTATAGCGAAGAAAGAAAGATGATCTCTTGAAAAGGATTTCCTGTAATATACCGACCCTCAAAGCAATTAAGGTCTACAACACTATTGTGAAACCTCATTTTGAGTAAAGCAGCACTAAACTGTTTATGTGTAACCAGCGAATGTTACAGAAGTTGCAACTTCTTCAGAACAAGGTGAGGATCATACTGCGATGCGACAGATACACGCCAATAAACCAGATGCTCAGTTTGTGGCACAATGGCTTAGTGTTAAACAGAGAATAATAATGAGCGTTTTTATTTTTATTTTCAAAGTGAAGTACGATATAATGCCAAAGTATCTAACAAACTATATTAATTTGATAAAGGACATGTAATCTTATCTATTGAGATCAGGAGGCGACTTTAGATTGCCACAATTTAAAAATGCCGCTGCACAGAACTGTTTGTTTTTAAAGGGTTACAGAACTTTAATCAATTACCATTAGATATTAAGACAGAAAATAGTTTTAGCTTGTTTCGAACAAAAATTGTTCAGTATGTGGGACAATATTTTGACTAAGATGTGTATATTTTTCAAATGGCTATAAATTATTATTAATATTATTAAAAACCTCTCTAAGTTCCAGAAATTGCTTGTCTCTAACACTTCACAGTATTGAATCCTTAGGATCAAAGTTAGAAGTTATAATGAGGTAAGAAATTAGTTATTAGCACTATTTATCTTAAGTATGATAACATCCGAAAAAATCTGTGCTTTATTTCTTGTATTTTATGCTAGATCCTGAATCCGAATAATTCGATGTGCGACTCGAAATCAGCGATACTGAAAACTCCTCTGTAAGCTATTTTATAAATTTTATGAAAGCCCATATTGACGAAAAAAATACGTAAAAATGTTTATTAATTCCAGAAATAGTATTAATGTTTTATTTCACTATTATTTACAGTTTATTTTTTTTATATTGCAATTTTTTATTTATGTTAAAGGTACTTTTTTTTTTTTAAATTAATTATTAC
This sequence comes from Philonicus albiceps, assembly GCA_963969385.1. Classification (NCBI taxonomy): domain Eukaryota; kingdom Metazoa; phylum Arthropoda; class Insecta; order Diptera; family Asilidae; genus Philonicus; species Philonicus albiceps. Next base: position 9,282,767 of record OZ017775.1, read on the forward strand.
ACATTAAATAAAACTGTACTAAAAGAATTATGTAGCTCGCCATTGAGTGTACAAGTGCAGTGGTGAAAGAGTTATTAACTTTAAACAATCCAGCAAGTGTTAGATGTACTTCTTGTAATTGTAAATTTAAATAAAATGTTTCCACCTTCGAATAGATAAAAATAATTAAAAAAGGTTATAAAAAATTAGTATGATTAAAATTTTACACTTCGATTAAATATCTTCTGGCATTGAGGACAATGTGTAGAGATTACATTTATCCTACTGATTGGTTTCCGTTCTAAAGTGTCGCATATATGCACTAATAATACTGTACTTATTATTTCTATGATAGTGAAAATACCTCTATAATTCGCTGACCACATATCATTGCTATTTCCCACAATATAAAAGAAGAATAAAATACAAATTCCAAAAGATGATGGAATAAGCGATATTAGTCCTTGAAAGTGAAATAAACTTTTTAAATTAATGAACGATTTGTAAACATCTGTTTCTATTTCAATCACACGATCGATATTTTCGCAACTATTTATAACAATATTATGAATGTGTGCGTTGTAAGACAAATTTTCAACAATTGTATTAATAAAATAATTAAGTGCATTATACTGTTCGGATATAATTAAAAATCCAGTACAATATACGTTTGTTAACAATGCAACACTATAAAATGTAAAACAGTATAAAATTTTGAAAAACAATTGGGATAATTCCCATTTTGTACCGGTGAAAAATATCACATAAATATCTATGGCTTCAACATACAAATGCACTGACACTTTCACTATAATAAGTAAGAGAGATTTAGACTGAATAAAGTATGTAGTTTTAGTCAATTTAAAAATATTTTCGGTATTTATTAAAAACATATTAAGAGTAGTAAGAAATTTATTCCGGTTATATAGTTGTAATGCAAATGTGATAATGCACGTACCGATAAGGAGAATTATAATTAAATAATTTCCAAACCATACAATATAATTGGAATTGGTTATTGGAACATGTGCCATATTTTCCACAAATGTTTTCGCAATCAAAACTAGGAAACAAAGAAAAATTACACAAGAAAATAATGAAAATATACTTGATTCAAATTTTTTATGTTTTTTGTTAAAGGTAAAAGGTAGTATATTAAACATTTTGGAATAGTAATATAAAAATTTTACAACAAATATAAAATAGTAGTTTAGTCGATTAGCCATTTTTTATACTACGGCAGCATTTCATATGAAAGCTTGCTAACGTGTAAACTAATTAAGATAATGAAATTTTATTGAATTGATGGTAGACCTAGATTATTCGACGCTATGTGTCATGACCAGTTCTCTTACAATATAAAAGCTTATATTTCGAGCACATCTTTTATAAACAAAAAAAATAAGGGGTATAATTTTAAAACTTTGAATAATAACACATTTAGATTTACAAAATCGATATCAGTAATTTAGTCCTTATGCTTAGCTTTTAAAATGGGTAAAAAGGATTAACTAATGAAGGTGCGGAAGGTCCAAAACTATTCGAATTTTATATATTCTGTAGTTTTAAAATATAGTTTTACCTAAGTATTATACTATCTATCTTACTTAATCAATAGTAAATGATGTAGTATGGTCGATGCACATGCTACAATGCTATAACGCAATGATAGGATAGTGTGTAACGTTTTATTTGTGAGAACATGTCATTTAAAAACCCAAAAGACAGGGGCCATTTATTAAAAATAAGCAAAATATGTATAGTTTTAAAAGGTTGTATTGTACCTTATTTAGAGGTCTGAGTTTCCACCTGAACTATTTTTTCGGCTCCTTTGGACAAACCTTGATGTGTTTTATAATTTTTCATAAATGATTGAAATACGAAATTTTGTGATTTTTTAACGTTTCGAAAAAGAGCATTTTTATTAACAAATTCATAATTTATAGAAAAAATCGAGTGGAAATAATTTGCCACTTGTTCGGCAAGAAATACACTACCTGTGTATGGTAATTTAAAATATCCTTTAAAAGGTTTGGATTCAAATTCATTTTAGATTGTTTCCATTTTACTTTGAAGGTGCTTCATAAAGACTTAGACTTAGAATAGACTAGACTACTGTTTTTTGTTCAGAAGTACGATTCAAATTAAAACAGGACTAAATACTTAAATAGCTTCGTCCGTTTTCTGCTAACTAAAATCTCACTTTCTTCAAAAAAAAAGCGAACGGGGAAGTGGTCATCCATCAAGGGACGCCAACCACAACTACTTTAAAAAAAAAAAAAAACCCTACGTCCGGAAGTGGCCAAATTGGCTGGCCATCCACCCAATCTGTTTTTCATGCTTAAAATAACCTAAAGATGCAAATTTCCACCTTAACTGCATTGTTCGGCCCATTAACCCGATACACCACGACAACATCACGTGCTGTGCCTAGGACTCCATCATGCACTTAGGTGGGCCCCTTAAGCTTCAAGTGGAGCCCCCGTAGGCTCACCTACTGCTCAAGCTGTTTGGAATCGAGTAAATTTCACAATTTCCAGACAAATTTCCTTCCCTCTCGGTAGGTAAGGCGGTGAGGTACATCCGGCCACTAAGAGTTCCAATAAATTTTTTTCGATGAAATTATTTCACTTAACCCGCCTCCGTTCCCACTCAAATTAGGGGTTTCCCTGCAGCCCCTGGACATTGTCGTGGGGCGCAAGAGTAATAAATATTTTTACGGCAATTACCGAAGAATGTGTGTGTCATTGTGCTTGGTCTGCAGGCCAGGTGCAGGGCTCCGGTGGCATTGTTCGGAGGGTTCAGAGCCCTCCCTTTTTCAGCCCCATAATCACGTAACACTTACGCGGGCGACCTTAATCGAATTAATTTCTTTTGGCCGGCATTTTTAGGAGGTGTCGGCTGCCAGGGAAGTTTCCATGTCCAAGACGGGGTCATCCTCTTCTAGCACAGCTGAAGTACCCTGGGTGTCTGTGCTCTCCCGTCCGGACTCCGGAGTCCCCTTGAGCTTACCCCCGGCTGGATAGTGGATGCAGCCAGCGAAAGACTTTAGGGACTCCCCAAAGAGCAGACTCGCTAGCCGGAGCATAGGACAGGGTGCTTAAGAGGCGCATTCCAGCACGCTACTTTCTAATTGATTTATTGCTGCTCGCACTTACGTGCTGGCTCCCCACATCCCAACTTTGCTTTATTGGGCACATTCGGAAGGGACGAGAGGGCCCCAAGTGGCTTAATGTGATTTTCTAGGTGTAGCCCCGACCGACCGAAGCGTCTGTCTGAGAGTCCCGAACGAATCGCTGGAATGCTAGCCATGTTTAAGGATATTGTCAGGGAATTTCTGCTTCTGTTATTGCATTTCTCAGGCCCCGGAGGTACGGATGCTTGAGGACTCGTGAGCTCCTGTGAGTGGAACGATTGGCACAATGTTCTTAGTTCATCAGCTGGTGGAGTTCACCCAATTCACAGGTAATGTGTAGGCTAATGCAGCCACAAAAGCATCAGGAATAGGTGAGAACTCAGAAGGAATAAACGGTTCTAGATGCACACATTTTGCTACATGATTATGGTAAGAAGGGTCTACGCCAACATCCCGTTCACCCTGGGCTCCATAAAGTGGGCTTTTAATTAGAACGATGTGAGCTAATGCAATGTAAACTGCAATTTTCGGATCCGATGATTGCTAAGTGCAGACGGAATTTGTTAGTTTTCGACAAGGTGCCAATCTATGCGAGTCATCGCACACTCAGAGAAAAGAAAATGTATGTAATAGCTATAGTTAAGCATTTCGTACCTATTCTATAGCTCATATCGTTATAGGATTCATGTATTCAATAGTACGAAAGATTTGATAATTTGTCTCTATTTGTTGAAGATACAGGAGTTCTAAAAATCCAGCAGTTTGAAATTTTGAAAAAAAGACTATCTTGGTTCTTTACAAGAATATGCTGTTTTGAATTTGGCTTTGGAATTCGTTGTAGATAAAATAAACAATAAATAAAGAACTAAGTATCCGATTGAGCTGAAATCGTATACAATACTCGTAGATTGAAAATAAAATATCGCAACTGAAGTAACATAATAAAAATATTTTGGTCTATGACAAAAATTAACATATATGTATATCTTGTAATTGAAATTATTATTAATATATAGTTGTAATTACTCCCACACACTCATAAATTCTATCTAATTCATATTGTAAGCTGATGGCTTAGGTGAAAATATCTTTGGCTTTTCCTGAAACAAAAGTATCACCTGCGACAAAAATCTTATTCTAAGCACGTCAGGAGCATATTCGATTCCTCGAATAGTTTTTACTACCAAAGAGCTGGATTGCATTCTGTTTGAGGGTTGAAAGAAAGTTTCCTGGCACGCTCTCTTCAACACCCGATCCGGTCTGATCTCAACCATCCCTACTACTTCCTCGTCATCCTGGGTGGAAGTTTTTTTAATTGAAAACTTACACACGTCTCAAGATGGATTTTCTACTCCACCAAGTTCTAATCAACTTCTTAGACTTGCGAGGGAATGGGATCGTACGGGCTCGTCTCGACCACTAGAAATTAGTTTCGGGCGAGTTGATTAAATGCATTAGGTGGCCCGAGGGGCTGTCAACACGTTGCCGAGCCAATTAATAACTCCGAATTAGTTATCTGACTTGGCGGAACTTTGTGGCCACTTCGATCACTCGCACTCGGCCTAACCTACGTGATAAGACTTATTTTTTCAGAAGTATTTCACTTTTGCTATATGCAGAATGCCACCAACTACTTAACTTTTTATTTATAAATATGTACAAATTAATACATTACTGATATATTACTGAATTTTATATGCTAAATGAGTTTTTCAAGTTGTTATACCTAATTCATTTTAATAATGCACTTAATTACAAATGTGTTGATTTTTCTAAATCGTTCTATTTTAATATCTTAAAATTTACATATATGTATATATATTTATTATGTTATCATTATATATATTTCTTTCTTTATTTTATTTCTTTCCTGCAATATTTGGGCATCAATTAATGCCTGGACATGTATTTTATAGTTAAGTTTGTCTGATCCTTATAATTAAAACGTTGAGTCCGTCGCCGATTTTGCTATTATTTCTGTTCAGCCAGTAATGACCAGATACTCGACCGGAATGCTATAATAGAAAGGCAAAGCTATCCGGACGGAAGATAGCTAAAAATTTAACCAAAAAATCATATTATTTTGCAATACGTATAAATCTAAGTCAGATCATATTTTTGTTTAGAATGTTCTAATAAATTTCATTGAAATTACTACCTTTATTTTTTAACTTTTATACTCTCGGTCCCAGAAAGCGACGCTGTCCAAATTAAAAGTCCACTGTCGGTCACCAGGGCCCGAAGCCGGTCAAATAGAAAGTTCTTTTGTCGGACCGTACGGGCCAAAGCCGGTCTCAACGTATTAAATGCTTAAATTCGGTAGAATGAAATTTTGTATTTATAAAAATTTATTACCATTTACATAACTATAGCATATAAGGGTTCGTAAATAAACCGATCTGGGCACAATCCTTAAAATGTTTGTAGAGAGCACTTAACGACTGAATTGAAGTCTAACTATCTATGCTTTTTCTTTATATTAATTAAACTGGATTCATAGTGTGCGTGTTAAATTAAAAATATTCCATACCTATTAAGATTTTGAATTATACAGAAAGTTATTAGTACCAGACGTTATTAGGCTGCATATAAAGCCTAATTTGAGTCACACTCTTTTAGAATTTGTATAATAGGGAAAAAATATCCAAATTTATTGACTTAAGTATATTACCTAAATTTTTCTATTTTAGGTACCGAAAAAATTAGGTATTGTGGCATATTTGCCATAAAAATAAGACCCATACTCATATCATGAGAATTGTACGTAAAAAGGATATATATTTTTTTTTAAATATGCATCCTCCGAATTGACTTCGATTATCGATTTCATATTTTTTGTCTAGCGTTGCCAAAAAAAAAAAAGTTTTTATATCCTATTCTTGCTATCATTGATCAAGGACGGGCTCTTCAGTTTGGGGAGGGGAAAAAAAAACGTCCATTGCCTCCGCCAAACCCCCCGCAATCATGCTCAAAGAGACCCCCAGGCGTCAGCAGCAATCGAGTTACCGAGCAAAAGACAAATAAATCGAAAGTCAAATAATCAGCCGGATGTACGCATGTTTAATGCATTCCAATTGAATTGATTAAATCGGAAGGGGCGCCCGTGAATAAGTCGTCTTATTTTTTTTTTTCCCCCCCGATATCGGCCGGGAAGATGGGTTCAACGGATTCCCGAAAATGGCCCAAACTCTGATGATCCAGGGAGCCCCAAACATCAAAGCCACGGGCGCCTTCTACCAGGCAATCGGCTACCTACCGTCAGCCGTGGCACGTCCGGGAAAGGCTGGGGGGGCGTTTCGTGCCGCTCGGGCTCCGGCTAAATAATCTGCTTAGAGCGAAATTAATTCAATTGAAGAGTAGAGGAAAAAGTAAAGGGAAATCAAAGCCTCGTGGTAGTGACGGGGACGAATGTGCGGGGATAAAGCAAGTCATGGGGCGGCGGGTTCGACGTGAGGGAGGCATATTTAATCTAATTGATTGAGCCCGCCTCTTATTCCGCCACCGCCGCCCCCGCCGAGCGTTATTATTTATTAAGACTGCTTCGCTTCGCCCGCATTTTCTTGTAATCGCACCTTCCGGGCCCGTCAAATCCTTTTTGAATGATTGTCAAAAGCAGCGAGTGCTCCTCTCTATCTCTACGTAACTCCCGAAAATCGGGACACGAACAGGAGAGGCCTTTTCAGATTGTTTATCCTTTCGGGCACGCGATAACCTTTCAGCGTTATTTCCTACCCAGGCAATCCTTTTTTTTTCGCCTTTACACTCGGGATGGATGAGGATGCGGTGCTTCTCTATTGAGAGCTCGTTTCGGTTGGGCTCAGTTTACTGGAAAAATATGAGTTTGAAATTCACCAAAAACAGGGATACATCACAGGAATTTCGGTAGCTGAACACGGACAGGTGTATAGGCAGGTGCGGATGCTGCTGGTCCAGGAAAGGGTAATCTATACAATTTAGGGGGATAGTCTAAGAGGCATACATATACACGTACATAATAATCGTGTTTGTGCGGCAAATTACAGCGGTAGGCTCTTTGGGTTTTAGTTTAGAGAATTGGGCTAAACAAGGACTTCGCCTTATTTTCTGCTGATGCCACAAAATATCTGATTAAGTCCGACGGAGTTTGCGCTAATTTTCATTTCAGAGAGTCCACCAAATTGCATGTCGACGGCGACGGCAGCGGAGGGCCCCATTGGCAAAAATCGGCAGTAGTCCTGCCGGCCTCCTGCCATGTTTAATCAGGATAAAAGGGAAGGTGCTTACCATCGGTGTTGACACTGAATCACTTTTCATGTCGTAGGTGGAATAAATTTGCATTTCCAATACGAATAATGACTGGAAAACGAAATTTAATGGTCAAGCGATATCAAATTGCTTTTAGGGTTTTGACCGACTCATTGAAAAATACTTAAATAGAATGAACGATGGTCTCCCTTTGACGATAAAAGGTCCTTTTACATTCTGTTCGAGGTCATATGGAAATTTTTAACAGAGATTTGGCGGGAACTTTTGTATATTGGCTCCAGTGGATTGGTAGGTGTATTATTTTATTAGACAAACTCTATTGAGTTTACCTCTTAGAATTTAAGGTACCTTTTTGAACAAATTATATTGAGAGGTGAATTAAACTATGTCAAAAGTCCTTAAGGCATTACTTAAATCTTACTTTTGAAATTAAATTTGAACGTAAATATAACGAAAATATATTGCATGTAAACCAAATTTTAAAATAATTATAATTTTAATTTTAAATTACGTAAAAACTAAAGCAGAAAAAGTTTCGGGAGTGATATGCCAATTCTTTAGATGTTTTAGTAGCAGTTAAGAATAATTTATCTTATATATAGGTAAAGGATTAGGATTTCAATGAGTTTTAAGAATTGTAAAATGTAGACCAAATTAATTTTTTCATAAATCAATGAAACTGAACCCTTTCGGAACAGTAAAGTTGGCCACGGTTATACATTCACTGTATGGTAATGTATAAGCCAGTCCAAGAAGCGTCCCTTACAGTGGGCATTGATAGAAATCTCGAGCTCCTGATCAGCATTCATGTAGATGATAATAAAAGTAGAAAAGGCCAAATAATTAGAGCAGTAGAGATTGCGTACTATAGGGAATGATCCCACCCATAGAACTTTACGTGAATACCGACTTTAGGCGACGATCGTAACCAGAGAGTGTTTTGTATATGCCGATTGTAGCCGGTGTTAGTACCGAAAGGGTTAATGCAGTATGCTTATGAAACGAGTTAGAAAAATTGATTTATTTTACATTTTCTGATTGTTAAACATGTGCAGAATTTTTCAGATAAATTTTACTAGTGCTACAGCTTACAGAAAAGTGACTAAGTTTTGTTTAGATACTTGTATTCGAGAATGAATGACAGACTCTAAACACAGTACTATAAAATGAAAAATAATAAGTTTTTTACTTTAAACACACTTAATAAATATGCTGTAGAAAACCCAAGGGCCATACTTATTTCCTAGACTGAAAAAATAAATCCGGGAAATCATGTTTGATAAGAAAATTTAAAGGAGAACAAAATCTTAATATTAATTAATTCTACCTCACCAGAAGATATATTGCAAGTTCGTTACATTGAATAAAATTCATAAAACTAGGAATAAAATTGATTACTAAGTAAAAATTAATTGTTATTTATTATATTAGAAAATTCCAAAACTTTAAAATTAAGACACGAATTCCCTGATGCTAAAGATGTAAATAGTATGAAAGGAAAAGGATAAGCAAAACTTAATAGAAACTAAAGTAGAAGATAGAAAATTTCACATTTATTTGTTTAACTACTTAAAGTAATCTAATGGGTCGTTTTTTTAAAATAAAAACGAAAAAAAGGAAATCTTTATGCCGAACTTAATTGCCTCCTTTGGGAAATAAAGTCGCGTATTATGCGCTGAAACAATCGCAAATATCTCTGGGATGTTTTGGTAGTTAGAAATCTTAATTACCCTCCGAGAGTCGTCTAAACACGATGGTGGTAATTTTTCTGAATGACTATAAACCACCACTAAATCAACGTGAGACTGTGGCAAACGGAAGCATGGGCGGTTTTGGGAGGACAGACGCATAAATACCAAAAAGTTTGGTTATTCGCCGTCAACACTGGCAAACAGATAACTTTTAAAGGAATTTCGTCCTGTTGCAACTTAATGGTATAATAAAAGTTTTTTCATCAAAATTAAGTGCCCCATTTAACCCAAGATATTCTAAGCAGTGGATGGGCGGAGCTCTGCGGCCAGACGGGGGCTATTTGCTTGATTCACTTCATAATTTACGTGAAGTCACTTCCTGAAATTCGCAGCTCATTCCCGAAAAGATCGCGTGGGGCTGGGAGGAAAAATGGGTCCTGCTGAGTCCTGGCCGCTCCAAATGTGGACTGCCATTCAACTACCACCAACACCACCATCATCTATCCAGCCCCAGTAAGACATCCATCTGCCGGGGAGCTGCTCTGCAGTAATTTGACCATGGTAGTCACAACTGAAAAATGCCCACCCCCAACTTTCCCCCTACCCCGCCATAATGAAATGCTCGTGCCCGGATAGGTGGAGTATTCTTCTTATTTTTTTGTTTGTCCTTTTTTTTCGGTTTATTTTATTTTTTTGAATTTTATTAGCCAAGGCCACGGTGTAGCCATCATTTTTCCCAAGAATTCCTCCCCCGTCCGGGTCATTCTGGGTTTTGGTGCGGTCGATTCAAGAGTATTTTTCTTCCTTTATCTGACGGGTATCATCCCACCAGACGACAAAGACGATTTCTAAGGTGAATTTGTGGCCGTAGACGGGACACTCTTGCCATGGATAAAATTTTTCTTCGTCATCCCTGGACCATCAAAGATTACTCACTGCTGGATGATTTTATGCGTCTTAGCAATCTTCATTTGCGCAGATCAACCGCTGATGCTGCGATGCAGAACGGGCAAAGATTATTGTCGTGTAGTCTCCTTGTGGCAAATTTGAATTACTGAAAAGTGGCTGTGGCTTGATGGCCCTTTAATTGGGTTAATGCAAAATCTGTGGGCCGCGAACATTACAGCTTCTTTGAGATGATAATGGGTCCAAAAAAAGAAACCACCTTCAAACGACAATGATGGCATTTTCCAGATGGAGGCGATTATAATTCTTTTTTGGTTTCAATTTGCCTCACTCTGATGATATCTGATGCCATTCTTGTTTTAGAAAATTCAGTTTTATTTTTGATATTTATTAAATTTAATAATTAATATATAAATACTTATTGAATTCTATTTACATTAACATATGCATAGTATAAACATAGTAGACAGTTTTCTTAGAAAATATACACATTATTTAGCCTTAAACATTTCCGGATAATCGAACTTTAGAACTGTTAAAATAGGCTTTGTTAATAATGTAATAATAAAGTTTCGAACAAGTAAGTAAAATAGGACCAACGTTCTTAAATTAATAAAAAGAAAGAATCAGTTTAAAGCTAATATGATAGTACATAAAAATAAATAAAATTAGAGAGATACCAAAATCGCTACCCTGGGGGTATGTCCGATAAAATTATTAGATAGATTTCTTGTTTCAAAGTTTCTAAAATGAGAATTTAGAGTCCAACGGGTAGTAGATTTAATTCTTTGCTTTTAATTGGTTTGTTACACATACATTATACATGTAATACATAAGTATACATATAATTAAGACATGTTACAAAAATTTCATTATCTTTCAGAAAATATTCGATATTTCTATGTGCAAAAGGACTATAATTGCATAGTGTTTGCAAGTTACAATGCAAATAGTGCTATTTTTCTGACACGAAAATTGCCAAGTGTAGACTATAGTTTTATTACCTCTGACAATGCAATCAATGAATACTGCAGTAAAACTACCCCTGACCCAGTGTACTCAACCAAAGGGGATGATGTTCGGGTGCTCTAGTGATAATGGAACATCCCTCGGTGTGAAAGAGAAATAAAAATTTCAGGGAATAAAAAAAAAAAAAAGAAAAAAAAAAGCAGTTCCGCCTCAAAAACCCCATGGGAGGCCCATCCGCATTTTTGCCACGTAAATCAGTGCCCCATAATACGTGACATTAACCCTTGACACATTTACGAGGTTAACCCTTTCCCGGCAGTCCGGGCTCCGCCACACGTCCATACATAAATCAACAGACAGGCTCTGCACACTCTCTCAACTCTTTAGCAATTTCCATATATTCCGGTGGTCGGGGGTTCCCCTTCTCAGACTTGCGGCAGGTGAGTTACTAAGCTCATTAAAAATGGATGAACTCCCCTTTGAGTTCATTTGACTGAAGCTTGACCCATTATGACAAATACTGCCCGAGATGGGTGGTGGGTAGCGGCGGCGGTGACAGAGGCCGGGCTTCGGGGCGAAATACCCTTGTGAGCATAAAAAAAAAAAAAAATTGCATAAAATATAAGGCTCCAATGTATCTAAGGGGAGCCCAGCTAAAGCCAGACTGCGAAAGGTCAGGAGGCGCGGTGTATATTTTAAGTGGCGGTTTGATCTGGCTACCTGGACTGGGAGGGGGGGCCTTGGAAAGGTCTTTGGGTGAAATTTGTGCCAGACGACGAGAAATAAAAATTAGAGAAGACCTTCTCTCCATCGGAATGTTTTATTTCGAGGGCATCAGGGGCATTGGACAGGAGTTCGATTTCAAGTGGCAAAGATCCACTACAAGAGCGCTTAAGTTTTGAGCTGATTGGAATCGTACCGAGAAGGGAAAAATTGATGCAGATTCAGAGGTATCTATTGACTTGAAAGATTCGATATTTTTCTGAGGACCGTACAATGGGCCCTGTCTAAGTCGGAAAGAATTTCCGTTGAAGTATTTTTAGTGCTTGGTTTCCATTGACCATCTCTGACCTTCTCTTTTTGAAGCTTTTCGGTCCAGCGAGATTGGAATATGAGGCCATTTTACCATTATATCATTCGTTTGATAATACCAAGTTCGATTCAGTCAGAGAGGGCATATTGTAGATTCTATTCTAGATCACTACTTGAACTCTAGACATAAGGAGATTTTAAATAGCTGAAACAGTTAAATGCATTCACCAATCACTTTTGTAAATAGTTAAATATCTATAACAATCCTCAAACTTTGGAGGATGCGTATATTTAATAATAAAAATTATTTAATTTTGCCAAAAATAGATAACTATAAAAACGACTGAGTAGTTTTGGGATCACTAATTTCGAATATGATATTAAAATTTTAAAATCAGGATAGTGGAATTGAATTTTGAAATGTTCTTGGTGTGATCGAGTTTTGGTCAGCAAAGTCTCTTAGGTTGGGTTGATTATTGTTAAAATTCATACGGTATACTTACTTTTATTTTTCAATTAAAAGACATATGTAGGTCGGTAAAAAATAGGTAGGAGGGTCAAAATTAGAGTGTTATATAATTATTTTCGAAAACTATCAATCGTAAACTATTAATTGTTATGCGTATTGTCGACTACACATTTTTTTTATTTTATTATACTTAGTATTGTTCTTTTATTTAATATTTGAAAGACATCATCGCCTTTAATTTTCTTGAGAGTCAAATAGACACACATACACATCAATGCCGGGGAAAATTTGCCCGATATAATCCATTTCCGAAAATTTCCAGAAAGCGCACCTCAGCTCTTAATATCGCACAAATAATGCGCTTTCCTGGCAGAGATATCCGAAAATTAGCTCTAACCTTAGTCCTATTTAGCGGTAAGTACACCCTAAACAATACCCTCTCCCTGCCACACCTCGGAAAAACTGGGATAGAGTGGAAAATCCGACGAATTCCAACATCACATCGTTCCCAATAAATTTTAATCACATGTTCTCACAAACTTAGCACAATGAGGGAACCAGGTATCATCCCGATGCACCCCACACTATCGTGCTCCGTATCCGGCATAGGAGCGATTTTAGTGTGTGACCGAGATCACGTTTCTTCCTCCCTTTCCATATACAAAGCAGAAGATTCTGCAGAGCTCCAGAAAGTCTCCCTGGTGAGCCAAGCGAGGAGACTCCGGCTGGATTCTTTAAAATGCACCCGGGCACCCCAAGTGCGATGCTTCCCGGCAAAACAGATATTTTGGCATTGTGAGCTCATTTTATTCCGTTAATAACAACTTTTATGAATAATTTCTGTGATTCAGAGCGGCACGACTCAGTCGGGAAGACAACAGGACGTGACCGGAACGCTCAAGTGACCCGGGGATCCCCCGGCAAATATTAACACGGGCGACCAAAGTCACAGTGCACACGGACGAGGCACGGCGAACAATCGTATAATGCTCCCGCCAACTCATAGAAATATACGAATTTGTATGAGTGACGTCCCGAAAAGGATCTCTGGACGTCTGTGTCGAGGAATGGAGCGACAAAATTCCCGCGACGTGAACATGAAGTGAAAATGTCTACGAAAAAAAAAAAAAAAAAAAAAAAACTTTAGGACCAGGCCACAATACGGGCGAATAACCCTAACATTCCCCAGACAGTGTGAACTGCAAAAAAATTATAATATGCACGTCTCGAGATGGGACCTGTTGCAGGAGTAACCCCGAATACGTGCTGGCGAGATCGGGTGACACGAGTGAGGCGAATTAAACCTGATTCCGGATAGTCAGTTCCTATGTCCGGATAGGGAAACAAATAAAAATGTTATAAGGTAAAAAAGTTGGGGTTGGCACACAGGTGTGCTTGGGCTGCTTGTAAACTTTTTTTTCACATGCTTTAGAGGTGTCTACTTTAAAATAATACCTAAAAATAAATTTAAATTATTTTACTTTCAGCTAAGAGATCTTTAACAAATTACATATGTATATTTTTTTACCATCGATATATTTTTACAAGTATATCGTAACGTTATGTAATTTTGGTGTGTCATAGAACTCACCTCTTTATATTTTTAAATTATAAATACAGATTCTAAAAAATGCCAAGAAAACCGATGGATATATACTCGTATGGATATATTGTATATATGCATAAATCAAAAAGCCGAATTAAAATCTATGAAATTGATAATTTTTACTGGGAAATTGAAATTTATGTAAAGCTTATTCCTGAAATTGATTCTTTACTCTTCGATCAATAACCAGAATTCTCAACGTCTTTCAACAACCGGGGTACCCAGGTACACACATAGGTAAAATCTGTGCTTAATGCTGAGACCCGATCCTGTTGTAACTTTACAATAATAGCAATTATAATTGTAACTATAATGGCAACTAGTTATAATGCAATAGTTTAGGAGTTATATTCTATAATCCGGTGCCTTTTAAGCACCCTCAGAAATTTTAAAACGAAATAGTTAATAAACAATTATTTCTAATTATAAATTTCTAGATTTATTTAAAAATCTGTTAGTTATTAATTTCTTTATTCCACAACATCATGATATGTTTGAGGGTAAACGGATATTGAATAAACGCACTGTTGACTTTGATACTTTATTAAATATTCCTAAGTTAATATAATTTTGTTTCCAGAAAAAGGGTAGTATATCAGAATAATTATTTTTGGATAAAATGACAAATTGAAATATAACCTACTATAGTACCACTTACAATAACTATGAGAAAAAGGAAAAAAAGAACAAAACAAAACTAAGAATAACAAATATAATTAAGAAACTAACAAATAAGCAAGAAAAAGAAGTATAACGCTAGACACTGAGGCTTTGTAATCATCATTAAAGTTAGAAGAGTTTTTAAATAATAATACCAATTTTTGCCATTCAAATGAACAAATAGAAACTTCCCGAAACGACCACGACCGCAAGCTCTTTTACATAACTACCTCACCTCGGACAATGCATTCCATAGGTTTATAGTGTGTATAAAGCAAGATCGCTTACAATTTCAATTTGGGATAGTAAGTAACCTCTAAGGTCTCTTATCCAAATAAGCTTATGAAGAATGTTTAGCATTTTATATAACTCTTAAAAGACACACCCTGAAATTGGTAGCTGTAGGCTGATATATGATTTAAATTTGTTAGCCCATAGACAAATTGTACTATCGATTTCAGGACTGGGTAAATTCTGCCAACCACGTTACAGACATGATCACGCAAGGCTAATATTCTGTTGTTATTCTGAATTTTTTTATCTATTTATATACCTGTGGAAAGTTCTCCACATCCATCATTCATTTCGAGATAACTAAACTCTGCGACCTTGGCTGGATTCAGAGTAAGTTTGTAAGTTTTGAAAAAAATATAAGAAAGGATCTTTTAGCGAAATAATTTTTACAAATTTTACAATTCAAAATTGTAAATTGCTTTGAAGGGAAATTGATTGTAGTTAAAAAAATCATATTTCTAATATAGTTATGTATTATGTATAAAACAAAACTTGCAAGATCAAATTTTATTCGAACTCCAAGTAGTTTTAAAACCATTTTACAAACACTAAACAAAATTGGTGGGTATGATAGTTATTTCTTTTATTGTTTAGGGTACCTGTAAGCATTTTTATTAATATAAATAGTAAATGTTAAACATTTATATCTCTTGAGTTTATCATGCATCTCATGTATTAGTAACTCATTAGTAGTAGCAAATATAAACTAATGGGCTATTAATGTTTTCCTTTTATAGCTTTGTATTTTTCCTTTTGTAATAAATTAATGTACTACATACAAAATTTAAAGAATATAAATCCTAAATTCGATATTAGCCAAGGGAATTGAAGGAATATATTCAAATCGTTGGACAACAGTAATTTACAACACCGACCGATAGCCCTAATTAACATCGGCTTAATTCTGAAATTCAGAATTTGTCGCATTAGGATAAAATTCGCTACATAATAAAGCCATTTTCAGCTGGGGGCAACACACGTAGAATTCGTAACAATTCAGTGGCGGCAATCAACCGGCACATTATTGAATTTTTTACATGACACACGGGAGACCAATTCGCAGGTTGGGCTCGAATCTCATGGATTTCGGAGCCCTAAAAACTTTCGGAAGTAGACCAGACCAGGGAAGCGAAGTAAATCAGGTGTGAAATTAGATAAATGAAGCTTAAAATTTTGAGTATTGGCAATCAATGACTCGTTCACTGATTTCATTTGATTTGTTTATGCGTTCAGTGTTTGTAAATTGCCCCTTTTTGTTTTATGAAGGAGTAGGGCGCCATTCAATGAGTTTTACCATAAAATTCACTTTACTCTGCACCCTACCAGAAAGTAATGGAGTGAACGAGATATTTTAATTAATAACAAAAATCGATGCGATGTCAAGGTATTTTACCCAAAATGTTCGTGAAAAATTGAACAACCCTCGATTTATTCACGCTCGAATGGGTTAACATAAATTTAGAACTCATGAGGTATGGCTTTCTCTATACCGTCCTCCATAGGACGTGTGTAAAGACTGCTTTAATGCGGAAATTAATGATAGAATAGATAGAGGAAAAATAATGTACTACAGGAAATTAATGTATTTTTTTATATGTGCAATGAATGGTTAGATGCCTCTTTATAAATATGCTGTTGAATTATTATTTTTGAGTTAATAAACTAATAGAGTTTCTCGTTATACATTAAACATTAATTATTCAGTGAATTGAACAAGGAAGAAAAAAATATACATATATATTGCTCAGTATTCATATTTTATTCTGATAGCCACTAGAAAATGTTATTTCCAGAATTAATTTGTATCCACTTGAATAACCGCAATAAAAGATACATTTGATTTGGACAGCTTTTATTCAAAATAATGTTATGAATGCTCTAATTTATATCAAAAGCAAATATTTACTCCGAACACTAATAATAAAATTTCAAATTAAATGATAATGTTTAGTGGGAAAAATGTGTATTTTCCGGGTAATAAATAAATTAATAACGCATGCATATCTCTACCCTAACTACTGTCGTATTTAACTAATTAATAACTTTGTATAGATGAAAAAAATTTCTGAATAAATATTACAAAAGCAGCTTAATTAAAAAAAATTAATAATAGCATATAATAATTTGTCATAGTGGCAAAAAAAAAGAAGACTCTCTAATCGTTAAGGAACTAATAATGCTTAATAAATTTAAAACAATCGTACAAGAAGTTTTGGAAGTAAATGCGTCAAATAAAGATCTCAACTGCTGTAAAATATTTAAATAAATACTTTAACTTCCAGTCGTTTTCATTCTATGTAAATTTTGAATTAGTAAAAAATGTAAAAAATTTCGCACAGTATTTTAATTTGAAATTCTTTTGGACAAGCTAAAATTGAAAGTTTCTAAACGAAATTATTCCCTTTTTTGTTAAATTACTTAATTTTTATAATATAAACTTTTGTTTAACTCCTCAACCAACGGGCACAATTCTGTAGAGGTTCTTTTAAAAACACTGGAAGTATTTAATGGAGTCATGGTTCTGTGTACTTTTTGCCCTTGGTTACCTCTTAAATTGTAGAGGAGCCCTAGAATTTCTGGAAAACAAAAGGTGATCTCATTTTGTTCTATTAAAGTTGCAGTAAGTCAGCTTTAAATCTTTTCATTAAAAACAAAAAAAAAAAAAAAATCCCGTCCTTATCTCCAGCAAGTGGTTAGTGTAGTCCTCGGAGTGCAATTAAGCGTTAAAAAGGGGCGATAAAGTCTACCAGTAATAAAAGCCGCTGGCTGGAACTTTTGCGGCGTTCATCTCCGTCGGATGTAAATATGAAGGCGTGCATATAATAGCGATTTTTTTTTGTAGAAGCATTGCTTTACCCGCTTCTCCTCCTTCTTAACCTTTCCTGCTGTTTTTTTTTTCAGAAGGATTTAGATTTCAATAAAATTCGTATATTGAAAAAGTTTCTACAAAGCTTGGACGTAGGGCCGGATGGGGCGGGGGAAGTAAGAGTTGGAGGTGGCTGTAGGGCGGTATATGTGCAATGTACGGAAAATGTACCGAGGGGATGTTTTTCAGGGTTAAACGAATATTAAAAGCGGTTACTCCATGTTTTGCTGCTTGTAAGTTTTATGGCGTCGGGACTCTAAGACTCCAGGCGCCCTCGTCCATCGCTAGGAAACTTCGCAGACGAATGGGCAAATACTAAAACAGTGCAATCCTGTAAGCTGAATGAAAAGAAAACAAAAGTGCATAAAAATACGGATAAAATAAAAATGAAGGGAACCAAACAAACAAAAAAGGGAATAAATGATCCTAAGCATTCTATGGTCTTTACTTTCACGGGGACTTAAACAAACACCGGGTCAGGGTATGCATTGGCTTGCTTGAATTTTAAATTCAACGACAAAAAAAGGTTCAATCCTATTTTTAATCTTGTATAAAACCTGGGTTTTATCTAGATCAGCTTTATTATTACGAGTTATATTGAATCTTATTATACATACCTTTTTAGCACCCTACACCTTTGGGAGTTTAAGTAAATTGGACATTCCCTTAATCAAATAAAGAAACTAAAAATAATTGATGCAATAGATTTAATTGATTCTTTTATTTTCTATATTACATAAATTTTAAAAAAATGTTCTCTCTATCATAGTTTCCTAAAAAACAAGATCCATTCTTTAAAAAAATGGTATCATATTAAGGTCCGACTTTCGGAGTACATTTATTTTTAATTAGAACTACTTTAGTTAGTGGCATTTATTGGAAATTTATCTGCTTTGCTTTCATTTACTAGCCGCTGAGATTAAAAAAATATGGTTTCAATCTATTTAATTTAAAACATTCTTCTAATTTTATTACAACACATAAACTTTCACATAGCTTACATTTTTACAATTTTATATGTACAATAAACTCATTTTTAATTTGGGATCAATATTCAAACTTATTTGAAATATAAGAAAATGTTTAAGCATGTTGGAATATTTTCATTTTTTATAATTATAAATAAAAATAAACAGAACATTATTAGTTTAATTTTAGCAACTTAATTTTTTTAGTGCATTAATTTTACAACGAACGAAAACTCTTGTGTCTTCCTCAAATAAGTAGAAATAATTTTATGAAGATGAAGCTCGCTTAAAATAAGTAAGTTTCCAAAAATAGATGAGCGGAGTGTTTCGATCGAGGTAACAAGCCGATCTTACCAGTGCAACTAGGGCTAGTTATCCCTGCTACAGACACCTAAAAGGATAGATACAACCAATACTACTTATAACTCATTTTAAAATTGTAATTATGAATTTTATAGAAGCAAATTTGTAATCTGCAAAATTCCATACATGCCGAGTCTGCCAAAAGACCTTTTAACGATCATGTTACAATTAGAGGAAGGCAGTCAAATTCATTCATTTTTAAATTTGAAATTAAAGTTCTAGGCTAGATATGTAGAGTAGCACGCACAAAAAAGTACATAGGCATGTGTTTAAAATTCTATAACTTTGTCAGTATCATGAGTATTTATATGAAACTTTGTAAGAACATTTTAAAGATGTTGATAAAGCAAAATAAAAAAAAATTATTGCTCCTTTCCCTCCAAGTTTAAGGTTTACTTTCAACTAAGGTAAATTTTTCGTTAACTTTTTAACAGCAGGCCTTTTTTCAGTAGGTGAACGCCCTCTCTGTTCGGTTCGTGGCCTCAAAGTTTTAAGTAATTATCTGAAATCAATTAAAATTACCCTCCACCAACCGTCTCGAAACGGCCCCACTAATTAAATACCAACCGCAGACGAAAGGTGTTAATATTCGCTGAATCGTTTTACCAGAAAACTTTTGAAACATTTTCTCGGGTACGGTGGGCGGTCGATTGCCCAATTAAGGGGCAGTAACCCGTACCCACCGTTGCCACTATCGTTGTCGTCGTCGCTGTCTCCGGTTGACTTAAGAATAGAATCCCGGGCGGAGAAATAAACGTTTTTAAGCCAACCCACCCACGTACACCCCCTTCACTAAAAGCCGAGTTTGCTGTCCGGCTCGCCAAGAAAGGGTTGTCGCCCCGTTTTTCATCCCCCTGGGGAAATCCACTTATCAGGGCCATAAAACAACACCCTTCACCTTACCACGGTTTTACTGTAGATTTATAACAAAACAAAATACACGGACACCGGCGAAAATCTCTTGCTGCGAACCAATGACACAACATCCCTTGGACGCTATGCTGGACCAGGGCTATACATCTTCCGGTGGAGGTGGGAATGGAGGTTGAGGAAAGCCGTAGTGTGGCCACAAACGTCGTCCCGCCGCGCCGTCTTGGGTTGTTTGACAAACCGGAAATACCCCCGGGGAAGCTTCTAAGCTACCTCGAGGGTAGGTGGCTACCACTCGAAGGGATCCGTCCCGGAATTCCCGGGTACATCTCGCCCCACGACTCCATAGATCTAGTGTCTGGCTTAGCTGATATTTATTTATTTTTATTTAATTTGTGATGTTTCCATTCTTTCGGTTTTTACTCCCCAGCAAGGGCTTTGTTTTATTGAAAACTTTACGTTCTCGCAAGTTGCCCCACTTTTGTTAATATTATTATTATGTTTTTTTTTTTGTGGTCCACGGGAGCACCTTACCTCAGCGGTTGTAAGTGTGTCATAAATTAAGCAAGTCGGAATGCCGGCGATCTTAACAATTTTCATTGCTAGCTCCTGCTCTCCGGAACGCTCGTTTAGTTCGGCTGATTGTTTGCGGCCCCATCAAGGTTCCGGCGTGATCCGACCGCGGTCCCATCGTGGACCCACCGGGTACTGTGGGTCCCGGACTAACGACAGTCCTGTGCCCGGCTGTGGAGCGACATAAATCTCTCGGCGCTCGATAATTATTATGTTTTAACGTTTCTGTGGTCAGTTTATTCGAGCTGTGCTTATTTGGCCGTAAGATTTATTGGTCTCCTTCAGTGTAATTTATTTCCGTAAAAGAGATTTCCTTCCCCCGGTGCTACTGTGATGGAGTGCGTACAGTGGGGTAGAGAGTACGGGGTATGGATTTATTGCGGTCTTCGGGGGATAAATAATGTTAAATTTTAATATTCCCTTTCAAAATACTCGTAAGATGGACATTTTGATCGATTCTGACGAAATTAGGTACATTCCTTTCGGATATTTATCATCGTCAAATTTTATGTTTAATGTTGACTGCAATAATTTATTTATTTTTACTAAAATTTGTTTATATTTTATGCCATGTTATATCCGAGTGGAGGCGTTAACCTGCTTATTTTTTATTAGTAGCAATCACAGAAAACAATAGTGCTACTCGTACTATGTTAATTGTGCTTATTTGTCCTGAGGTCAGGCAGTTATTCAATCTTAATTCAGAGGGGGTCATACAGGCAAAGATAAACAAAATTTAGCACTACATTGTGTACATATATTTTAAGGTTTTTAAGAGTTCCTCATAAATTTTGATGGTAGTAACTCTTATAGCATTTTGTCGTCGTATTTATCGATCGGGTAGTTTTGAGTAAAACTCTAGACGTTCGATTAGTCAAACTATTTGAATAATTCCAATAAATTTTAATACGGACATTCGAATTTGGAATTTAAAATCGAATAGCATTGAATATTCGAATGAAACAATTATTCGAGTTCTATTTGCAGATATAGTTTTAAGTAAAAAGGACAAGCATTAGTAAATGATACTTGTATTTCAATAAACGATAGTACCATAAAAAAAGTAGATTCACATTCGTTTTCTTTTACAAATTATAAGGAATTCAATATCGAGATTATTAAATTTGATCCTTGGTTTTTGTAGATAATCCTTAAGAAATTTATCCTTTTGGGGGCAGGATGGCTAACTCATAATAAAAACTTATATATATTTTAAACGTAAAATCTATCAAAATTCAGAAGTGTTTGTTTTAAACAACATTAAAAGCAACTAATAATGTGTAAATATATTCATAAAATTATTTATAAAAATCCAAAATTAGGAAACAACATAACTAGGGGTGGAATGCTGATTAAATTAGTCAATTTTCGTTTGAGACTAGCAAACGATTTATGATTTGACTTTGTGAAATGCAAGAAATGTATTAATGAATAAAAGATAACAGAAACCCTCCTCAGATTTTAGTAGCACTCCTCAACTTGAACACTTGAGTAGTCTTTAGCTAAAAAGTACTTATAATACGCCGGGTGAGACTGGGTTAATCAGCTAGATATAATTTAGATCAAAAGACGTTGTATTTGAAAGCTTATTAATAAATAGTGATTTGAAGTTAGCCAATTTTTATCTAAATACTTTAAATAACTAAGTTTGAGATTTTCTCATAATATCTAACATATGTCCTTAATTCTTGGAGTGTCATGACCCCGTGACCTGTGACTTTCTCTGGTACGAGTATACCTGCCTGCCTGAGATTCCATTTTAATATTTGAATTTAAAATATGTTAACTTTAAAGATTATTTTTACATTACGATGCTAACTTTTGGAGGTAATTTTATTTATTAGAAACGACTATCTGCTATAAATAAAACATACATAGGGCTGGATGTGCGATTCTTGCATGTTTTTATTTTAAATTTAGTACAGTTTTTCTTTTGGGATTGTAGTCAAGTTTGGTTTTTAATGTTTTCAAACATATATCATTTTTATACCAGCAAATTTAGAAGTAAGTGCTTCTAAAAACCTGAAGCAATATACAAGATGTGTTTATGCATTAAAACGCTTTTAGAATTTTATTAAAATTTCCCCAAAAAAGGTGCGTCCGCACCTTTCTAAACTTCAAAAGCAGAGGAATACCCATAAATTTTTCATATTAGTCCCTAAGGAACTGATTCAGCGAAAAGGACTGCAGTGAGGTCACGGTAAAGTGTACTAATCTTTGCCATACCAGCAAAAGTTAGGAAATTAATCCGCCCTTTAAGCAAAAATTTAACTCCCATTCTTTCGCATTTCCCTTTAGGGGAGAAAAAAGGAAATAAATAAATTTTAGAGCCTTTCCATCATCCCTTCCTTCTTTTTCGGTCGCTGTAAATCAGCGTAGCTCTCAAATCGCTACCCGAAAAAAAAATGAACTGCATCCCACTGAGCCCGGGAGTCCTGGAGCCAAACGCCGGGAGAGGGAAAAATTAAAGGGATACCTCGGAACTCCCTTTCAAGCAGCGTAAAAATTAGAAAGAGCTTCGTCACGGTTGGTGCATGGAATTTTCTTCCTTTTTGTTCGTATTCTTCCTTTTCCAGAACAACCTGTTGCCGGTGGGATGGTGCTCCCTTTAGCGGAGTCCCATTCTCGAGTCCCCGAGTACCGAGTCCCAAGTCCCGGCCCATTGTTGTGGTGAATTGAATGAATACGACTTGGCTTGAGCGCTTCATTTCTTCTGCCGCTTAAGAGGAATCTCCTCATTTTCTCCAAAGAGGATCCTTTTTTCTTTTTTTTTTTTTGTGCCGCCACGGACTATCGCGCTTGTGTCTGTCTGTTTTACAAGTTGCACGACTTGCAACAAGCTGCTCAACATCCCTCACCATTCCTGGGGTAATTCCCACGGGTACGGTCCTTCCCTTCCCACTCGCCCTCATATTGTGGCATCATAGGTCCCTGCAGAAATTGTGTGATGAAAGAGTTTCCCCGAGTCCTCTATTTTTCGCGATTCCGCGAAAGAAGGGAATTAAGTCAATTGGGTGACGGTTAACTACTTTGTGGGATGCGGTTCAACTCCTGCCAGAAAGTGTTTAAGTCATTTCCAGGACGCTCTTTAGTTGACATAAAGACCGGCTTGCGGGGATAAGAAACACCTAATTATCAGAATTATTCCAAGACAGTTGAATTTTTACGTTGACGATAATTTTTCATATAATTGGTGGTGATGCTCGACAGTTTTGACATGTTTTCAGCGTTACGAATTTGTTATTTAGATTTAAATTCTTTAAAATTTATAGGTTCGATGTTAATTACACCAAACTTTAAGGATGATATTCACTTAGCATTTTTGGTAGCCTTTTTATTGAAAACTGGCGAAGAATTCCGAAATTATTATTATTTTAAACGACTTGTTGCCAAGACAAAGAAGGCATAATCAGGTTAGCCTGAATTTATTCTCTTAAAATTATTCACACGGAAGAAAATTGTCTTTTTAAATAAGAATTTAAGAATTGATATACTGCCAAGTCTTCTGATTATTTAAATTGTTTATTTCAGATTAATATCCCATTAATATCCCCCTTAAATAAAATTTTCAACATCCTTTTCTGAGTCTAACTAAGGTGTTAAATATTCGAAAGTAGTTTTAAAATTACAGAGCAGATTAAGTAGTTTAACTTAAAATTCTTTCATCTTCGAAAAATGTAAAAATAGTGACTAATTGAAACAAAATATTACCTTAATTCTAAATAACTTAAGGGGTTACATGGACTTTGAGGGGCCAGAAAATAAACATATTTTCTATAATATTTTTTGAACAGATTAAATGAATTTTGTTATGTTAACTTATGACATTCAAAAGAGTAACATTTGAACAATATTTCAAGAATTTTGCAATGAAAATATTGAAAAAATACGCAACAAGAGTCGATCTGCGGAAGTGTCTTCAAAAAAAGTACCCTTGAAGTAGACGGGATAACTTGAGAAGGACACATTTGAAATAAAAACCCGAACTTTTCTGTTAATAGACAGTAATAGGTCGATTTTTGGCAAAAATTGGCTACGTGTTGGCTTGTAAAATGAGTCCTTCGTTTAATCATGACTCAATACAATTTAAAAGTATTGTGCATATTTTCAGAATGATCGTTGGATTCGTTTTTGAAACATTTTGCGGTTTTATGTGGTCGTGCGGAATTTCAGGACTCCTCATGTTGTACTATTATATAAAAAATTATCGCAAAAAACGATTTTTTAAAATTTCAAAGTTTTATCCCATAAGTAAATTAAACCCATTAAGTGTAATGGCAATCTACTTTGATTTTAAACATTTTCTAGGAGAAAGTTTTAAAATACGGCAGCATATCTCAAACAGTTCTTAAATTGTTCCTATAAAATTTCCCTTTAATAGTCCTTTAATGTTACTTTACCACTAAGAATTCAATCGTGAACTTCTCGACTGTGCCCAAAAGACCTGAAGCCCCCTTAAACTTGTCCCGAGTGCCCTGAAAATTTTCAGAACCCAAGAAACCATTTAAATCACGGTCTCCAACTTGTGACAAGTAAAGAAGCGCTTCTCCTAGCCGACGACTGTCCCTGAAGTGACAATAACTCCATACGGTCGTGGCGTAAAACTTCACTCACTCCACTCTCTCTCTGTGCACTAATTAAACTTCTTGGGGCATCCCAAAAACTTTCTTTAAAGTATTGTCTTCCCATGTCCCGGGCTGTCCCATTTGTTTAACCGTAGTGTGGATAAAGGCAACTTTCTACAACTTTTGAGCAACAACAGGAAGGAGTGAATGGAAAAAACATAAATAAAAAAAAAAATAAATAAAATGAAGAAAAAGAAAACATCAACCCCTACCGAGGAATATAGAAACACGCCTGCACTGAATATACACTCGTATGCAAAGTTTTCCTTGGGGTCAAAGGTGGCCCGATAAGAAGTCAGGTCGAAACTTCCCCAACAACAAGGCACTGTCGATAAACTTTCCAATTCACTTCCACACATTTTCCGTGTCGATAAGGAGTCACCAGCGTTTTGCCTATATAAAGGACCCCTCCTCGGATCTGGCACAGTGGCGGTGCAAAATAGAAGAAGAAGCAGCGCCCTTAGATACCGCTAAATCCACTTATCCTTGGAAGCTTGGAAAAGGGAAAGTGGATGATTCCTGGACTACTTAAAATTCCTGTGGCCTCTCTAGTTAAACTTTTTTTTAGCTGTATTTTCTTAGAGGAAGCCCCTAACTCTTGGCCCCCTCTTATTTTAAGAATCGTCCTCAGTACGCCCCCTCTCTTTTGATCAAATACCGCGTGTTTCGGCACCAGTGGCATAGTCAGTCGCAACTTTTTGGCAAATTTTGTAAATTGATTTTCGATTGGTTTCTTCAGATGGGGAGCCCAGCGTTTGGGTTGTATACGAAATTTTATTTTTATTTGGGGCTTCTCGGGCTAGTACCTTGCTCCCCTACTGCTGCTTAACCCCGGGACTAGGGAATGAAGTTATCTTCGGGAAACATGGGATTATGGGAGCGCAGCTTTATTATCCTTCGTACAGAGAGATGGCCAAATTGAATGGAAAAAAATCGATTGGTTCGGTGAATTTTCTGTTTTTTTTTCTGCGTTATTTTTATTTTAAGGGCGAGAGACAGTGTAAAAATATTTTTTCTATGACAAAAATCTGGATCTGATAAATTTCGCCTTTGACGTATCTCGGAGGTAAAATGTCGACGTGGTTTTTGGTAAAAAATTTACATTGTCCAATTTTTATGGATGTACCTATAACAGCACAGATTAGAGAAAACTGGGGGAGTATTTTGCTTTTGCTTTACAATTTTTTACCCTTTCACTTAGTATGATAGTGTGGTATGGATTTTTTTTTGGGTCAGATAGATTTTCTTTTATTTAGCCACATACGCGATATTACTAGTCTTTGTTCAGCTTTTATACCATAAAAGTTGGGAGGAATAAGTCATGTTTAATACATAAAAAGTATAACTTTAAAAACTGATTTGTGTGTGCCGCAGTTTTTTAGGCTTGGTATATTCAATCATGCATATTTCAGGATATAATAAATTAATAAATATGCTGATAAATTATAATTATTTGAAAAATTGAAAAATTTAAAGAGAAACAAAAAAGGAATTTGTTCCACCATTGATATCGGATCTACGGACTTCATTGAAGGAACGTTGAGGGTTAATATAAAAATAAATTGTGCAAAATACAAAATTTTGAGTTTTAGAAGATTAGGTGTGTATTATAAGAAAATATCTACTGGGGATTACTCGAAAAAGCAAAGCTTTGACCAAGGGACAATAATTGATCCTATGACCTTTGAATTGGCGCTTCGCTATTCTAACCAACTGAGCTATCCGTGTGGCCAATTGCCGATGATTTCGAGCCATATATAAAAATAACATGCATATAGTTATACAGATTTAGTTAGTTGCTTTAGTTAATTAATTATTCAATTTAATATTGTATTTTCTATTGATTTTTATAAAACAGCATAGATCCTTAAAACATGATGCGGTATTATCCAAATTAAACTTTTTAATAACAGCTCAGAACAAGAATCGGCCTTAATTAATTTTAAATGATGGCATAATTGAGAACAGCAATTTCTTTCAGTATTATATTTTTAGTTAATTTTCCAAAAAATTATTGTTTATTACAATTTAATGCAGTTATAATCAAATTTTATTCACCTGATAAGACTATCGATTATACCTTCTGAAATTTTCGTGTTGGTCAGGTGTACAGGGTGATAATAAAATCCTAAATCAGCGAATAAAACAAATCCATACGATAAATATCTTCCGATTTTTACCTAGAGACAAACGAGTAAGGCGAGCTAATCGAAAACTGGCACGTCCTGGCTGTCTTTTTACTATCCTGAGGGTCATTTCGCCGCTTAATACGTGCTTTCGGGCACCAGTCACGTGTTTCATTAATTGAAATTATACGACCTTCGATTGACACAGATGGCGCCATAAAATTCCGTTTGGTACGTGTACTCGAAACGGTCCAGGACCAAACGTTTCCCAGATCATCCTGAGGAGTATCAAAGTATAGTGCTCCAGCGTGGGAGCCAGAGATTTTATTAAGTACTAAGTGGGAATGGGAATGAATCCCGAGTCCCCGATTCGGAGGTCCGCGCTCTCCAGAGATGGCCTTGGGTCTTAAATTCTGGGTCAACTTGAAGCTATAAAGTCTTTTATGGTCCTCTAAAGAGTCTAAGCCATTTGACTTGCTTAAACTGATACAACTTCACCTATTCCCGTGCATTTATGGTGAGACAATTAAAATTTATTTTATTTAATCCAGGCTCAAGGAAGAACTAGTTTAACCGAATCTCTCTATTAATTTTAAAAAATTTAAAATCGTCCAACCAATCACATCACTCCTTTTTGCCCTCTATTTGTTTTCGCAGCTTTAACGCGTATTTGTAGATATTTTTCGAATGGGTCAGGTGTGGTGCTCGGGAGAAACATGTGGGTTCATCGATTTGAATAAAATTTAAATGATTTGCAGCCTGTGGAGTGGGCTCACATTCAACTGTGTACCACGCTTTGCATTCCATCCTCTTTCAGTTTGCCCTAATTTCAACTTTGCAACAATTTGTTTAGGTTTAGCTAACTTTTTTCCTCCAATATGATAGAAACTGGCTAACTAGTTCTCTCAATGCTTGAATTAGTAACGACAACGCTCGGGCCCTATGGCACGTTTTTTATTTAAATTTTTATTGTTTATTTTGTTACTTTATCAGCAACATACCATGCTTGCTTTCAATTCACGAAAAAGGCATTTTTTTCGTTAAGTGAACCTAAAATTTTGAATGCGTGCCGGTCAGCTTTAATTTGAGTGCATATTAAATTGACTTTTAAACAAATTTTTTCTGACTTTGAAACGTATGTATGTACCTATTGCAAGTTTGTTAAAGATGTTTTTGGAAATTAATACTATATATTTGTTTAGCTAATTGTCTACTTAGAGAAGGAAATAAAACGTTTAAAACGTAGGTTAAAAGAAACGAACGAGTGATTGCTTAAGTAAATTTTTATTTTTAGTTTCAACCATTGATTTTCATAAAGAATTCAATGTTTCTACCGTAAAGACGCATATTTGGGTTTTCAAAACCTTTCGTTTTATTACTTTATTTATATTTTTAAATGCAAAATCTTCTGGGTGGGTCGTTTAAAAAATTAATTCCCCCAGGATAGTCTGTGAATGCTGCAGCCGCTGCGAAAGCCAAAATTTATATCCAGGAAATCTTCCGGACATTAATCGTTCCACCAGAGAGTTCTTGGGTATCTTCGTATTTCACAACCCCCGTCGTGCAGCCCACATCCGTAAGTTACCATCCCTTAAGTTTGTCTCCTATCCTTTTTTGCATTGTCAAATCAAATCCCATCTATCTTCGGACTTGAGGGAGGATTTTAGGACTAAAAATTCCCTTTTCCGCCAGAAAACGTCTTAATTTGTTTGCTCAACGTACGTACGGCACTCCTCCGGTAGAAGCCTCATGGACGTGTGTGTACCGGGGGATGATACCCCTTTTCTTAATTTATAGTTATATTTGCCCAGGCATTTCCGAGTTGTATGCGAAGAAAATTGGACAAATGGAGGTTTGGGGGGAAACACCACCGGGAGTTTAGGAGACCCGGAGTAAGAATGGTCGTTCTTCGGCACTGGACGGTATGTCCATGGATTCTCCAGCATCCTCCAGTAACCAGAGTGTTTAGTCGAAGATAAGAAAAATACTTGAATACGTGAATGGGATTCCAGCAACTATTGTGTGTAGAACGCTTATTGTGGTTTCTTGTTTGTTTCTAGCCCTAGGGTTAAATACTCCTTAATTATCCATCTATTAAGGTCCAATTGATAGGGCGGAACATTCTGCCGGGAAAGCACTCTTCTGATTGTAGAGAGTAGATGTTGATCTGGGTGTATGCTTTCTTCCCAAAATAATTTTGGACAGAGAACAGACTGCCCAGAGATTTTGATCGAGTGTTTGACGAAATGGTTCAGCCAATTTGCTTGTTGGCTTAGGTAATATTTTCGGTAAATTAATGGGAAAAAATTGATTATGAGATTATTGAGTAAACGTTTATTTGCCAGCAAGGAGGGGGAATATATGCAAACAGAATATTGTTTTTCTGCTTTTAGAGGAAATTTTCAATTAAGATCCTCTTATTTAAGACATATCTTTTTGGTTCAACGCAATATCAAAGAAAACCATTTTAGGATAACTATTTATATATATCTATTTTCTACGTTTTTTATATATTACTTACTTATTTCACTTTTTATATAATAAAATTAATCTTTAAGTAAGAAATAAGGGTTAAAATTACATTTAAAACAAAAAGCCGACAACTAATAGTATTCGTTTTTAGGGTTCCGTACATCTGAGTGAAAAGACGGAATCCTTATAGCATCATTAGTGTGTCTGTCTGTCTATCTGCCACAGCCAATTTGCTTCGAATCGACTGGACTGGATTGTGTTGAAATTTTGTACATGTATAAATTTCTGTGACCTAAACACGGACATCTAAGGTAAATGAATGAGTTTTGAATATGGGGGTCACTTTATTTATACATAAATTACAGGAAAACTTATATTCTTCCCATGGAACCCTCTCCATGCGAGTTCAACTCGCACTTGTTACGTTTTTTTTTAGTTGTAATGCGTTTGCCTTTCCTTTTATCAATACATTTTAAATTTTATTTTATAATTCACTAAAATGTGTATTAAAGTAAAAAACCACATATTCTAAAATAAAAACTTGCTCTTTCAATAGTTAGATATTTTCAGGGGCAAAGAAATGTCTCAAATAAATAAAGTATAAATCGATTATAACACTTTAAGCGTGATTTCGTCCAATAAAATGCTAACGTTATAAGATAAAAATTCTCATATTCTTTGAGATGCCACCGTCGTCTTGACCTTCAAACTACACTAACCTCAGGGTTTTTTTCATTTTTTTTTCCCGGAATTTTTTCAGACAAAACATAAAGCTGAATGTGACTTTTGAACTTCCTGAAAATAAGTTGAGAGTATAAGTACAACAGGAAAACAACAAAAATAGCTGCAGGCTCTTCAGGTTCCATCAAGTTAAATCGTTCGAGCCGCACACAATTTTGCAATTTAGCAAAAAAAAAAAAATATATATATATATATATATATATATTGGGTATTGCATATATAAGAAAGGAAATAAAAGCAAAAAATATACAAAGAAAAAGGAGAAGAGCTACGTTAAGCCCCTTCGAAGAAGTTCAAAGGAAATCCTTCTTCACTTAAGTCTACTTTGGGGCAAATCAAAAAAATATTTTCCGCTCGTTTTTTTTGGTCCCTCCTCGTCCTTAATAAAATTTCAATATTCCGCACGAAGGGTCCACACATCCCTTAAAATGTATCAATTTGGGAAATTCATTTGGGGGATTTGCTATACCCTAGACAGTTGTAATAAAATAAAACTCCCATCGCATCTCATACCCTCGGGGTGTCGTAGTCCGTTCCGTCCCGTTTTGGATAGGACACGGCGATCGACGACAGTGGGGGTGGGGGTGGGGATGGGGGTGTGGTTATGGGTGGGTATGGATGGTGCTTGGCTTTGTGGGTTTTTTTTTTTCAAATCCAGAAATGCGTTTAACTCCCACTGCCGTTCGGAAAAGCTGAGAAGGCACGCCACTGGTGGGAGGGAGGGGGTGCCTTATTCAGATACGCGGCCAGATCAAAGTTGAGCAAGTTCTTTCCTCGATACGGGGGCAATAAAAAGTTTGATGTGACATATTAATGTCACCCCAAATCGAGAAAGTTTTAGCATAACCGAGGAGGAATTAACTGTGATGCCGCGGGCTGGGCGGCAGCTCGACGAATGGCCGGGTGGTTTCGAGGAGTCCCAAATTGACTCCTTCGGGGTTGGATTTTTTTTTCTTTTGGAGAGTCCTCCCCAAACCACGGGATTTTGACAGTATGTCGAACGTGTGAGAATCCCCCAGGGAGACCTCTGGAGCGCGGGTTGAAGTTCAGCCGTTTGTGGGACATATTTTTTATGGGACTCCAAAGTAAGTTTTATCGGGAGGATTGCTTTTTTGGCGGTTTAATGTGCGGAAGTACTCTGTCAGGATATCTAAACTTAAATTGATATTCTTGAGCCCGTAGAAGGAAAATTACAGCAAAATTATGGGAATGGGCACAAGAGGTTGAATCAATTTTTGAAAAAAGGGATATATTAGAAAAACTCTGAACTATTTTAATACCTTTGCTTAGATTTAATGAAAACAACAGCGACAGTTTTTGTATCCATAAAATAGAATGTATTTATTTTTAAAATTAACTATTTAGCAATAATTAGTTAAATTAACTATGCGACATAACATTTGAAGATAGTACAGATATAAAAAATAGAACTTGCTTCTTTAATCCTATAGAAACCTAAGTGTAAAGTCTGTTTTTTGCTGTAATTACATTTTTAACAATTATTGTTTTACCAATCGTCAACATTATACCGTTTCTTCTAAATTCGAATAAAAATTAGCCAAGCGATTATAATTCTACATGCAGTACAAAAACATGATCTATTGTATTTCTGTAGATATGTAAATAAAAATCAGTGACGTGTTTTAAATTTCAAGAGGCACTTTTCACACTCACTGATCAGCAACCCAAGGTCATCGAAGTGTGAAAAGTATTTTAATGCGATTCCAAGAGGCTTTTCGGATATTTGTCCAACAGACGAGTGGAAAGTTTTCCTTGCTTGACAAACGAAAAAAAGAGGGCTTCTACCACAAATATAATGATAAATTACGAGCTTATTGTCCAAAGTTGATGTAACACGGAATAACGACGAAATATAAAAAAAAAAAACAAAAAAATGTAGAAAAAGGAAAATTTTTATAGGACCGGATAAGGAGGGAGCTGAGGGCATGAACAAAAGAATGAAGAAACGTCGAAAGAAGTTGGAAACTTTAATAATTTCATAAAAGTTTAACTTTGACTCGTTTCAATGAGACGAATGGACGGATGAGAAATAAAAGGTTCATGGAATGGATTTTTTTCCCCTTGCCGGACGCAGCGAGAAATAGCGGAATAGCTCCCATGATGCGTACTTACCGTCCGGCAGCTGTGAGCTGCCTTGTACTTTTTAAATTTCCACTAAGGAATAATTTTCATTTATTTTTGTGTTCATCTTGCATCTCCTCAAATGTCTCTTTCGTCAATTTTGAGTTGAAACCCACTATGTTACCGGGTCGATGATGCGGGTGGATCTTCTCTGATTTTAATAAAATTGGCCCAATTTATCCCATGACTACCGTTGACAAATTCTCTAACAAAATGCCCGGTCTTTAGGGGTCCAGCTGTATGCTGAGGTGTTTTTTGTTCTCCCGGGAGTATCCCCCTCCCAAACCCTTATAACGACAAAGATGAACGAAGACCAACGAAGGGCTGGGAAATGTAATGGAAAATTGCAATGAGTTTGCGAAGTACTACAAAATTTGAATAATTCCAGTGCTCCTCAGAGAGGGGATTTTATGCAATTTGTTTCTTGCTGGATACTGTTGCCAAATAATTGCGGTGGGTTGATGAAATCCTAAAGGAATTTCTCTTCGACAGAATAGTTGCCACGTTACAGAAACAATGAGTTTAAGTTACATACTCTAGATTTAACAAATTGATTTAAAATTTGCAAACGATAAAAGCCAAAGTGAAATTTTCAAAAAGACATATCTGCGAAAGATATTAAAGAGAAATGTTTAAAGACATTTAAATTTTGTAGATTGCTGATACTTAGTTTCTAAAACTGATATAGATTATAGTTATTAATTTTATGGGTTCGTTTAAAATTTTAGAGTTTTAATTTTAAATTAATAGTAAACTAGTGAGTGCAGACGTACTGGAGAGGTATTGTTAGACTTGTGAGCGAATTTTTTGTCAATAGTCAAGAAACATTTCTTCTTATTAATTAAATATAAGTTAGACACTCCTTCGTTTTAAGTTACTAAATATTCCACCTATGCTTTTGGCACTCATAACATGCAAATTTCTTGACTCTTAGTCTTTGTCAAGGGGCCTCTGATAGTTCAGTTGTTAGCGCGCTGTCCTACCGTCCCAGAGGCTGTGGGTTCGAATCCCACGAATAACCATGGTCTCCTGAGCTACGTGGTAACACAATGGGCCAAAATTGGCCTAAGTGTGCCTTTCTAGGCAGCCACAGCAACCTACCTACCTACCTAGACTTTGTCATTTTTGTATGATCTAACTCGCAATGATAATTCGCGGATATTATAGGCCAAAATGTTCCTTCCTATCAAAAGCATACTAAAGTAGTTTTCATATATAAAAGATTTTTTTTTTTTTTAATTAGTGACCCTCAAAATTCCTAAAATCATCTCCCATTTTTTAAGATGAAAATCATTGATTTAAGTAAATAATTTTGGTACTGACCCCATTGTGATGGGATTTTACTTTACTTAAATTTTAAAATCGAATAAAAATAGAGTTCAGTCAGGTTGATGAAATGTTTTTTCGATGAAAAACTCTAAAAAAATAAAAAAATAAAACAAATCTTCAACTGTAATAATACCAAATTACCAATTACATCTCCCAAGAGATTTTCTCTTCCCGATTCCGTATATTTTCTAGAAGGTATTCTCTACCTAAACATTACAATAACATACCGAAAATTAATCGACTACTAATCGAGTCAACAATTAAATATTCCCGGGCCAATAGTTTCTCCCTGAGGAGCTATTTGAATTTTGGCTGATACCTCCGAAAGCGCCTTTCTATTCGTAGGTCGAACCCATTTCGAAATGCGGTAAAGTGGATTGGATATAAAATATTTATCTAGGCGCTCTAACTAAAAGTCTTCTTAGCCGTCGTCATTGGGAGTCGCATGCTGGAGCAAAAATCTCGCCGTATCCATTTCCCATTGAATTTCTCTAGATTTGATGAAATCTTACATAACGAGTAATTTGCATCCGTTTGGTTATAAGAGGAGCAATTCTGGTAATTAATTCAAATCAATTCCGTCCTCGGCCCTTTTCCAGTGTTATCCGGGGTGAGTTTCGGGGATATGGTTGGATATCTTAAGAATTTTCTTGCATTGTAAAGTAGTATGAGATTGTGAGGGGGTGGTGGTTTTGAGAAGCGAAATCGATTTCTAGTTATTACAAGGCATCTTGGCGGACCTAAGTTCACTTCAGCCCCTAACTCCACGTACGTACGAACGTTGGGAAATTGATGTACAACTGCATCACCATTTTCGTGGAGTTTTAGGGGGAGTTTTGGGAGGGTTTTACGGAGGTTTTCGGGTATGCAAGAAAGACGCGGGGCACTGCATCATGCCCCACAGCTGACACTGTTGTGGCAGCCAGACAGAGCAATATTCTAGGAATTCCCAATTTATCGCACTCGAGAAGGACACGGCGAATTACTTTTCAGTAGTTGAGGGCTTCTTTTGTTTGCATCTCATCTTGAGCAGCAGATGAACACAGTTCTAGAGTTTTGCTAGGATCAGTTTTTTTTAAGCTCTTGAAGATGATATTCATCCCTGTTCTTCTTCGGTGCACCCTTGTGGCCACTTTTCGTTTAGTTACCCGACGAGGTATTTTTGACCTTATTCCCTGTCCTCATAATGTGAGGGTGGACGGGTGGTATGTGTGTGTGTGTAGGAGGTACACTGTACCTGGAGTGCTAGGATGCTACGGGGTAAAAAGATAAATGCCGCACCGCCACCTTCGCTTTCCAAAAGAGTCGCTTAATTTTTGTCCAAAGAAACCGAACATATCGCAGCTGCGGCAAAAAAGAAATACCGAATAAAGGGGAAAAAATGCGAACGAACAAAACTTATGTTGGGTCTTGTGGGAAATCTTCTTGGAACGAGCGCAGATGTTCGCAATGAGCTGGATTTCTCAAGCCACGTTTATGCTTTCTTTTCTTAGTTTTCTTTATTTTTTGCTTAAAAGAGAAAAAGAAATAAGGGGGTCTTGGGGGCCAGAAGGGTTTCGGTATGTACTCCAAGGAGTTAGCCCAAAGGCAGCATTTTTTCGCAACCCAGTCAGAGAAACCTGTCTCGACCGGTGGTCACCGTGGATGTTATTGTTAATTTATTTGCACTGTTTCCTCCCCCTCCGAAATTCCTATACTTTGGGGCTACTTCGGTGAGCCCCACACATATCCCTTGCGTGGGTGGCGATAGGACTCACACGGTCCGAGGAGGAAAGAAAAACCATCAAGAAGTCACCCAAGAAATGATAAACTAAGGGCTCGGAAAGATGAAAATTAGGTTTCATCCAGTTACACATTAGACGTGATTGTTTTGCCGAACAGCCTAGCCACCCTCTGAGAAGTCTTTGGGGCCCTCCCGGTTGGTTCACGGGACTTATATTTTTGAGTGATCTCCTCAAGAAGAAGAATTACTCTGTTGCTTAGCGACTAGAACGGGATGAGGCTATAAGGAGGAGTTTTTTTTTTGTTTTTTTGATTTTAGAAAATGAAAGGAAAGTTTACTGGACACGTTTTATTTTTCGGGTATGGGGCTGTCTTTGAGGTTTCAAGGGAAAAGTAAAAATTTGCTGCATTATTTAGCAGGAAGTTGGCGACAATTTTGTTTATTTCTCTTGCTTTTCTACTAAAGGAGGTGACTTTCTTTCTAGGTGCTTTACAAAAATTCTGAGGAAGATTGTCCCGTCTTTTAAGTTGATTTCAATTGTTTCACCAGCCGACTAGGCCGGAGGAAATTCAATTCCAAAACAAACCTTGAAAATTGCTTTTATCTCTTCTCATTTGTTGAAATGAGTTTTTAAGTATTTTCCTCCTTAAATTCGAACAAAATTAGAGATCTTAAATATGAGTTAACTATTAGCATATTTTTTAATTAAAAATTCACGTTAATAATTTATTTCATATTTGATTAAATAGGTAATAATAGTACAGTTCTCCTTGTTAATTTTGAAATAGAAAATAAAGGTCTTCTAGTTTTTAAAGACAGACACATAAAAATCATCCTTTGTTAAT
The DNA here is from genome assembly GCA_963969385.1 of Philonicus albiceps. Classification (NCBI taxonomy): domain Eukaryota; kingdom Metazoa; phylum Arthropoda; class Insecta; order Diptera; family Asilidae; genus Philonicus; species Philonicus albiceps. The sequence continues at coordinate 9,319,397 of OZ017775.1, forward strand.
TTTCAGAAGGTGTTTTTGATTGAAAATCTTCATCTTAATAAACAGGGTGAATTGACTCGTGATCAACGTTCACGATAACCAATTTTTTCGTAAAAATTCTCATTTACTCCTTTAAAGGGGCCATTAAAGGCTGAAATATTTTTGGGTGTACAGGGAGGTGAGTTCATATAAAACGTAATAACTTCTGTTCGAAAAGCACTATGGCGACAAGTAAGGTTTTGATAAAAAATATGCATTATGAGCATTTTATCAGTACCTCACATGTCTCGATCCGTTGGCAAATGTAACTTAAAATTTTTAAAAATGTTGGATACAAATGATACTTTTGTTCCTCCATCCTAAAAAAATTCAGAGACATGTGAGGTACTGTTAAAAAGCTCATAATGCATACTTTTTATCAAAATTTTATTTGTCGTCCTACTGTGACGAACAGACCAGAACTTATTACGTTTTACATGAGTTCACCTCCCTGCACACGCAACGATATTTTAGGGGTAACGAAAAAATTGCTCATCGTGAACCGTGATCACAACACTGTAAAGAATCGATTAGCACATATTGGAACATTTCTTTATGAATCACCCTGTGTATATAAAATTGACTTGGAGGTTAGCACCTCCTGTAATCCAGCTACCCGGAGGTCGAGTTTAGGGACAATAATCAGATCAGATTTGATGCCCTTACCACTGTATCAAAGTATATATGGTAAAAACATAATGTTTTAACAGATAGTCTTGCTATAACACTTTCGAAATACTTCAAATCATAATAAAAGAAAAATAGAAAGTAAAAAAATAATGGTGAAATCTAAACGATGATTATTTCAATATACGTATTTAAGTAAGTAAAAAGTAGTTATGAAAGAAAACTTAAATATTCACAAAATAAATAAAAATATTTTCCAGTTTTGTTAGTAAATCTGCGAAAATTCCTCCTAATTGCCATTTGATTAGCAGCGTAGATAAAAGTGTAACTTAATTTTATACCTTCTTACCTCTCGAATAAACTCTTCATTTCACTCCTTGCTTCACCATGAGGAATAAATTTTAAAAGTTGACTTTATTTTAGGTGCTAATTTTGGACAACTTGGATAAACTATCTGATGAGCAAGAAAAGTATGAAATATAAAAAAATTAAAAAAAAAAAGACGAATGTTTAAAACCTTTTCGAGAGTTGCAAAAAAAAAAATACTCTTTTAATGGAGCGCCAACAGGAGTTCATCATTATCAAATATTAAAATTCTAGTTGAACGCGGGCTTCGGGAACCCGGAAAAGTTTTTTCTTTTCTTAACAAGAGGAAAAAGTTGTTAACTACCTCGAAGACCTGGGAGTTTTCTTAAGTTTTTAATTTGCTGATGGAACTATTTACTTCCCATTTTCTCATTTTCCCGGCCTCTTTTTTTAGTAATATGACTTTAACATGAATACTTAGTTATTGACTAGTTAGACATGAATTAAAAAATACGATAGCTTCTCGTAGGGCATTTTTAAATATTGCTGCATAGGAAGGTAATTCTTTTTAAAGAGAAATGTTTGGCACAATTCTTTTTACTATGAAGCAACATTTAAGTGTATATTTAAAAATTAGTGTGCACAAAAGTATTTAAAATATTTTAATTAAAAATTTTGTACGTAGTTTATTACAAAAAAAAATAAATATATTAAGTATTTGTGGCGTAGCTAACCCTAAATGGGCTATGAATGAAGAAGAAAATGTTATTTTCTTAATTTCTTCTTTTTCTATGGGCTGTATTGATAAGTCTCATAGCTATTTTTATCCCGTAGAAGTTCTAAGATAATTTTTTAATAAGTTTTCATTTAGAAAAGTTTCATTCAGTTGTTACTACGAAACTGGAGGGAAAAATTAATGATGCCGAACTTTGCTGAAATCAAATAATAGAAAACTTTGGTAACTTGTAACTTTTGAAAAAATGATCCGATTTTAAATTTCTAAAAATTAGTTTAAGTAAATAAAACAGAATAATTAAAAGTTAAAGTAAATACTTGAATAAATTGATAATAACCAACTAAATTTGCAACCATTATACTGAGAACCACTTATATCTACTTATTATAAAACGAAAATCCGTATTAAAATATTTAAACGAGCCTATTTTTGGAGGAGGAAATAGAAAAAAATCAAAACAATTCGTATGAATTTGGAAAAAGTTATGAGTTACTAAAGCTTTTTATTATTATTTAGTTTTTGTAAAGTTTAGCATCATAATAGTTAATACATCGTTAATTATTAGACTTAAAGAGCTGATTCTCAACTTGATAAGGCCCTGATATCAACTTAATAAGGACCTTTGGACTAAAACACATGTTACAACTTTAAATTTTTGTTATGAAAATTTAAATCTTGGTAATCCACGTAATTTAAACTACTTTTACATACAAAAACTCTATATTGATAAATTTAAAAACCTTGAATTTTCAGGAAAATTTTAAAATATGACTATTTGTCTTTCCCTACTTTCAAATTTCATAACTTGTACGATAAAAATTTCTACAGTTCTAAAATTTGTCGAATATGAACCCTGAAAAGCTTAAGGTAAATGAACGTGTTTAACTCGCACTTGACTGGTTTTTGTTTTAACAGAAATCATATATTTAAAAATAATAATAATAAAAATAATTTGTAAAAAAAGGATATAAAATTAATTTGATTTACTAATAAAAATCATGAATTTAACTGAAATCATAATCAAGTTACGAAATTTTAAACTAAGATCATTTCTTTGTATTTCACCTAACGAAATATCTGTCAATAAGCAAATTAATGATATTTTCACCTGTTGTGTTCTCTGAACAGTACCAAATGGTGATTCTTTTGTTCGATTGTATAATGGCTTTTCAATGAAAATGAAAAGGCCACGAAAACTTGGTCATTAGCATATTAAGGTCCGCGTTGGAGGGCGGGAAAGAGGGGATAATTTATGTTTCATTGCCTAGATTTAAAATTTCTTACTTAATTAAGGTAGGAGGGGACAGTTCAGTCATTGATTTCTCGTCCCTCTGATGGTTATTTGATACCCATTCATCCCTCTAGCAAATCAATATGAAAATTATTCAAATCTTTTCCAAACGTTGTTCTCGCGGCCGTGGTTATCATCAATCAATTTCAACAGTCGTCATCGGTTTTTATTGACATGTAATTTTTTGTTTTGTTTTCCTTTTGTATTGTGCTCTGTTTTATAAGCTTTGCTTTATTAAATAGCGCGCTCTGTTTGCTCGGACCCGTCTGGCTGGGATTCGAGGATGAGGAGGCAATATCCAGGCTGTGATAGGCCGAGAGCTGAAGGCTGAGGGCTGAGAGTTGAGGGCTGATGATGGTTGAGAGTCGGGGGCTAATTGATTTTCAATGAAAATGAAATGCTATCCAGGTACTATTGAATAGGGCCGCGGAACGACTCCCTTTCGTTTTCAGAGAAAGCGGAATTAATTGTTCCAACTGAGTATTCTGCCACGACGATGATAGGGAAACTAAGCTGAGCTGCGCTCTGTGGTTTTTCGCTGTTTTGCCGCCGCGGCCGCATTCGTCTACCGTTGCCGCGACGTATTGATTCACGATAATTAGTAAAAGTTTTGTTGATTTGCTTATTTGCCCGGTGTGCCGGGGAAGAGCTCTTTCAGCTTTCTATAAATACAACAGGCAAATGCTGTTGTACGGCTATTAACGATTTGATTGATTTCATTTGCATTCGCTTTGATGAGGTACATCCCACCAAACAAAGTCGATAGAATTACCTGTAATTTGTAAGCATGCCCTAAAAATGTGCTTTTTCTTTTTTTCGGGGGGAATTAATCCTTTTTTATTACTTTCCTGTCTTTTGTTTGGTTACATAAAATTTTACAAAGACAATATAAAATATGTCCTAGGACATAACCTTTAGATAGGTTCATAATATAATGAAATAATGATGCTGCAATTTGCAGAAAACAAATAATAGAAAACTCTGGCAATTCATAACATTTCTAACAATTATCTGATTTTAAATTTTTAAGAACTATTTATTTCGTTTTTAAGAAATCTAGTTTCGTATATTTTTAAATATTTTATTCCTCTTACACAAATAGGGATCGATATCGAAAGGGTTTTCGTTTCTCTTTACTTTTTCATATACAGAAAAAATTATAATAAGTTAAGTGGAGATAAGTCTCAATTTAAATCCAATAGTATCAATAGGATTGAAGCTGTCCAACGGTCCTTCGCTTCACTTTACGTGATCTTTTCTGGTCTGACCGTCAAAACCTTCCCTCTTACGAAAACCATCTCTTGCTGAATAACTTACAGCAGCTGTGGAATTGGCGTCACCTTGCTGATATTACCTTCATTCATCAGCTGCTTATTGGTGAGATTGAGTGTCCTTCTCTACTTTAGCGGATCTCCATCTACACCAATTTTCGTAATCTCCGTTCGGCCCATTTCTTTCGGCCTGCTTGCCACTGTACCATCTATGGACTTTCTGAGTCTTTCACCCGAATGCTTCGGAAAGTCAACTCCCTTCCTTCTTTTGAAGTAAATCATTTCTCAGGTATAACCCTTAACAGTCCCTCCTAATTTTGCCCGTTCCATTCTCTGTCTGTAATTTTTAATTATTATATTAAGTTATTCTATTCTAGTAAAAAATTTAATTTTGTAATTATCAATTAATTGAGATAACAAATTTTTCTATTTTCTGCCATTTAATAAAACATGTAGCATTTCTTAAAAACGAATAGTTGGAAATAGTTTTTGAAAATTTAAAATCAGACAATTTTTTGCTAAAGTTTTGAGTTGTTAATGTTTTCTATTATTTGGTTTTCGTAAATTTCAATATCATGCATAAAAATTAATTTTTAATGGTATGAATTGAGAGGAATATTATTTAAACTTATAACTTCCGGTTGTATAGAAAAGGATATACTAGAAATTTGCAAAATAATACGAACATATTTAAGTTTTTCCTAATAGGTTTTCATCAACAGTAAGAAATTACCAATTTGTAGTGAAAATAAATTTATACCAATTTTAAATTAAAAGAAAAGGGAACACGAATAATGATATCAATAATTTGTCTATAAAAAGAATACCGAAAATGAGTCAAAAATTAAAGATATCCCGAATTAGCTACAATCAGTACAATTCCAATTATCTTGCTTGGTAATTATGAGAAAAATCGTGCATTCAATTAATCACCGATAAATAGCAATTTATCGATCATTTCCTATAAATTATAACTTTTATAGTGGACACAATTATAAATCACATCGAGGTGAGAATAAGCAATCGGATAGGAGTTGGGGGATCAAAAATCATTAGTTTGCGACCGCATTTCCTCAAAATCGGTTCTAATTACCGAGGGACATCAATATCCATCAGCGGTTTGACTTTAACTCGGTTTATTCGTAATCAATCACTTTAAATAATGAAGAGTCAAGGTGTACTATGCTGCGAGCAGAATTAGCCAGCATTAATCATAATTAGTATTGCACTGCAGCGGACTGTGCACCCATCAACTGCACGGGGCCTGTTCCGGTCACATTTTGCAGATTTTTAAGATTTTTCAAAGGTTTTAGCAATTGGAATTTGTCCAGAATCCAGACTATCTCATTTAGTCCGGTGCAGGCGCATCTTTTCACAAAATTATAGCCTTTTGAGGTATTCGATCGTCACCTCAGGATAGAAATTCCTTCGGAGACCCAAAGGTATTCTCGGTGCTTCAATTTTGTAGTTCGATGAAAAAGTAGCCCTTTCGTCCAGGAGTGAGTGCATCGTTTCTAGGATGAGATACTGAGCGTCAGGGATTCGTGGTGCATATTTAAACCATTCACCTCATCTGGCGTTCGCACCACCTGTCCCAGAGTTATGTATGACGACAGGGGCATTTCTGGAACGTGCTCATATAGAGAGGTGTTCGCAAAATCCATAAATTTTGAAATTATTAGGAAAGCAGCAATTGGAATCGATGGGGCGGAAGTGATACAAAATCATTCTGACGAACGAAGTGGATCGCTCTCAATTGGGGCCCCCTATGTGGGTGGTGTTCCCGGGTGCGAGAAAAATTACGTGGAGTTCCTGGAACGCCTGGTGTTCTCATGTCACGGCAGGCAGGGACACCTCGATGCCGCCGTCTGTGTACCTGAAGTGAAATTTGATTTCTGACATAAGTTGACTAGCTGCCCCCCTTCCTCTGGATTTCCCAGGGCTCCCGTAGCAGAAAACAGGTGAGTGGAAAAAATTCGATAGAGCGGCGAGCACGTGTGGATGGATGGGAGTCCTTTACTCGTGAGGAAGTAAACCTTCCAGGGGGGGAGGTGAAAATGTCGACAAAGCAACTTATTTAAACCATCGCCGCGACAGTAGGCACGTTCACATTGAAGGGTTTGAAAAATTCATTCTTTTGAATTTTGAAATTTGAAGAAAAACGAGTTGAGCATTGCTCACTACTTTATAAATGCACTACCACTATTCTTTTAAGGAATTAGTATTACTTTAGAATAAATTTTATAAATAATGATTCTTTTATAGTATACCCCTTCTCTCTACTCTACTCTCTCTCTATACTCTTCTCTACTCTATTGAGTAGTGCATGGTAGTAAAATTATGTATCTTTTAGTGACAATGATTTTAAATTTTACTATTCTTCTACAATTTAAAAAACTGATCACGGATTATAATTTAAGAATATTTTGTATGTTACCAATGATGAAAAATATGAAATTTTAAGAACTATTTCTAAAATAAAACTTTTCGTTTTTTAACATATAGTACGTATTTTATTTTTATATACACCCATAAAGGTACTGCAAATATTTATGATCGCTTTAATCTAATTCAAAAAAAGTTAATTAGTTTTATACATATGTGTAAATTACCCTAACATATATAGTAAAGGGTCTTTCATTAAGCACTTCCTATCTTTAAATTTAAATAAAACAAAGTGTGTGTGAAATATCATCGAAATTTGTTATTTGTTTGAAAGGCCTATCGATGCCATTGGGTACGGAATATTACATCGTTCAAATATCCGCCGCGGCTTCTCTGGGTGGCGCGAAATGTTCAATTTTCCATGACTCTGGCGCATAAATCAGGCTGAATTTGACTGATGGCACGAGCTATGTTGGCTTTGAGGGCCGCTTCGGTTTCTGGCTTATTCGCATAGACCCGCGACTTAAGAAAAGCCCACAAGAACAAGTCTAACAGGGTCAAATCATACGATCTCGGTGCAAAGTTCACATCACCTTTTCATGAGATGTTCATGTCCTCCAATCGCTCGTGCAGAATGTCCAATGTGGCATCAGTTGTGTGGCACGTAGCGCCGTCCTGTAGGAACCACATGTTGTTGGCCAAAAGAAGTTAGTAATCATTGCCTTATAGCGCTCGCCGTTGACAATTATGGCGACCGTAAAATGGGCGAAGATCGCGGAACGTAGCCCGAACAGAATAATCATTTTGATGACTATTTCCGTCCATGGTGATTTGGCAAAACAGACTGAATAACTGAACAGCCAATTTGACAGATATATGGCTCAGCAATAAGGCCGCTATCGACTATCAAAGTTCGGAAGTCCTTATTGGAAAACTCTTTACTTTACTCTTTAGTTAATGTTAGCAATTTACGTAATCCATAAAATTTAGATTTTATTTTTTTAAGAACTGATTTTTAAGAGACCTTTCTTTATTGCAAAATTTGGTTTTCGTTTCCTCAGTGTAACGAGTATCCAGTTAATGGATTATTAAATAAAAATCTCTTAAATAACTATAGTATGAAAATTCGCTTATTGGTTAAATGCTAAATACAAAATATTTTCAAATTGCATGCTTAATTGTTCGTGCGTTGAATTGTTTGCGTGCTTGATATCTTGCACCTTCATTTGTCACGTGTTTGATTGACAAGAAAATTATTTTAACATTTCCCAAGACTGTTTCCTTTTGTTCACACCATTTCTATTGATTGAAATAAGGAAATAGGGCATTTAAAAAGGAGTTATTACTTTTTAACGATTCTTATCGATTATATTTCATAAAATTAAGGTACGAGTTATTTCCACAAGAGCGTATCCGTCACAAAATAAAAATAAGATCTTGAAATTAATAAATTTTATATTTTATTAATAGCAAGTATACAATTGCATTTTCGCAATTATATTTAATACACGGTCCAATCGTCTTCACTAATGATTCCCTCACCATTCCGAGGTTGTGGGTTCGATTCCCATATGAGAACTTTGGTTAAAAAGTAAAAATAACAGAGATAGTTGCCATATGGGCTTAGTTTCCTAGTGAACGAAAAATAAGAAAGCAATTAAGCAAGCAAGCAATTTAAGTGGCATCTTCGCCAATTCGATTATTCGACAATTGTTGGCTAATTTTTTTTGCGACCGTTCAAACTCCTTATATTTTAAATGCGCTGCTCTTTTTCTTTGCTTGAAACTTTTGCTTCACTAATCCTCAAACATTTTTGATAGGATTAGCATCCGGCAATTGTGATGGTCAATCAAGTACCTGCATATTATTTTCCTCTTTCCAGCGTGTGCATAACCGGCTTCTATGTTTCGAATCGTTATCTTGTTGAAAGACCCAATCGTTGTTGTCGTTGCCATATATTGTAGCATGCTAGTAGATTTCAATAATCCTTTTTTGTACAGGATGATTATGCTTTTGGCAGTAATAATTCCGGTGAACGTTATCAATTTTCCAAAAATGCTTGCAGAAAACTATCCGTAAACATGAACAGCTTCTACTTTTTGTTACCACACTCGCTTTCTGAATGTATTCGCAGCAAAAATCAACTCATCCATAAAGATCCACCTTGTTCTAATCGATCGATGTCGATGTTTTACTTAGCCCATTCTATACCTCTTCACTTCTGGTTTTCAGTAAGTAATACTTTCATCAAGGCGGTAGAATCGCTTATAATCTTCGTCGAATCGTGTTCAAGGTCACTCTTCTTCGATGACAATTCTTTCGCTTTCACTAAGGTAACCGAGGAGTTTTTCTTAAAAATGTTAATGAAGACCTCGTACTGAGTAGTTACCCCTAGCAGGTAGATCGCCTACATTACCAGTTCCTTGAAAACGCTTTACCCATTTTTTTAACAAACTGTATCTAAACTTTCAGGTACTTTCCTTTTCCAGATGCAGTGTTTTTAGTTGACACACTAAGCAAGCAGGTTCAAATCGTTTTTTCATTTGTTGTTAACCTTTTAACATTTTCATATTTGAATTTGGAATGACCAAATTTATACAACATGAAATAAAGAAAAAGGCAGGTACCCAAAATTTCCTATTACCCGTTGAGAAATGAAACATTAAAAAGTTACATAGGATATACGCTTTTGTGGAAATGACTGTACATTAGAATTATAATTAAAAGTGTTTCACTGAATTAGCTCCAGAGGCGAAATTCTGCAGAATTTAATCGTCCAAATATTAATTTATTGGGTTAACCGAAATTACCTTGGCTAACCTCTAAAAAGGTTCAATGTGGTCGGTCCATTTCATGGAATATGGGAAAACCTCCTGACCCATAATTTGCACTGATCGGACATGTCCCTTTTCAATTTTATTTTATTATTTTTGTTTTTTTTTTAAATTAACTGAAGTGAACCACATCTGAAACCAGCGAAAAACGTGCTTAGCCAACCGAGAATTATGCAACATTAATATTGTTTTTCGTTCTTTTATTTTTAATATTAAATTTATGTTGGGTTTAGTTATAACACCCATGGGGCGCAGCACGTCGACATGGTAAAATTTCACTTATGCAGCCGGTGTAAGAAAACACGTAAGTAAAATTTATGCTAATAATGCGTGGCATGAGCACGAAATTTTCGTATAAAACGGAGAATCAGGTGAATTCTAATTAATCTTACTCATGCCTCGAACCGCAGGTATCCCGAAAGACCACCCAATTTCTGGCTTTTTGGGCCGAGGAGGGGGAAAACCATGAGAAGCAGGAGCATCATCGTCATCTATCCATCCTGGCTCAGAGTTCCCGGACTTTGGTGGTCGGGATGTGCTGGAGGAAGTGGTGTTATTAGGATCCTGCTCGTCTTTGTAAATTATGCTACTAAATAATTTCTCAAAGCTTAGCTGCAATAATTGCCGCTTCCTTTCAGTCATCAATTTGCATTCCATTCCGGCCGCAGCCGGGAGCAGTGCACGCTTCTCCTCTGTGCTGGATAAGTGCAGGGTATACTGGGGTATTTGAATCCCGGACCAGTCCCGGGGCAAGGCGAATTTCACTGTTTATAGCTCCGCCTAGCCGAGGAGGAGTCCCGGTGGCGGGTTCTCACCTACAGAACTGTTCCAGGATTGCTCCCGGAAAGCAGGTGGCCGGAGGCAGGGTGCAGAGTGCAGCAGGACTTGCTGTCGGGATGGGTCCCAGTTGTTTATAATAAAGCATTGTTTGAATAGGGAATTTCTGAACCCTTTCCGGGCTGCGTGATGGTGAACGAGAGCCGCATTTGGGCTGGCGCTGTCGGGCACTTAGGCAAAGAAGCTTTTACTTGTATCGTCTTAACGCTTTTAAAGTTCTCTAGGGCGCCTAATGCGAAGACGCCTTCTCGTTAAGACGCTGCGACGCCCGCTCAAGACGTCGTTGTCGTCGTCGGGCGGCACAGAAGAAACACTTGCAAGAACAGCAGCACTTTCTAGTTCGCAGCATTGTGCGGGGATAATTAGTGCTTCCTGTAGTGTGTAATTACTGCACACTAGCGCCTTCCTCGACGGCGGCTTCTTAATTTATTGAACCACTTTCACTGGAGCATTATTTTCTTTCCGCTATTTGTTATGAGCCTCCCCCGCAGACAGGATGCAATCAGTCATCCCACATGTCGGCGGCCTTATTTTCTCGGCTACAAAATGATATTATATATGTACTTTTAATTTGGTTGCTGCGTTAAGGCACCTTCCGGCCTCCGGTACCCCCCTGAAACCCTCCAAAACACCGCACGGCCTTGTGCTGATATGCTGTTGTGCTGTTGCACTTGCATTGAAAATTTGCTAAAGCCATAGTTGGAGGAGGGTTATGGGATGGAGGAGTGATGAATTAGTTTCGATTCGAGGACGAGGAATATCCTGAAGAAGTGTTAGTTCGGATGGTGCACATTTTCCCGAAGGACTTTTCAAAATATCTGAGATGCTCCTGAAATTTTAATTGTTCGAACGTCTTCGTTTAGTTGTATGTAGAGGGTCATTATCGTGTTGAAAATTTATTTAATACGTGAGTCGTTTCGAAGAAGTTGTATTTTATGATAATACGATGTTTAGTAATTAGTAGTAACTTGTAACCTTGTACTATTTTATTAAATGTTGACGTAGATGGATGCTTTCCTTTTACCTTGAGACTTAGAATTAAATGTCTATCCATTAAACTTTCTATGGTGTTTAAAATCGTTTATGATATTATTACAATTTTTCATATGTAAACACGCATATGCATATGCATATAAAATATTGTAATAATATCATTATAAAATTTGCAATAGAAAAATGTTTGCATTTTCTCCAGATGGGTACTAGGGACTAGGGGGTAACGTTTAAAGGGCTCTACGTAGAGAACGAAGCTGGGTCGATTTCGATGTAGGGTGCTCGATTTTTGGTGAAATAGTTAACAAATTGTGCATGTTCAGCAGATCAACTCAATAAATTCATGTGGCTTTATTCCACTTTATTTCAAGTTGCCTTATTAAGAGAGTATTTCTGCTGGCTTTTTTGATCACGTCGTGGTCACTAGTTATACGGGAAATCATTTTGCCCTATATGAATGAGTTGGGGTAAATAAAATTAATTATTTTGAAACTAAAATACATTTTTTATAAAAAAGAATTGAATCAATATTTAGTTATCTATTTTTTAACTTTTTAAAAACGCAAATATATTTGTTATAAGTAACCAATTTAACCCTATTGATGTTGTGAATGACATCGTAGTAGAAGCTCTCATAAATTTTAGAGTTCGAAAAAAAACTTGTTTACTCTGATCTAAATTTATTTGATATAAATTTAGGTTTGAATTCGTAGCGATTTTTTTTTTTGTGATAAGCTGCATTTTTTTTATAGGTCATAGAAACAAGATATTAAAATAAGGTTTAATTTTTTATAATATTTACAAACAGTGTTTTCGGTATATGAACTTTCGTATAGAATCACTCAAAGGGGAAAGTTGCGGTAGGCAAATAAAAATGAAATTCTACTAACCCCGTCCTATTTTATATATCTTTCGGTTTTAGAATGGTAGGAAATTGTGTTTCAAAAATTATAATAAAGACTCATAATAAAGGCCATTTATTCAACAATTAAGTTCTATTAACCATGAAGCCTTAAGTCACCCATCTTTCTTCACCAATCGGGTGAAAAATATAGGCTGGAATTATGCTAAAAAAGAACCTAAAAAATCATTTGCAGACGAATAAACATCTTACAGACCAACAAGAAGCTGACAAATCGTTGAGATACATTTTTCAGTTTTTGGACTCAGAAATATTTTAATTTAGGGACTTTAGTGAAAAATTTAACATTCAGGGATTCATCAGGGTGCATTCGCCCTGCTTTTGGTCCGTATTTCGCCGTCGTTCTTGTTTCGTATCGTTATTTTATTAGATATCGGCGTGTATTCGTTATGATTAAATGTTTTATCGGCTTTGCATTCACTACCTTGGCCAGTTTTCGACGCATTCTTAGCCTTTCCTAATATTTCAGATAAAAACCTAAACAGTTCTTTTATTTTCACCCGGGCACCTTTCTCTAATAAATAAAAATTAGTGAATATTATTTAGATGTTCCATTATTAATGGTATAACCTTCGAAGGAATTTTCAATAAATTGTACCATAAAAACACAAGCATCGAAAACTTTATATCTATCTATTTCTATAGGTCCATTGATGCAGTAGTAATTAAAAACTGAAAAAAATAAAAGATAGATTTGTGTGACAAATTAGGAGACAAATAGGTTTTGGTATTTAAAAGTATTTAATATAAGTTAACAAGTAAAGATCATCTACAATTGAATGGAGGCTTCAGTAAATTTTATAGGGTGCATAATCACATGTAAGTCTTAGTCATGACGATTCACAAAAACCATATTCCAAAATATAAAAGGGAAATATCCATAAATCACATCTTATATGATATACATATTTTTGCTTATCTCAACATGCTTTATAGTCTTAGATAGTACAAGATAATTTAAGAAAATAAAAAAAAAATATTACATACCCATCACTGCACTCACATTTCGGTCGGTTACCCTAGAAATAAATGATTTTTGTATTTAAATCTCAAGGAAACATCTTCTAGACAAGAAAACCATAGAAGACGCACATATTCACCCCTTAATTTTTCGCGTCTCCAAAAATCATTCATCACCGAGATACCCATCTGCAAACTCGCAGCACTTAGCGAATGTGAATAAATTGCTGGCCCTAGAAAAAAAAAAAAAAAAAAACTGGAAGCAATGCACCCCCCAGGCAGGGGCAGTGAACCTTAAGTGTTCTGTCCCTCCCAAAGAAAACCGGGAATGACTCATAAATTCAGTTTCTCGGCACAATAATCTCGGGAGGACTGCCCCCATTTTAGGAGCGGCCAAGTATCGCACAACCCCTTCCCTGGCTCCTCCCGGAAAGATTTTCATAAGGCGCTGAGGATGCTTCGTCATAAGCTCCTCGAATGAGCCAAAAATGAAATCAGTCCGAGTCGCTTAACCCTTAATTTTTTGCTTTTTTTTTCGGCAAACTTCTGAGACAATGTGGCGACAAAAAGAGAAAAATCAATCAAATTCCGCCTAGATACAGTCGTTTGATTATTTGTAGAAATTCGCGGTTTTAACTTGATTTCTTCGATGACGTCATTCAGTGGGGGCTCGATAGTTCCCTGGGGAACATTACGGTAGTCGAAATCACCTAAAGCTTTTAAATTCAATTGTATCGATTACCGCGGCCCGGTATTGCGGCCAAAATCCCCAAAAGTCTAGACGCTGTCGCCACGGTATGTGTGGGACAAGCAAACAAGCAAACAAGCAAACAAACAAATAAGCAAACAGGAGCCCTTCGGGGCGGTGCGGTGCTTCCCGTCCAGCATCCGCCCGGACCGCGGTGGTGTAATGGGATTCATGTTCCCTGCTCTAGGAGCATCATTCGAAAGGCGCCGGCATGACGGCGAGCCCGGAATATTTTGATGCTCCCAGAGCTGGAGCTTTGCGTATTGGGGCTGGTCTCAGCTCCCCATTTATCAGCCGTCTCCAGCCATTCCGACGTTATGTTGTCTTTTACTGCCTCCCTCAGGACCACGTCACTTCTTAGCGAATCCACCACCTCTCCAGTGTGTGGTAATTTTACGAGTCGTTCCAGCTTCCTCCCCTTTTCAGATTTCAAGCAGCAGCATTTCACTGTATCCTCCACCCAATCCAAGGGACTTATAAATATTTCTGCGATTTGTAAGGGAAGCGATATTTTTTTTTTCCTTCCCTAACATCCCTCGCCTTCTTTTGCAGCGGCAGCATCATTTTGCGGGTGAGGAGGTGGACAAATAAATTCTATAAATCGATATTAGTTCAGTCAGCCAGAGGAATGACGACATCTCCGGACGAGTTCGAGGTATCCGCACTTCTACCAGTTTTCATCTTCTTTTAATGGATTTAACCTGAGTTTGATTTTACGGGGGAAGTTTACCGAGAAATTATCCCCAGCTCCTGTCGTTACGGTAGCTCCTGCGGGTGAGGTGCTGGGGCTTTTGTGGGGAGACCCTGGAAAGTTGAGAAAGTCATATCGGGACATATTACATTTGTTCTATTGGGAATTCTAGAAATTCTGGAATTTCTGTAAAATTTAAACTTTATTACCCCTGATATTTCGTGGTATCAAAGCTGCGAGTAATGAAAAACTGTGGTTCGTTTATATTATGAGGTTTTTGGATGGGTTTATTTTTCAGAGAAATATTTTCATTTATTTGAATTGATAAATTGGTTTTTGTTAACATTTGTTTTTTTTTAAAATTAGATGGAAACTATTGTTGCTAATGTAAAAAAAGGTATGTCAAGCATGCCCTATACTTGCCCAACCCAACCCTTTAATGAACTATCCTGTCGCCATGTCGCCACCCTGATGTAGTCATATGTAGATTAATTTAAACGAAATAAATAGGTTCTTTCATATAAATCAAGTTGTTTTTATTAAAAACTAAACTTCCTAAATAAAGTTTTAAACAAACTTAATTTTTTTTTTTTAAATTTATTGTAAAACCTGAGATTTTTTAGGTCTTTGACTACGAATCCGATGTTAGATTTTAAATCTTCCAGCTATATTAAAAATTCGTCATTATCCCAAAAAGAAATACTGGGCTACTAAATATTCTAAAAAAATATAAAAGTTCTTGGAGTTCTAAAAACGTATGTGAAGTTTAAAATCGTTTTATGTTATTTTTTTAAAAGTATATTTCTGTATTTTATTTAACTTAATCATTAAACTTCTTATACATACTTTACTTTAGTTTATACTCGGATTTAAAAATTTAAAAATTTCGAATGCTATTCGATATGTACGCTTGGTTTTAAAATTTAAATATATAAAGGACAAATGGTCATGGTCAGTGCTAATCATTGATTGCATTAATTTAAAAATACAAATTAATTTTATTACAATATATAAAAATTGGCACGGAGCCTTTAATAATAATCGTAAAAATTTAGTTAGATCTCGATTTTACTCACTTACTAAATCATCTCAGGTAATTGATATTGATTTTTTAAATTTGCTAAAATTAGTTTTAAAATATAAAACATAGTAGAGATCGATATGAACTTTAAAATTGACTTTAATATAAATTTTAAGGATTTTAACAATTACCAGGAAGTTGAGATTGAGTTTAAAATTAAAATTTAAACTTTACGTATAGGGAAATCAGATAGACCTCTAAGATAGAATTCAGATCCACTATATGTTTATATTTTAAATGTTTGATTAAAAATTGATTTAAGTCAAAGGTTACTAAAATGAATTTATGAAAATTTTAGGATTAAGGAATTTTTATCCAAAAAGGGATTTTGTAAGCATCTTTCGATTCGATTAAATCATTTTCAATGATAGGGTCCTTAGTCATCAGCTAGATAGAAAATTAGTGGGTTAGTTAGACTTTTGAAAAAATGTTGTAGTAGTAAATCTACATTTAAATACTTCCTAAACGATCTTTATCGTATCGATTTTTATCGTTCCTGCGATAAAATTCCTTAATATTTTTGCTAAAAATAAAATTTAAATTATACACCAATTTTTCGTTTAATTCATTTTCCATCCAAAACCCAACCTCTGACCTTCTAAATTCGATAAAAGCCCTTCTGCGTCTGGGAAAAGAAAATCGAAACGTGAAACTAATCAATGACATCTGTGGGATGCTCCTCTCCGACTGGGTCTTCATTCGTCTACGTTGTCCCCCGCGGATGCTGCAAGGCTTCTGGACCATTTTATTGTCTGCCCGGAACCGCAGCCGGCTCCTTTGTACTATTTCGCCGTTTACGATCAGCTGTAAATTGGAATAATAATTACTTCCGGGTCGCAATCATTGCCGCCGTGTTTATTGCTACTTTCAGTGACGTACTCCGGGAACCGATCCGTATACCCGGTTTTCACCTCCGGGACGCCTGGGGGGGCTGTATGGACCAGGGGCGATGATGATGCCGACCGCGCATTGATGGACGAACAAAATTCTGCCTTTTTACGATTTTTGAGCAAATTTCCTCCGCAGCCGCGAAATATCACTGTGCAGTAGAATACAGCACAGGATATTATTTTCCGTATCCCTCGTCCTCATATTCCGGTACATGTCCGGATGAGCAGTCCCGAACGGCGGAAGTGTTTTATTTAATTGTAGCGCAAAACATCCCCCAGATTGCATTGATCTTTTTTAATTTTTGTCGCTGCTGCTCTATATTTCACCGACCATTCCTCTCCCTTGACCCCATTCTCGAAAAAATGCGCAGATGAGCACTCAATTTTGAAGCCTCTACGGGGACCGTAGGGGCATTGTCCAAGTTTCGCGGTTTATGCGCGGTTTTCGGTGTGTGCAAGTCCGGTGTAGAATGAGCACCGAATGGAAATTGAGGTTTTTTTTTTTTACTTTAAACTTTAATGATATTTCCGGGGATGGCTTTAACGTGGGGCACACGTGTAAATTTTGCGGTTATCCTGGAATACTTCAGGGAATATTGTTTTTATTTAAATTTCTTTTTATCCCTCCCTCCCACTATTCCTGGTGCCTTTTTTTACGCGTTCAATTCGATGGGAATTAAATTGAATTGAATTTTGTAAATAAAGTAATTTTTGCTAGAGCTATAACTGGTTTTATTTCAACAGTCGTTAATTTGAAAAAATATCCTTTTTGATTATGAAATTCATAGGTTTTCAGGGGATTACATATTTTTTGTTTTTGGTGTTTATCGTTATCGTTAAAAGTAAACTTTTCAGGGTAAGAGATAAATGCAAATCTTTTTTAAAGTTTAGAAGAAATTAAATTGTTTTGTACACTAAACTAATAAATTTGCTTACAAATTAAACCTGTTAAGTATTAAATTTTAATACCACTGATAAATTGAGTTTAAAGTATCAAAATATTTTATATTTATATTATTTTGTATATGCATGATTTTGCGCTAAGATCTGAAGGGCTATATGCAAAACGATGATGGATCGTTCTTCAAACTATGCACTGCCCAACATACTTCATTTAATCTTGTGTCCTTAGTTAATCATTTTGATTAAGTTCTAATATATTTTTTAAAAATAAGATACAAATTAAAAGTGAACTATTTCTATAGGATTTCGTTAATAAATTACAAAGTAGTACACAAATTTTATAAAACGACGTCCTGGTGATGTATTAAAATTACGAAATCTTAAATTCGTAATTAGTTATAAGTCTATTCCCAAACTCGAAAAAATAGAATACCTTTTTTTAATATGTCTTTAATGGGTTACCTGTTTACGAGTAGTTAAAAAAATTGGAAATTGTTTGCTTTTAATATTAACAATTTCGTATTTTACTTCTAATACATTAAATAATAGTTTTATAATTAGTAAAATAATAATCGAAGCTTTTATATTAAAATTTACCCAAATAGTGCCAAAAAAACATACATTCTAATGATACCAAAAAGTTATAAAAGTCACACAAAGTTGTAGCATCAACTGAACTCACATAATTTAGAGTGGACAAACCTAAAAATAAGTTATTAAGGAAGTTTAACAAGTCCAGTGATGAGGTGAAGTTGATAATCTTTTATGAGTGGGAAAAGTTTATTGTGATTACAAAAGTTATAGATGCATCAAAGATGGTCTGTAAGCTATAAAAGCATATTCAATGGACATTGTTTACCTTAACTTTTGGGTAACGTATGAAAGTAAATTTCAAATTTTCGTAAGGACATAATTCACATATGGGGGATATTTGTGCTAAAAACTAATTGAACCAAACTATTCCAATGAAAAGTTTTTGTACCTATTAAATATAAAATATAATACAGAGTTTGTTAAATTCACATTTTAATTAGAGGTTTACTATTTATTACTAACGAATAAGTAGTTTTCGGTGTACCACAGGAATTAATTTATTAAGGTAATTGTTAACAAATGTTTTTTCACCGAATATGAAATAAAATTTAGTTTATTTCCTAAAATACTGTTCATTTAATGAAAAATTTTGAGGTACTTACCTTCAAGGCGAACTCCGAACCAATGTTTGCAGTTAATTAAAGTGTGACATTTTCAAAAGAAGAACTCTCACATTTCCGGTACAACTGCTGAAAATATTTTTGTTGGCATTAAAGAGCCCCATTCAGACGAGTGACATAATATTTAGCCAGCCCTCCGTTGAAAATTGCTTGCTTGGCAAGCAAGTGGAAAATGTTCCCTTTTTCTTCCCCTTCCCGTCGACGGGCTCAGCGGGACATACCTCTCCAGACAAGACCAATACTTCACTATATTTCAGTTTGGTTACCTACTAACAAAAAACCTCCACCGACAATCTACGCCGTCGCCGCCGTATGCTTTTGTCGTTGAAAGCTGTCGTCACCTATTCATGCGATTCCCGAGAACGTCGACACATGTCGGAATATGTCAAAAGGGAAAACTTTTTGAGTAGGGCATATATATATATAAAAAAAAAAAAAATAAAATTTTGCCCTGGCAACTAATAAAATTTTGCTTACAATGTCCAATACCACGAAACCAACCACCTGGGGTGGGCTGGATAAAAAGGTGCGCAACATGTAGCCCTGTTCAACATGTTCAGCCTGTTCAACAGAAAAGGGTTTTTCTGTATGTCGTACTCCCGGTAAAAGGAAGTGTCAGTCAGCGTTTTGGGAAGTGGCTGCATGGATCGTCCTCATGAGTGTGAGAAGTTCCTTTGAAGCATACGGGAGTGGGTGTAGAATCGTTGTTCTGATGGTATCCGTCCCACAGATTGTTTCAATGAGCATTCTGATGGACCATACGATACCTTCCGGAGCGGAAAATATCATCACAAAAAGGGTTCGGGATTGAGTTCAAGTTGAATTGGGTGGGAATGAGAACAGAAACACAGATCACATAGTTTTTAATCTTACTTTTAATTAAATCTCTTTTCCTCTGTCCTCCCACAATATACCTCAATGTGGTCACTTTTTCTCTTAACTTTATCTAGGGTCTCCACTTCGTTCCACTTCAACAAATATATGAAATACATTTTATGTTTACACAATTCGTAAGCATACGTAAATATATACTTTTCATATATAATTCAACTTATTACTTACAAAATATTTATCTTCACTTTCTTATACTTTCTGTATCTGCATCATTGTTTTTTTTTAATTTTTAATTTCTAGTCGTTTCTTTTAAGTCGTCTTTAACACTCACACTATTCCGGGTTAGCGACTTTGTGTCCCTCTTAATCTCAACTATGTACATTAATTTCGTTTCCAATATTCAGAGGATTAATTGTGTAAATTTTATTTTAATTTTTCTTAAGGAATTTGCTTTAGGGAACGCAAAATTACAAAAATTTTGTTTTATTAACACTTGGCAATTGAAAAATAAATACTTTTTCTAAGATACGAAATGGTGAATTCAATTGTAAAAGCTTAGCAGAGAAGAAAAACTATATTAATTCATAAAAACTGAAGTTGTTTAAACTCTGAGAATTATTGGCAGTGCTTTAGTTTATTTAATTTTGTGGTAGGTATATTAAAATTGTAAAAAATTTCAAATATATGTTACTTTTTTCAGAATTCTATAATTTGTTCTATTTCCAAAAGTATTGCTCAAAAAATATTACTTATTTTACGAAATATTAGAAATAAAATAGCCAAAAATGCGTAATTGAGGCTAGCATGTTTTTAAAAACCAACAATTTAATATTTAAGGTATACAAATTTTTTTTAACATTAAATAACATACCTACCCTTCAAATGTTCTTAAACTAGCTTTCAAGTCTTCCGTTTTAGAGTTTTAAATTTTTGAAATATAAAATAGATATCCTGAACTTTAAAAATTACATTTAGTGTCACACTCCTGTTTAATCCAATTCTGTTTAATTCTGATTCAAGCTAAAATGGAATTTGTTTGGAATGTCATAAAAATTTAAAAGCGTTTTGAAATTGCGTAATTTTTACAATCAATTGAGAAATGCGTGCTTGTCTTCAATTTATTCGCATGAAAATGGTAAACCATCTATAATTAGAATTTATTTACTAACATTTATTAATTTGTATGTTAAAACACTGCTTATATTCTCATTTTTTAAAAACATAGAGTTTTAAAATATTTTTAATAAATATAAAATAAGTTTTAAGTTAAAAGCATATCACACCTGGTGGTTATTTTATGTATTTTTTTTTTCTTCTTTTTTTGTACAAAATTGTAAGAAAACAGCTCTAGATTATACGAAGGACATATAAACAGTTAAAGGGTTAAGGTTTTGTGGACAATAACAATGTGTAGTATGAGGGGGGTAGTTTAGGAAATTGGAAACCTATCGGCATTGTATTTATTCCCTAGTTACGTTACATAATAAATCATCTAATTGTATTTTACACCTTATTACAAATACATCACGTGTACATGTCCTTAAGCTCACATCTATTTACAAAAGCAACAATGGCACTCCTCCGGGCAGGACTCGTTGCAGTCTGCTGCTGTGATCTCGTTTCCCATCTTGAATAGTTTCCTGGATCCTGACTGTTGTTGTTTCCACCTCCGGTCCGGGATTTTACCTCAATTTTGATGACTTCTTGGGACGGGGAACTTTCTGCAGCAGCAGAAGCACCAGGAGCAGCACCAGAGGGTCTTTGTCATTCATCCTAAGTCACAACTTAAAGCAGAAAACTTCTCAATGGAAGGGTAACAAGACAACGACGAAACGTAAGGGGCTAACTGAAAAATGAAAGGGCCTCAAAGATTTTTTCCTAATTTGCTCGAACTGCTGCCGTCGGGGTTTTTCTTAGAGTCATGAATTACTAATTTTAGCCCCAGCCCGATGGCACATGGTCCGACAGAGACCGGACAGCAGCTGGATGAGGACGATTCCAGCTCCCGGCAGTTGCAGCATCCAAAGGACCAACAGTGGCGATGATGTGATGAATGCACTTCCGGAATTTAGAGAGGATACATCGCCTGCAAGGAAACAAAGTCGCAAAGAATGAGAATGGGAATGAGATAAGAATTTCGTTTGAATAATTTTGCATATTTTGTATTCTTTTTGTTTTTCGCCCGGGAATTTTAAGACGAAAAACTGCCAGGAGGCTCGGGTGTGCCCTGGAGCGCCTTGGTGACCCGCTTACTCTTCGGGTCGGACTTATTTAATTCTATCCTGACACGGATCTGCTTTTTTAAGGGGCAGGACACAGTGTCTTCGATGTTTTTCCCCCTTGTTTTTTTTTTTTGTGTTTATTTTTTAAATGCGTGAAACAAGGGATGCGGACTTATGAATTTTAATGACTCCACGTTTGCTGGAAAACAACAGTCCGGGCCCCCAAAGATTCCATCATTGCGGGCGAGTGGAACTCCAGAGACGGGAATGGGCCCAGATTTATGAGGCATTCAACTAAGGCTCGGGAAATAGTGTTTAACTGCTGCTTAACAGAGTTAGTGAGCAAGTGGAGAAAGATAGACTTAACCAAGTTGATAAACGACCAAAGGCTGTTTTCAGATTTATTCCACTGTCTTAGGAACATTTTCGTAGTATTTTACAATTTTTTCCTTGATAATTTTTAAGATATGGCTGCCACTTTTTAAGTATAAATATTTCAAAAATTATGCATTAACACTTATGCAAAATTTGAAGTATTTATTTTGAAGAATTTTAAAGGAGACGATACAATTTCGCAGCATAGATATTTTTAAAATTTGTTAAGGAATATCATAAATAAAATAAACGAATAAATGTAGATACATTTATTATAAATATAATAATTTTTCGTATAGTCCCCAAAAACTTTAAAATAAATAAGTTGAAGGATTAACATCATGCGTAAGATTTTTCATTTCAAAAGAAAAAATCCTTAAATTTTCGTAGACTTATAGAAAACTATTGGATGTATAATTTTAAAATGAGGTATTTACCAGAGTTGGCGATACTTGTACTGTATCGCATCTGACCATACTGTGACTATTTTCATGTTTAAATTGAGTCATATGACTTTACATTTTATTATGCGTTAATTTACAAAAGTGTTAACAAAATGATTTTTTCGAGCTACAAACATCTCAGTATACCTGTCACAAAAACAGAATTTGCGGGCAGCTTTGTTTTTGTACTTTAATTGAAAAAAAAAGTGCTGCTGAAAGTCATCGATTGCTATAAGAAATTTACGATGAATATACTCCTTCCATTAAAATGTGCGAATTTTGGTATTAACGCTTTAAAAGTGGCGATTTGGACATGGAAGACAAGGAACGCCCTGGTCAAGTATAAAAGGTCTAAAAGGATTCTACTCAGTGAAGGCGCTAAACGCAAAAAGTACTTGTAGAATTTTTAAGCGTTACACAACCAGCAATATCCAAACCCATAAAATAATTGGGATTTATTCAAAAGCAAGGAAATTGGGTTTCATATGTCTTGAAGCTGAGGGAGGGGGGAGCTGACTGAAATGCTGCTTGAAAAGAAATAGTTTTTGCATCGAATTATAATTGTGCGATGGAAAATGAATTTATTACGACAAACCGAAGCGCAGGAATTCGTATGTGAATCCGGCCAACCAGGATCCAAGGTAATGCTATGTATTTGGTGGGATTAGAACGGTGTCAAACATTATGACCTGCTAAAACCTGGTGAAACTATTACGGGAGAGCTGTACATAAATGATTCAGCATATGCGACCAGATACGAGGCAGCAATTTTTCAGCATGACAAAGTTCGGCCACATATTGCACACACCGGTCATAAAACTATTTGGAAAATAGTCGATGGGAAGTTTTATCTCAATCGCCATACTTACCAGACCTTACCCCTTCGGACTATCATTTATTTCGACCGATGCAGAGTGTCTTTACAAATACGCTTCTCTTCAGTTAAATATATCAAAAATTGGCTTGATTTATTCCTAGCTTCAAAAGATGAGCAGTTTTTTTAAACAAGGAATTGATAAATTGGCCGAAAAGTAAAGAAATGTCATAGATGCCGATGCACAATACTTTGAATAAAGTATCAATTTATTTAAATATTGAAATAAAGCTATATTTTTGCAAAAAAAAATCCCTCAATTCAAAGTTATACACCCAATATTTTTTAAAAGAATATTACCCAAAATCATACGAGCTAATAAAATAGTTCCTTTCTTAAAGTTTGTCTAACATAATGGCCTTAAATAGCATTTTATTGAATTTTACTTATATTTGAAAACTGACGTAAAATTTCAAAACTTCAAAAAACAGTTTCCAGGTTCAAATATTATAAAGTTTGTATTTTGATATAATTTTGAATAGAACGTTGAAAAATTGTATGTGGAGCTGAACATGAGAAAAAGTGTGTTTTTTTTTGGTACAGTGATGAAATATGGCTTTTATATGAACAGAGTTATCATTTTTGAGGTATAAACGATCTTTTCTACTTCCCTCTCATCATAAATTTCAAATGTCTAAAATTTAAAAATTGTAGCCGTAGATTGATGATAAATGAGAGTTTTAAATTTTAAAAGACTTTTAATTATCCTAGATAGATGCCAACTATTTTAAAAATTTCTCTTTACACCTGAAAATGTAATTCTGTCCCAAAGGCCAAATGATTTTCATTCGTTCGAATTCAAGTTAATTGCTTTCTTTTCGTAACCAAAAAAGAAGATGTTTATCAAGTTTGATGAATACAATGAAAATGTTACATTTGAAAAGGTATACATTTTCGGTTTACCTAAAATGCGACCGCAATGCAATTGGTAGTAAACTAAAGTCTTACAGGTGCAACAACAGCACGAATATTACCTTTTGGAATCGAGAACAAAATTTACCCTTTTATTTAATCCTTTTACGCGAAATGAACTAAAACAAATTTACACATGAAATGCGGCAGACTTGTACCATCTGCTCGAGGAAAATTTAAATTCTGAGACAAACTTACCCGCCACGATGAGATGATGCGAAGTACAAGGCACGGAAGATAAAAGTGATGGTGTTGGGGGTGGTTTTGGGGTTTGGGTTGAGGGAAGGTTGAAGATTGGATCTGGGGCATCGAGGGGGTGGTCGCGCCCATGCATCTTTATACCCCACAAAAAGGTGAGGGCGAATGATGATGATGCGAACTGAATAACAACCCTGCTCCTGTCGAAAAAGTTACGGCGGGGTGTCACCGAAAAAAACTGCTTTGCATTTGAAAAAGTGTTCATCATCGTTTCTGGAGATGCTCTGGCCTGGAAAGAAAAGACGCTAAAATTGTCGTCCATGGTTATATAACTCGTTTCGAGACGACCATTTTTCACGTCCACCGACAGGTGTAAGGGGTGGGGGGGGGGGGGTTGGAGGGGTAGGGGTGGTGCTCCATGTACGGCGTCAAGTTAATAAGCCATTGTGCTCCACTTAGGGTTCCCACAGCCATGCAACGTATGCCACGAATTGAATACCATCGCTTTTTTTAAATTGCCCCACCTTCACAGGAGCATTTTTCTTTTTATTTCATGAAAGTGTTTATTTTGGGGACCGGGGACTTCCACAGTGGCAGCCGCCAACTGGTCTGGACCCACTAACCACATGAGCTTTGTCCTCCTATTGAACTGTAATTAGTTTTGTGGCGATTTTGAATTAAGTTAATCGATTTCCGACCACAATCCGCTCTAATTTGGCGATTTATGTGAAAAGTTAATTGCACCTGGTTGTTCAGTAAAAAACAAAAAAAAAAAACGCTCCTGGGCTTAATTGCAAATAGGCAATTTTCGGAGATTTGCAACAATTTCTGAATTTTTACGGAAAACTTTTTCTGGGTATGTATAATGTGTCATTTAAGCGGGAACAATTTTGAGTTTTTGTAGAATTCTATTGGATTTTTAGTGTAATTAATTGGGCCTTATTTCAGGAAATATTTTACGTTGAAAAATACTAAAATATGCACATACATTTATGAATTAAAAGGGTTTTTCTTAGTTTATAAGGGTCGATTTTAGGGTCAGTATCGATTTAACTTAAATATTTAAAATAGTTCTATAGTATAAACTCGGTTTATAGGACTCTTCACGGATTTTATTGAAGGGTAAAAGGCTTGTAGTTCTTGAAATATTTAATTTAAAAATGTTTAAAACTGACAGTTTTCCATCGCAATTATCTCCATTTCCCACAATGTTTTATTGTTTTTGTAAAAATTGTAAAAACATCTTTAATTAAACATTTTTTTACTAGATTTATTTAAATAATTCTACATAAATGCTAAAAATATAGAACATTTTACCTCACTTCGAATTTAAATTTCATGAGAAAAATGAGTACTTATTACCGTCGATAAGGGGAGAAAGATTTATTCATCTTTAATTCGTTAATTTTAAAGGTTCTTGTATTATAGAATACTTTAAAATTAAAACTCTGTGAAAAATGTTTAACTCAAAGTATCTGTGGGAGCACGCAAATAATTGTGAAGGACAAAATTTCATTTTTGGAAATTTTAAAGTTAAATATCTTGGGAAGTATAGTGGTTTTCATATAAATAGCATATATAAAATTTTCAATAAGAAACTTCTATGTTGGGACCCAATATAATAATAGCAAAACCAAAAACAAAACCAAATAAATTTTATAATTAGCTTTATTTTAATTAAAACCAAATATAAATTCAGATAAAAAAAAAAGTTGTTGGAAAAAGATACCAGCGAAAAATCGAAAAACTATGTGTTTAATTCAATAGTACACTTTGGTGTTTATTTCACATTAATGGAGGGATATTTTGCCAAATTATATAGGAAATTTTGTATTTTTAATACCATTCAAAGCATCGTTGAGGTAAATTTTCAACCATCGGGTTGAAGGAATACTTTTCCCAGTGGGTTCTATAATAGTTCACAACTCGTTTCAGTTTTGTGGATTTGAGTCCATTAAATTAACGTCATTTTAAAGGTACTTGATCGGATTCAGATCGGGATTTTGTCCGGGCTAATGAAGAACAGAAATTCTTTTCTCCAAAAGCCAATTCTTCACTATCCGTAAAAAATGCTTATGATTATTATTAATAGAATACTTAAATTAAATTAGATTAAGATAATAAATTAAGATTAATAGGGGACAGGGATTAATTATATAGGGTTAGTGAAGGCGATAAGAAGGAGGAGTGCATTACTGAGAGATGATTTGAACAGATAGAAGTGAAAGCAAGGAAAGAGTAAGAGGTTCGGAAAGGCCATAGTTGGTACTGTGGTAAACGGGGCGGAAAACAGGGACTGATATGAGAGAGAGAAATTCGCTGAAGCAGCGAAGGGCAATCAGTATTGCCTAAAAGCAGCTGATGGATAAAGATAATATCAGCGAAGTTGTGCTGCTTTCACAAGGGTTGCAAGTTAATCAGCAACAAGCGGTTATCGTAGGGGGAAGATTTAGACGATCAAACCAAGGAAGCTCACGTAAAGCAAAGCGGTGATACCTACGTTGAACTGTTTCAATTCGATTGATGCTAGTGGTTTGAGAGGGAGACCAAACTTGGCTAGCGTATTCAAGGAAAGCCCTAACGAACGTAACATAGAGGGATTTGGCAACTCTTCTGCCCAACACAAAGTCAAGTGCGGAGTTTACCCTAGCTACCACGCTGTTAATGTGGTTATGAAAATTAAATTCATTATTAAAGATAACACCAAGATCACGAAGAGACCATCAGGTTTACCATCATGCATAAATCTCTAGTTCAAGGGCATAAACTGATCAGGAAATGACTTCATAGTATGTTCTAAAATAATTTTGTATTGGTTTTGGTTCAATATACCGTTGATTTTTCTAATCAACTATGCCACGACATTGTCACCCATATCATAGTAAATATGTTTCATTGTATTAATTGTGTACTGGGGGTTGAATTCCTGGTTAATTGGTCTTATAACATAGCATTTCCCATCTATGATTTGTAATTCTTCCATATATAATAATTGGAATTCCATCAAACGATGGCGTACAGTTATAGCCGATATTTTTACATTATATACCTCCCGCAATTGTTGCCTTATTTCCCGTGAGATTGTGAAATGGTTGGTACTATTTATTCGGTATATGATTCTATCGATATTCTGTGAACTTTTTCTGGCTCTCTTTTTTATAATCGGATTCGCTGTTGATCTGATAGTGTTAACTAATTGAATAGCATTATAGACGATTTTTCTGGAACATCCCAAAGTTCCTGCCACATTAAATTGTTTGAATTCTAATCTGCAGCTAAACATTTTTAACGCTATCAACAAAAAGTACCTGTTTTCTTTTATTCATCTCGCATATGTGCTATTTAAATGAACGCTAGAATTGCATTTCATGTGCGAATGAATTTGCCGGGCACTTTTATTATCTTACTTGACGATAATTGATAACCGTGTAGCATTTGTGATATTGTAACGTTGTACCGGAAAAAATTATTTGTAGATTGTATACTGAGAAAATAGTTTTTATAATTTTGTTGTGCTATTTATATGAACACAACTGTACAAGATACCGACAAATTTTGTTTACATATTTATCACCATTGACCCCAAATGTGCATTTATACAAGCTTTCATAAAAATCTATGAGGATATCTTAAACACAATCTGCGAAAAATTTCTGTGGTTTAAGCTTAGCGTACCTATCTATAACCAATAATAAGTCTAATGGAGTAAACGTATATGAAAGCAAGTTACTTAGAGAAGATCTTCCATATTTTAGCACTGTATTTGTTTTAGTCTAATCTTTTGTTTGTAGCCTGAATACGAATTTTATTAGCCTTTTAAAATTTCGGTTAATTTTTAAAATTATTCTCAATGCAGTTATTTTATATTTTATATGTATTACTTTAATTTTACCTTACTACATTTGGATATTAACCCTGAAAGCTAGTGTTAAAAGGTTAGTATAAGGCCGAGCCTATTTGGGAATTAATGAATGACTTATTTATTTATTTAGTTATATTTTTATTGAAAACATTAACGTAGAATTTCAATCGATTGATCTGGCTAATGAATGAATGAGATTTTTAATTTCTTAGTTAATTAAAAGCATGCAAAACTGATATTTCGCAATATTAAAACGTATTGCAAACTTTTAAATACCATAGGGTGAAGGAATAACCTTTAAACTTTAGAATGAAAAATTGTAAAAATAAAAATACACAAAGGAAGTTTTGAAGAAGTTGTCTGAAAAGTTCTTTACCACCTACACCAAAACGATTCAATTTCAAATTCATTTTTCTCAAGAAGACATATAAATCTGTGTTATCTTTAGGACCGTCCTCGAAAAATTTACGTCGGTCGTGAAGAGCAAAGCAATCAAAGTACGAATCCTCTGTTTTGAAGGACGAACGCATAAGTGGCTGAATTTTTCCTTTATTCAACCTCTCCTTTAGTCCAGGTAACTACCGTCCATTTCAGTTGCTAGGATGGCAAAAATTCCAAAAAAGGTTCCCCTAAACTTTGCCATTTTTTTTTCGGTTATATATGTTCTTTATTTTCATTTTCGTCCTCTCCCCTATTTTTTTTATTTGTGTGTTCTAAAGGGAGTAGTGACCTCCGCTTGTAGTGCAACCACTTTCCTGAGGCACGCAGTGGCTGGTCGGCGATAAATCAAAAAATGTTTTGCAACACAAAAGTGCAATAAATCGCCTCCAGTGCAGTTTTTTTCACTTTTGTTTTTTGGGGCGGGGGCATAGCCCTTCCCGGCTGCACTATCCCTGCACTTACCTTGGATGTGTGTCATGTACGTGTCCTTCTTATCGACGATATCTCCGTCCTGAAGGGAGAACTGGTCGTAGGGTAGACTCTGGACGAGATTGACACTATTGCTACTGGCGGCTGTTAGGACCTTAGGGCGCTCCTCTTCGATGCTTCGTTCCGTTGACTGCCAGTAGATGTCGTGGATGTGGGCTCTGCATCGAATCTGAATCAATAAAATAATTTTGAATCACTTACCTCCAGGCTAAGGAGGGGCAAGGAGGTTGTAATGTAGGGAGGGGTTGTTATGGTGCTAAAAATTGCACCGCACGACCGCCCGTTACAATAGGGCTCTGGAGAGGGCCACCGCTTACAATAGGGTTAGGGGAGGAAAAAGTCCCGGGTAAACGTTGTCGTCTTCTCGCCCAGCTGTGAAGGAGCATGTCCCGGTCATAAAGCCCCAGAAAGGAATAAAAAATAAAACCGAGCGGCAAACAGGATCGTAAATTTCTGTGGAATTTTCTTTTTCTCCACAGAAATTTGTTGTATCGTTTGTTTGCCGGGCTTTGGCTGCTAAGACGGGTTTCAGTCCCCGGGACTCTAAGGTTCTAAGATATTTTTCTTTTTTTTTTCATTTTTAGTGGAGGAGGCTCGCTCACGTACCTTCAGTTTGCCCCGGATGAAATGCTGCGATGTAACCACGAATTGGATTCCAGAAATTGAAGTATCCAACTCTGTCCGGGAATCCTTTAACGGTCTATGATGCCTCACATGCGAGGGATTTGCCTGTAAGAGGATTAAAATATTTTTTGTTTTTTTCCAACTCCAATGTTTTAAATTCCCCTGTTTGTTTCCTCAACCCCTTCTGATCTTTTCGCTAAATAGGCTACATATGCCCGGGATATAAATTGCAAAGCGCCCGGAAAGAGCCCGGCAAACAGCAACTGTCACCGTTCTTAGTCCTGGGAGAAGTACTAATTGCTTGGGAGTTATAAATTTTCATCCTTTTTTCTCATCCTCTCCACCCCTCGATTTTGTCGGGCCGGGACACGAACAGGGATTATGTGGTCGCTTTCCGTCGCAGTCCCGAATCTTTTCTGATTCCTCAGGGGTAACCCGGATTACCCGGTCATGTATAATTAGTTAGATGGTGAGGAAAGGCCTTTTCTCGGCGGGAATGCGATTTTAATAATTTGCAGAAGGGACTTGCTCGGGAAAAAAACATGGTAAATTTCTCTTACCACGCATACATTTTGAGGGGTACAAAAAAAAAAAGTAAATCGATTTTAGGTAGTTGACTTTCCTATTTCTATCGTGTTTCTTTCTTAAGAAGTTTGTTTTTAAGCTTTCTCATTTTTGGAAAATTCAAGAACTTTTCAAGTAAAATGCTGAAATCTCTTCATGGCGTAAGCTCTATTCATGCAATTATTTTAATGAGAATCATTTACCGAGATTACGATATTTTAAACTTGAGATTGCAGACTCTGAGACCACTTAAAAAGTAAGCAAAGTAGCGAGGTACATAAAATTTTCGTATTATAATATGAACAACATTTTCACTTTTCGATTTATTTTGAACCTTGGAATCATGAATAATTTATAATGTTGATTTTTAATATATTAAACATGAAGTCAATGAAATGGGTTACCCTCATCAACGCGTACTATTTAAAAAGTCGATTAGTTATACTTTCCTATTTAAAAATTATGATAAAAACTAGCTACATAATAACATAATTTTTTAAGGACCTTTTAGCAGTTTTTGCTTGAATTAAAAATATCGATGATTTATTTATACAGTGAACGACATTAACTTAAAACCAAATCTTTATTCCGATCTACAATAATTTGAAAAATAAAAATGAAAAAACGTTTTGCTACCCTGTGTTAAGTCGGCACCTTTGTTTTACTTTTATTTGTAAACATTTCCATAGTTTCATTCATTCATTTTATATGCTACTTATGGCGTGCTATTAATCACTAAATTAGTTTAAACTCAGTAAGTTGTTTCATCATTTTGAGGCAGATGTTTTGGGAAATAATTTATAATTGTATTATATGTATTATAATGTGTGTCCCTTTGTTTTTTCTAATAGTGTGAAAATTAAATAGGTGTAACTTTAAAATGTTCTCTTCCACATGTACCGAAAATGGTACACAAATGAAAACTGTCTCTTATCAAATGCATTTCTGTATGTAAGTCTTTCACGAAAGCTTTGTTCGGAAACTTTGGCATTAAACGTTTTAATAGTATGCGTCGAAATTAAGTCTTAACACGTTCCCTGCCAGCATTTTCAACAAAGCTTCATTAAAGACTTACATGTAAAAATGCATTTGATAGGGGAGAACTTTCATTGGTGTACCGTTTTCGGTACATGTGGAAGGGAACGTGTTAAGTGAAGCTGAGCGAGATTAGGAGGAGAGGAGGAGGACAGCTTATAAGGACTCAGGGTTTTCTAATCGACAAATTGCGTTGAGATTGGGCAGATCGAAAGGTCAGATCAAGCAAAAGGTGTATCGACAAAAATCATAAATTTTAAATGAAGCCAGAAAACAAAAATTATATGAATTTAAAATAAAACAAAAATTAGACTTTCCAGTGAGTATACCACAAGTTTAGCAAATATTGAAGTCCAGCTCGACTTTTAATCACGGAGCATAAACCGGTCAGGCTGAAAGGTTTGGGAAAAAAAAACTGCATAGCCTGGTCTGTAAAGGGGCAGCAATAAAAAGAAATTTAACTTAGATGGTCCTGATGGGTATTCCAATACTGTTAGCATGACTTTTGGGATGCTAAGAAAATTAAAATGAGCCGGAATTTTGGAAGTGGTGCTGTCATGGTTTGGGGGGCTTTTGGATTCGTCGGGATAGTTCTTTTCTTCTAAAATGAACGCTAAAATTTACCATCGGTACCAATCGGTAGTTTTTGATGAATATCTGGATTTAAATTTTATTTTCCAATATGATAATGTGGCTGTTCGTATGGCTAAAAATGCAAACAATATTTAGAAGCTTTGCATTGATCTGCACGTTTTACAGTGGCCTGCATGTAGTTCTGGGTTGAACCCAATTAAGAATTTAAGGGGTATCATTAGGTAGTTTAATTTTCAAACTAGAGTTATTAAAAGAATAATGTGCATAAACATTAAAGTTATATATATTAAAAAATCTTCAATATCTTTATCTATCACTAGATGGCTTTAAGTTAATTTCGCTTACAGTAATTTTCCCGGGTGAAAAATATAGGCTGGAAATATGCTGAAAAATAGTCTAAAGGTTCATTTGAGCCCGAATAGATAACTTAAAAACAGTTGCTAAAGACCGACAAGAAGTTGAAAAAGTGTTGATACATTTTTCGCTTTTTGGATTTAGAAATATTTCAGTTTGGGGAGATAGAAAAGGTTAATAATCAGTCGTATTTGGGATATAGCAGCGTACATTTGGCCTGCTTTCTGTCGGTTCTCGACGCATTCTCAGCCTTTCCTATCATTTAACATTTAAGCACCGAAGTTGTTTTATTATTCAGCCCTCTTATTTTCACCCAGGTTTCCTTTGCGCTAATTTTATTCTTAAAAAAAGTAAAAACAGGAATAAAATAATGAATCTGAAAATACATCCTGTCTTATAATGAATATTAGAAATGTATTAAAGTATTTTACAATGTGATACTTTGAGGCATTTAAAAATTTGTTTTCTTGTAGAATATTCTTGAGGTAATGTCAGCAAAACAGCATAATTTATAAAGGTAAGTGTACTTAAATTTCAGTATTATATATGATATCGGAACGTTATAGTAGTTAAGCTTAGATAAGTAGTAGATATGGTCTTTATTTATAAAGTTTCTCTTGACTATGTTCCGGACAGAATCCTAGAAACAAAGCTCTGTGGTCTGCCCTATAGGCAGAATATGTACAAACAGAAACTGGAGTCATTTAGAAGTTCTCATCCTCAGAGTAAATACTGTTTATTGAATTTATGTATATCTCGGGGGTTTTGAACGTGAGCCAAATGACCTTTTAGATCAGATTAAGAAAATCTGACTGGATTGACTTTAAAGTCCTCTCATCTAGCTTCTTTTTGGTAGGGAAAACAGGCGCCGCTAGAGAAAACAGGGAGCAACATAAAGCAGTCAAATCGCGGCCTCCCTCCGCGATAAGCCGGCAGGCAACTGAATAAATCTCGAGGGTGCTTAATGCGGCACAAAGGCGCTCAAACCCGAAAACGAAACAGTGTCATACGACAAAGAATTGCCTTCTGAGGAGCGAAATGAATTCATCATTTCTGCAGAGATTTTCCGCGCTATAATTCATATCCGCAGGGTCGAATATGGGGGTTGGCTGACGATTGGAGCTTGCATGAGCCCCCCAAAGCCTAGTGTCGCAGAAATGAAAGAGGAAATTTCACCGTGTGTGCTTTGTTGTTCGCATTGTTTTTATGATTTTTATACTTTTCGGATAGAAGGCTGGGTGGTTTCGCAGCCTAACATGTTGACGGGGTCTCGCCAAAATCTCTCCCCTATCGTTAGTGGGGCTCACTCAACAGTAGTTACACACATGAGTCACGCTCCGAATGCCTCCGTCACCCCCACACTATACATACAGGAGGAAATTTTATTTTATCCCCACAGTGTCGATAGACCGCTTCGCGGCTGCCATCCCTTATCCTGGGCGGTATGATGGGTGCTCCGGTGGGATATTTCTGCTCTCCGATAGTGGGTGGCATGCTGGCCCCTAGTTTTTCGCCACATCCACAAGAAATCGAGCGAAATTGTATTTTTCGACATAAAATCTCCAGCGATATATCACAATTTGCAATTCACTTAGTGTTTGACTGACAGGGGGTTAGGTCGGATGGAACGACTTAGGGGTAGTTTTTGACTCTGAAGCCCACGGATGAAGCAAATAAAATCCCCCAAAATCCCGTTGGAGCGAGCAGAATTTCTTCTTTGGGGTTGGAATGGGAGTACAGGGGGTTGAGTGAACCGAGTACGTTACACTTCGCTTCTTTTCTGCTAGAATTATACGCCTAACGAAATTTTATTTGTTAGAGTTTTCCCTTTAACTTAATGGAGACGAGTTTTATTGGAGCCATGGAATGCGCAAATTTAATTTGTTTGATGTGGGGACTTTTTCCGTGCGATGATGGCGCTAACGCTGGCACGAGGAGACCAAATGCACGCATT
Organism: Philonicus albiceps; assembly: GCA_963969385.1. Taxonomy (NCBI): domain Eukaryota; kingdom Metazoa; phylum Arthropoda; class Insecta; order Diptera; family Asilidae; genus Philonicus; species Philonicus albiceps. The sequence continues at coordinate 9,353,879 of OZ017775.1, forward strand.
CATCATTTATAAGGCATTTAGCGTTAATGAAAATTTACGTGCTGCGACTGTTAAGAGGTACAAATTAAACGGAAAACGAAGAAAACTCAGCTTCAATCTTCAAAGAGACTGTAGAATAGTACCTTTGGTATTAAATAGGAAAAAATACGTAGTTATAGTCCCTTAACTCTTCCGTAAAACTCTAATTTAAGTGACTACATATTTTTAAATTTGTAAATTAAAATTTAAATTTTGCACTGAATATATGAGTACAGAAGTCCAAAAATAAGAGCTCAACCAAAATATGTAGTAAACAATTGTTTAAAAGATACATAGAAAATATTAAAAGAACCTTATAAAATTTAAAAATTTTTTTTTAAAACAAGTTGTTTATTTCCCCTATAATCTCTACCAGCTGCGATCAACTGTTTTCTAAAAAAGACGATTTACTTATATTAGTCAGTAATCTTTAACTATTTTATATTTAATTTTCTTTAGTCTTTGCTGCTTAAGTACGGAGTGTGAGAAATATTTAAGATAAATTCCAACTTCTTATGTAATGGTGTTTTTCAGATAGACCTTGTAAGAAAATGTCTCTCTAAAATAATGACTATGACTACCTCATAAATATCTGCGTTCTCATTTAAAAAAAATAAATTCCATTATTTCGAATAACTCAATATTAAATTAGATTTTATTTCAAAAACATAATTTGTGAAAACCTGTGGAAGATGTGAATTTGAAAATGTTTACTAATTCGAATTAAAATGCAGCTTTAAATTGTTTTCATTATTACCTGAAAATTGAAAGTCACTCAAAGGTTTTAAAAATTATTAACTTGATCTTCACCGCAGAGTTACAATTTGCATAGTACTCAATAATAAAATAAAATCTTGGGGTCTATGTGAAATGAGGTCTTAAGAAATTACAAAAAAAAAACTCTATAGGAAAAATATCATTTCATTAGAGTTAAGCTATTATTACAATTTATTTAAAATAAAGGAGAGCCTAAAATATTTAATTTTTCCTAATTTTTATTCCAATAATTTGTTTTTACTTTGGCAATGTAAAATTTTGTTTTTAATGAACAGTTTAATTTGAGAACGGCGAAATAAATCTTTCGTTATTGTTAGCTATAATAATTAAAAATTTTTCACATAGTATGAAACTCAGAAATTAAAATTGGAAAATGAGTAAAAGGAAGATACAGGGCGGCATGTGACTAGACCTTAAAACTTTAACAAAAATTAATCAGAATCCGTCCCAAAAACCTAAATTGTGTTGAAAAAACTGTGAAACTCATATATCACCCGAGACGGTTCTTCTCGTGGCACTGGCCACGAAACATGGCCCCAAACTCGCGCCCAGTCATAAATATCTTGGCTGGAAAAATCCTTTTGTTGACTGCATGTAATTATTATTTCAGCAGTCCCAAGAACGACGTTATCCGCCTGGATTAAGAGCTCTATGCATGTTTGCTAATCCCAAACCCGTTTTTAGTTTTGTTTCTCGACTGGATAGCGCACCGCATGGGCGATATATGCCCTTTTATACCGATTTTCACAAATTGGGGTTCTACTCAGGGTTCACTCGGACCCCGGGTCTCGTACACCCTTCGACGCGTCGGTATGTGACTGTATGGACGGTATAAAACCGAGCCGAGCACAATTATAAGTGCAAATAATTTACGTTTGTGCCCGGGCAACAAGATTTCATTTGGTGTGCCCCAATATGGGGCAAAGCACCCGGTTATGGGGGGGAGGTAACAAAAGCAACAGCAGCCTCCGAATGTAAATCTCATGAAATTGTTGGGCCAACAGAATTATGGCGTCATATTCCTGGGCCCTGTACAAAGTAAAGGTCTCAGGGCAACTATACAGAAACTAAATTTTCGGATATGTCGTTACGTGCCTCCGTGCGGAGTCCAGGATTCCGGAACTGGTGGACAAAGGACGCTTTTCTGAAACATTAAAGACCACTTTTCATCTCGGAGACTGGGGCGATGCTGCAGTCCAGCCCTGGACCACTTGACCACTAATACAAACCTTTCAGCGCTAGCTGCACCCCCGGATGGATGGTCGGTTGGTTTGGTTTAAGGGAAAATGGGGGAGGAGAAGAGGGAGAGTTCCTGGTTCCCGGATTTTGTACCCGAAACGGGGCCGCAACCAGCGCGGAAATACACACTAACGAGATAAAATGGGAAAAACTTTTCCTCTCTATTCCCAGATGCTTCGGATTTTGCAGGAGGTTTCCGGGGAATGTTTGGGGACTTACCTCGTGATCATTAATTGTCCAAGTCAGATTAGCGGCGGGCTTCGAGTGCCGTGACGTGCAATTGCCCCGCACAATCTCGCCGACGCGATACCTCTGCCGAATTCCGGATATAAAAGGCTTCTGCATTGGTGTTTCTGCAAATAAATCAGCAAAAAGATTAAAATTATTAATTAGTGCGATATTCGGGCTTGGACCCAGCATCCAGGGGTGGTTTTGGAATGCGCTCGTCTACCGTACACCACCCATCCAGCTCCCCTACTGCCCGTTTAGCGGAGATTCTCTGGAACTTTTATCTGCTGCTTAGTCGTGTCGGATTTCCTGGGTGGCTTTGTGCTTGTTTCTTGTTTATCCCGGCCCATCCTCCCCCAAAAAAAGGGATCTCATCCTATACCTTCATCCAGGGAGGAAGGGGGCAAGCACTAAGTAAATTCAAAATTTTCACTTTTTGCCAGCTACCCGATTGTTTGCACAGATAAGGCGGATCAGGGCGGATTTCCATGGGAGAATTTGATACCATCGGTCGGCTTTTGGGGGTTTGTTAGGCGGGCTAGCGGCATTTTGGTGGATGTTTTCCTACTTTCGTTTTATGATGTTCGATTCTTGTAGGGCGTGTAATTATGAGCATTTGGTAGAAGAAGGGCGGTATGTGTAGGGAGTGGTAATTAATGGAAAACTTTTCGAATAAAATAGACGGTCTTCCTCCTCTCTCCCTCATTCGGCGGACTCTGTGAACTCAAGACCGCCTAATGGTTTTCGGCAGCTGATAACAGAGGCATTCGTACTTTGATTACTTTCTTTTATTTTCTCTTTTATTCCATCCATTTCACAGATATAAAACTCCTTACTTTAACCAAAAAAAAAAAAAAAAATGAACGGGGGCCGTATCCAAATATTTTTCTTCCCCGGAAATTCTCCCTTAAAAACGTATAAAAAAAAAGGGCTAGCTAAACTCTGTTTCTTACTTTAATTATTCAAATATTTCCTTCGGCAAAACTTTACAAAGCACAGCATCAAAAAGGCTGGCAAACAGTTTCGAAAAAGAAATTGCAACTTTTCTTCGTTCCCAAGTTTTTCGCGGAAATTTTATTTGATATTAAGTCGCTTTTATTAAATATTAAACTGAGCCAGGCGCTGGACACCCATCCCTTCCACTAAATGTCGTTATTTTATCTTAAAAGTTAAAAATATTGCAATCGCAAAATATAAGTAAAACGAGTATTGGTGGGGTGTCTTGGTGTTTTCTCTTAGCTGGAGTACGCTGTCAAAAGTCCTTGAAGTATTCGTTGTCAGTATGAATTTATTTTTTAAAAGTTTTTAGTTTTAAAGTTTATATTTACGGTTAAGTCATGCCATTCTTTAGCTTTTCCAGCCGTCCTCTGTCGCGATATGCAACCTATGAATGTTTGTTAAATATTCATGAATTTGTAAGTTTGGTACTTTCATAGAGACTAAAATAGTAGATGTTGAGGGATGTTCAAAACCATATTAATGTTATGAAATAATAAAAATAAAATGAAAAACTCACCAATAAGATTAAAGTCATTGTTTTCAATGTACGATTCTCCGATAAAAAATGGTAGATCCAATATTATTTGATTTTTGATTTGAATATTGATATGATATAAACGGACCCGAGCATATCCAAACATATCTAATTATTTATTCTTTATGCTACTTAACGTAACAAAATATATATCAAAATCTGGGCAGAGAACATACATATCTACGAATTAAAAAATCATAGAATTCATATAATCATATCTCAAGAGATATAAATAATTCTTACATATCTTACATATCTAGAAAACACAACGTCTACCTATCTCTCTGGTAGTGTGCTTAACACTAAAAAAACCGCACTGATTTGCGTATTATGTTTTTTAATCCATTTCCTAGTATGTATTTTATTACGCTAGCTAACATACAGAGTAACTAGTTAGATGTGCTAGGATACTGCAATTTTCGAATCTAATTATATAAGTTTGCTTCTGACCTTTTTCTCGGGTCATATTCAAAAAATTTGTTCAATGAAATTAAATTGAATGTGGAGTCGTTTAAAATACTCTTAGTCTTCGATTTTAAGAGGTTTGTGGTGGTAATTCTTTCGAGATATTGTGATTCAACGATTTTCAAAATATGATTCTGAGAAAAGCCTATTTGAATTAAGTTTCACTTGTCGTTATATTGATTGGATATGGTAGGCTATATATTTAACACCAGGTTTACGGAGCGCGTCATTTTGACGCATTTTGAAAATCTGAAAGTAAAATGCAGATTAGGTTTAAATTTTTCATCCTACGATTATTCACTAAAGGGCCTATAAAATACCAAGCTTGCTTTATATAGACATTTTAGATACTACGATAAGTTGCTCATAAAAAAGTTTCATGGAAGGAAATATTAAAGGAAGGTCGAATTTTAGTCAGTTTTCTTCTATTATAATTGTTATACAATACTATAGAATTTTCTAAATGAGTGTTGACCGAGCTGTATACTCTCGTATCCTTCCATTGCTTTTTACTTGGATGGAAAGTTAATAAGTTTAAAAATTGTTGTTAAAAGAAATTGCTTTCATAAAAGGTTTTTGAATTAAATTCTGAAACAAACAATGTGTGGTAAGGGTCAAGAAACTTTAAGAAAAATTGTAAGTTTCTCCAAAAAGTTATTTCTCTTAGAGTAATCGCTTTATTAGTAAAGTGGATTTTCCCAGTGACTTGTTATTATTATTTGCATTTCTATGGCCCTTACATTTATTCTGGCCGCATAAGACCTTGCTCCGAATGCAGCCCCCCACCCCAGGATTCAGCCACATGAAGTGGTACTGACGACCACTTGTGAGACTCCTTCTCCGGGTGCACTTCTAATGAAAATTTGTCATTATTGCATCCTCGGTTGGGATACTTTTCGGGGCTCCTTTCGGGCTGCAGAAAGAGTCACATCCTTCATAATTGGAAAGTAGGTCATCATTAAAATTTCCATTTGCGCCATTCCGCTGCTCGTTCTATACCTCATCCCTTCTCCTCCACCTCAGTCTATTTAGATGGTGTACTTACCGCAGATGAGGAGAATGCTGCACCAGCAGTCCCGGACCAGATGTGTGGCCCAGGATGCCTGATACACGTAAATAATTGACAAAAGTCCTTGCAAGCTGGCGATACATGCGTTCGGTAATGCAATTATCACATCATCCCATCGCCCATTAGTGGCAATCACCCGCCCCTGTATCCCCTCCATTACCGGCACCTAGTCGCCTCTTGTCATTAATTAATGCGATAATTATGTTTCCACTTGTGATTCTTAATTAGAAAAAGTGTACACGGATGGAGACACGATTGTCATTCATCCCCGAGCTGTGCAATGGCGTCGTTGTGACGCTGAGCCGCATTATGCCCGGGCGAGAAGGCACAGTGCCCGGAGTATACCCGGGAACTATCGGGAACTGTCGGGAACTACCAGGAACAAGAGCATGAACAACTGCACTTGATTGTGGCAGATGTAACAACAAACCGCAGGAGTGGGACCCTCGAGATGGGCAGATCTCGGTGAGTTATGATGCCCTATAATGAGCTCTATAAATATTACAAATGTAGCCTATGTTCAGGATGGATGAAATTAATAAGAAAACATATACGAGTATGTTACTAATTGCAGCTCAATGGTGATTTCGAGAGATTGCTTCTAATTAAACTACTCTAAGCTAATCATGGGATATGACATTTAATTGAACCATGATCCTTTAGGGATGATAGTTACGAAGATAGAAGATTCCTCTGCCTTAAAAATGTTGCTAGGCAAACTTAGCGATACTGCTTACATTTTTATTAAGCAATTATTTAAGTTGTTATTAGAAAAAATTTTGAAATTACAAAAATTGGAAAGAAACAACAATTTCCCAGTGAATATTTTTGGCTGAATTTTTTGCATATATTACGTTCAATCAATCTAAAAATACCTTAAAAATTTCAAGAGGGTGTTGTTTCTTTTAAGAGAGAAAAAAAAAATGTTTGAATAAAATTTGAATAATTTCGCATGCAAATAAATCGATTGCCCCTTTAAATTAAAACAAAGTTATTTGAAATTAAAGGGAATTCTCTCGTAAAGGAAACATTACAGCATCTGGTGATATTTACCTCTAAAAATAGACTGATCAATTTGAAAATTTATTACTATTTTCGTAAGGGCGGAATTTTAATGATATTGATATTAAATTTGCGTTGGATTGAAGATATATCTCCTAATGCTAACACTAATTGAAACATTTGATTTGATGCTTTATTTCAAAAATGGAATATTGAAAATTTTAAAAACGGCGATATTTAAATGGTAAATTTCTTTTAAATATTACACAAAATAAGTTCAACTAGAAAAACACTGAATATTATTTTCGGATCCACTTAAATATACGAGTATTGCAAAATCTGAGAATATAACAATACAAAGTTTTACTATTAAAATTAAAATAAAAATTAGTTTTAGTGCACGATATACATGTAGATTTACTGAAACAGAATTCTTAAATTTTCCTTTTCTTAACTTTTACAGATAGATAGATTAATAGAACTTCTTCTGTACTACGGGCGCTATACCAAATTTCAAATCGATGGTTTTTGGTATCGTTTCCAAGTAAAACTACCTGTGACATAAAGGCAGGCAAATACACGTCGTAGTCTCATCGGATTTCTTTTTCCAATTCGATATAGAACTCGAAAAATGTGCTCAATGAAATTGTAGATTTGGATAATTTTAAATATAGGTATACATGTTTATATACATTTATTTTTAGGATATCCCCTTTTTTCTATAAAGTTATACGAAGTCGAAGTAACCCCTGAAGAGATGGTGTCGAATTTCCAATTTACTCCCCAAAAAGATGTTTTGAAATTGTCTCGTCTCCGTTAATTAAACTGGAACTAATGAAAAAACCGAAAAACCCACCACCACCGGTTACAGTAATTATTTTGAAAGGATCCCTCATCATCGAAAAAAAAATATCCTTAGAAAAAATGTGCAAGCTGAAAAACGACAATTATAGAAAGTGAACGTGATACAGGACCCCTAACTCCGTCGCATGCTCCCCTAGTCACTTAATAGGCGGACTGAAAAAGGCCGGGGCCAACCTTAATTCAACTGAAAGCCAGGAACGCGGTTTCGTCATCTTCCCATTCTAGAATCACCACTTAATTACAAAACTCGTAACGAATTCCAATTTAAATTTGTTTGCCAGGAATTTTGGGATAATTATCAATTTCTGAATAAAGAAGGAAAATAAGTCCTTGTTTACTCTGGGAACAGAGTCGTTTCCTTTTCCCTAGGGAGACAAGTTCTGGGAGCGTTCAGAAGTATTAATAAAGCCTGGTTTCACCCTACAGAAAATCATTTTCTCGAAAGCCACAAAAAATTAGAATTTTTTCGCCTTTCTTTTTCTATTCGCTAGCTAAAAGGAAGACCTTTTTTCCGGTTGTGGTGGCGGAGTAATTTTTTTTTCCTAACGAAGAGATAAACTCACCCACCATCCGCCTTTCCATTTTTGCAATGAGCCGCGCAGATTCTCCCGAAAGATCATGTGCACACTTTGCGCTGCATTACACCCTGGACACATTCTGACAATGTTGCTGTAGATGAAAAATAAACATCCGCTCCCGCACGCGACGCGACCATACGCCGTGACACTTTTCATTTTCTCGTCAATGATTGCCGAAGGAGCCACAATAGCAGGAGCATTGCTCAGCGGTTGCGGGGGTATGGAGGCTCAGGAGCTGTACGGCTCCGTTCTGGGTTGCAGCCGTGTCGGTAGACACATCAATCGGCGGATAAAAACATTTGATCTGCTACTGACAACAATGTCAATTCGGTGAAATTCTAAGATTTTTGCAATGTTGTTTTTTTTTTGTCCTGGGGAACCCCCTAAAATTTTTTAGTCTTTCCTCCGATACTTTCTCCCCCGCAAGGGGCTCTGAATTTAGGGAAAAAACAAAAATTGGGAAAAGGAGCTTATGTCGCGGCACGCACCCACCTACAAGAGAGTAAGATGTGTGCTGCCAACCACTTCCGGGGTAGAGCAGTATCTTGGCTGTTTCTGTCCCCCAGAAAGACTTTTATGAGATCTATTCCCTGGGCATGTTCGAAATTTATTAAATTTCTTCGAGGAGCTCTTCGAAAGCAACAGATGTATGGCATTTTATTTTTTTGTGGCGACCAAGAGCTATGGGTGACGCCGCAGATACTTAGATACGTCGATTTATTGGCTCAATGTTCGACGTGATGGTGGCCGGGGTGCTAAAGCGACACTTGAAAGGATCAAATTTTTTTACTTGTTTTCTTAAAGAGTCTCCTGGCAGCCCAATTTGTTCTTAGAATATTTTATATATATATAAAATTTAAATTCGAAATATGTTAGGAATTATAACAACTTTAATCGAACATATACAATTTTCTAATGAATTATTCAATCGGCAGCATAATTTATGTATACGGGTCTCATTATCGTCATGAAGTCAATTATTTCGATTTTATTGGCTATTTTTAACGAACTCCAAAACGTATTTTTTATGTTTGTTAACCCTTAACTTTGGAAAGCGTGAACCGATTTAAATGAATTTTTTATTGAATACCTCCGAAGAGTAAAATTGTAACCACGAAAAGCAATGTAACGCATGAAATAAAATTAAAATGATAAATGTTTTCCGATTTCTGAAATAGTTATGTTAGGGATTTTAGGTTTGCTGATTTTATGTTATATGCCTGATCCTGATAATTTAAAAATTCTAACTTTTATTGATATATTAAATAATAGGCTTTTATATTCCTGATTTCAAATTCAGTGCGCATTTGTGAATATTTATAATGGAGAATTTAAAATAATAGAGTTTTTATATTAAATTATTATCTATATTATTTTGGTTGGCTGAGTTTAACCAACATATTTTTTCTAATTATTTTTTTAAAAGTTTACTGCTACTAACAATCCATTAGTAAAACGCAGCTTATTACATTCTACTAGATTAATCTAATATCAGCTAAATTGCTACAAATAGTGCAATTTGCTGTAACCCCACTACTGGACACCAGTATCCCTGCTCGTATGGCTTATTTTGCCGCTACTGGCTTTGTTATGACTTCTAATTCGCTAGGAGATAAATATCCTTTTGCAGAAAATTAAAGTGTAATAGAAATATATTTAGGTGAAAGATATAAGCATAACTAGCCTGTTGGCCCCTCCCACCAACGGCTGGGCGTACACTGTCCACATCCAATATGGCCGTCACCGTAGAGGCAATAAATTAGAAGTTATCCTCATTTGTGGCTTATTTGCAGAAATTACTCCTATTCTAGTATGTCCTTTAATGGAATCACCCCAAAATTAATGAGAAATGTTTCCACACTCAGTGTGTATTTTCTCCCCTGAGAAATGTTCATATATGTTCTAGCGGATTAATGGGGACTGCAAATGAAAAAAATTGTGGAGAATAGGTTAGAAGGAGGTGACGGACTGGGGGTGCGGGTGGGTAAAACTAAGATAATAATAAAACGAACGAACAGGAACTTATGTGATGTGCCACCAGTAACGAGGTTCTTGTAGTATCATAGTCCCGTCTCAGATGCACGAAGTCGATATGCCAGAATGATCTTCGCCAGGAGATAATTCCAAACCGAACGAAAATCATTCCCCCTTGAATATGTTCCGGTGTCCTATAGAAACCTCGATAAGAAAATCTGTCACAACAAATTATTTCGACTATTTCTTTCATGTACTTTTGGGATTATGCTTTCTACGAATCTGATTTGTAAGAGATTACCTTAAGTGGCAATTAAGGGAAACCCTATCCTAGAGTTAGAGGGGGGGGGGGGACTGATCCGGGAGACGAAATCGTTATCACCAACTGGACGAGCTAATCAAAGCTAGTCAATGCTGTCCCTAATTTGAGGAAATTGAAATAAATGATTCGAATTTTGGAGATATTAAGCTTTAAGGATAATGTTCCTCTTTGTAATTATTGCTGTTTTGCTATCTGTTTAATAATTTCACAATATTCTATACTCTACTATAAATCTATTTAATGAAAATTTAAGATTTTAAATATCTCTACGCTTTAGTCAATTGGAATATACATCTATTTTGCGAATTTATAAGACTCTTTAAATGTGAAGACAAATTTCTCTAGAATCGATCATAATACTAAGTTATTTAGTTAAAGTGCTTGTTGATTTTTACATATATTGCAACAAATGGATTTTTATATACTGAGAGAAATATCATTGTAAATTTGGCAAAATACATATATAAATTCACTATAGAGTCATAGAGAATTTTTGTAATTCAACAATGACAATGTAGCATTTTATTTTTATTTAGTTGGATTTTTAAATGGAAAATAAATAGAAATAAAAAGAAATAATGTTAATTATGTAAAGAGCTAGTTACAAATCCACTAGCAAAATACTATAAAAACAAACAAAAGGAAATGTCGAAACAAAGGCAATTCTAAATGATTTTATTATAGAAGCTGGACAATTTTATATGGCAAAAAAATTAAATTTGTAAAGAGCCATTTACTTTTAAACATTTGCAATAATAGATTCTAGCAGGTATCAGAAATTTCTATATACAAAGGCTAATAAGAAAACCATTTGTTAAGTGGGCATCCAATTGATAGTATGGATTACATTTGTAATATTAATATTTATATGTTATTTAAGGTCCCTGCTAGAGACCTTCGTTTTAACTTAACGTAAATTTCTGCATTCCATTCTATGATTTGTAAAAATAGATAGAAAATTGTAATATAACAAATCTAAATAGAGAAATATGATATCCAAGCCATTTTTCTCTGAGTGTAATTGTGAAAACTTTTCATTCTTCTTTTAATCTTAAATTTAATTTTCTAGATTAATTATAAACGTATTATATAAACACATAAATTACTTTGATTTAGTCTAATTAACTAAGTCAAAATATAGTGTTCTGGGTTAATATACACTTCTAAATTTAACGTTTTTATGCTATGCAAGAATCTAACCCCACACTTGTCACCACTCATCTTTTCACATATAAAACAGTAGGTTGTCTTTGGGGTCTTTTCAATGCTCAAAACACTCAGGTCATATCTATCTAGCAATATATAGCCATATCCTACCAGCTATATAAGTGAAATTGAGCTAATGATGAGGCATCCTTGTTATAATTATGGTTGCAGTCTAAAGATTTTTTAGGTGAGCTCAATCAAAATGCTGAGTTGTGGGTTTGCTTAGTCATGAATGACGACTTGCTGAAATAGATATGTTGCCTGCCTAAGAGAATGTTATAATTAATGGTTTCTACCTACACTAAGGGTGAATGTAGGCGAATATCTAGAACCATGTAAATTTGTAGAATGAAATAAAATTTTTTAAGGAGAAACATACCCAGAAATGTTATATAAATTTGTGAAAAGGTAAAATTTTGAGTTTTCTACAAATCAACACAATTATCGCATTCATCACGGCCAAGATTAATTGAGTAATCGAGACGATATAGCGATAAATTACCTCCGGCCGGTCACATCAAAATTTAATTACTTGAGGTGAAGTTATTTATTGCAATCTGCGGCAGTCGCCTCAATAAAGACGCTCCTCAATATCAACACATGTCCTCATAAGTGGCAATCGATCACGATCTCTAATTTATGTTGTCACCGGGTTATGCTCTGCTCCCCGGTGAATTTGTTTGCGCATAATAAACCCCGACGTTTATTACAGGGCGGCACGATACCCAATCACATTCAAATTTCAGATCTGTCTGTCTTAGCGGCCAGGCAACCGACTGACTGGTCCCGAACTTTGAAATTATGTGTCTGATTGTGATATGGTAAACGTATGCAAACTGAGTTATTATGGTCCTCCAGGTTGGCCCCGGTGGTCGGTAAGTCTAATTAGCCAACCAGATAAATGGTCTCCGGCCTCTGGGCTTGTGTATGTGGATTATGTCTGGACTCCCCTTATCTTGTTTTCCCATTAAGCTTAGCGGACGGGTCACATTACCTCTCAATTTTTGGGGTGCGGCGTGTCTCGGACACAACTCAATTACATGATATGAGGCAATATCTCAGTCAGGTGGTAAACATGGACATTTATTTGCTCAGTTTCGAGCTTGGATGAGTTTTCCGGGAAGACGACAAGGCCATTCGCTAGTAACCTAAGTTACAAGATTTACGAGTATAGCGAAATTACCTTACCGTAAAACATAAGGGATTTATATTCTTAAATAAAGATTTTAACCATATTTTAAAGTATTCAATACTTGTGCAATTATTCATCGTCATGTTGTTTCAGATTACACCCCTTTAGTCACCTTTAATAAGGAAAGACTAGTTCTAGCTGACTGTGCAAGTTACGTTCAATGTTCGTTACAAAAAGTCGAATTGTCGATTTGATTCTTGATATTTTTCACCAAATAATTTTCGGTTTAAGCAATAAATGATTAATTTTAAGCGTTGTTTTAAATTCGATCTAATGCTGCTGTTAATGTAGCCTTTATTGGAATAATTTTAATAATTTTTCAATATATATATATATATATATACACAACCATATAACAAATAAACGCTAATCATTTCAACTATTTTAATAGCGCAGTCATGAAATATGGCTCTTATGAAAGATATTCCGGAAATATTTAAATTGAAACTGAAACTGTTGAAGAAAAAAATCAAATGTTTTTAAACTATGTAGAGCTTTTATTAACTTTTAGAAACTTTGAAAATTAGAAACTCAAATTGACAATTTAGGGCTTATTGGAATTAAAATTTAATTTTCAAAAGCAAAAGCTTTTAGTTCTTCTTGATCTAAATTTATGAGTATAACGCTTAAATTTCCATTGAAGAAGAAAATGAAGTTAAAATGTGGAGATATGGTAAAAAAATTCATATTCTAAAAATTTCCTTTATAAATAATTTAAAAAGACTAAAGCCATTCATTTGTAAAAACCCCGAAATTGCTTTTAATAATTCACCTAAAAATTACCTAATCATAGCTGAATGTTTGCTCAAAACAATTTCAAATTTTTGTCGTCTTTTAAGCCGTCTCAAAAAGTCTCTTATTGAAATAATAATTTGAAGGAATCCCTCATTTGTTTCACATCATGAAAAGGTTCTTGAATGAAAATCCCTACAACGCGCCACTGCCCATGTCAAAATCCTGGCTCTTCCCAGAAAACAGTCGTAAAAGAGGCAAACAAATTCAATTTAACTCATAAAAGGTTCATCTCCTTGGTGTTATGTGCTATTTTTATCCAAACAAAGTCCCTTGGCAAGGGATCCAGAGCAAACTTTCCAAAACTGAGAAATGTACAAGGGAAGGAGCCAGGGAAAAATCCTTTCGGGAATCCTTTGCCAATTCTGAAATAACGAAGTGCCCTAGGGACGGGGAGGCTTCTTCCAACTCGAATGCAAATTTGTCTGAGTTGTTAATTTCTATCTGCTACAATTATCCGCAGCAGATTTCAAGTTGACTGGAAACTGGCCGTCCATTACGAGCAGCTAGCGGAGCACAAAGGGGCGATTCTGCTCCCAGAAGAGGCGCCTCCTTTAAGCCGTGTGCCAAAGATAAGAAAGGGCACAAGGGTTCGGCTGTTGGGCGCGTCCCTCTTCTATCGCATAACGTCGCACACGAGGAGGCCGCCTGGGCGCACTTTCTCAAGATAAAATTTCATTTTACGCTAGGTTTCTTTTATTCACCACTTAAAGCTAGGGAGATAGTGAAGCCTGCTCCTTGCCGCCGTCTCTCGAACCAAAAGGAGCCATTTATCGTCGGACACGGGCACGGGCCCTTTCTGGGCCCTCTGGGTTCACATATGCGGAGAGGGCGGCTGGAAAAACCCTTCAACCCACCAAAATTGGGAACGATGGCATGCTTTGACCGTGTGTTGCCGCTTTTGTAGTTGGTCGTCTGGGCTCCGAAAAGAACCCTAACAAGGTCCAATCTGTACCCTAGTTACGGTCGGACGGAAAGGGGTGAAATGAGTTTGCCTTGTGTCCACTTACCAACGACTTCCAGCTCCCCGGATGCGATCAGCGTGTGGAAGGATGGGGCATCCGCAGAGACCTCGCACGAATATTTCCCGGTCGTGTGTTGATTCACAGCCTCCAAAGTTAGTTGACTCTCGTTGGACGAGTGACGCTGCAAATGGACAAAAATAAGAAAATGTCGCACTAGATGCAGTTTTTAGGGCTTTAGGATGAATGCCAAATTCCAGTGTATTGCACCATCGAAGGCGTTTTTCATTCAGCTCTTAAGCGGCCCGGCGGCGGTGGTCCGCTGGGCTTTGGATACATTTTGTTTTTTTGATTTATAAAACGTCCACGTCTGCATCTTAAGCAAGCGCTATAAATAAGATCCGCCGGATTTAGATGGATCTAGGAAATGGTGTGGCAGGCATGACTAGTTTCTTGGCAACGCAAATATTAAAATAAAGTATCACAAAAATCCGTGAGAACTTACACACTTTAACTTTAAAGACAAATGCTTGAAATGTAGGCACATTACATAGCATTCCCTAGCATTGAAATTGTTAAATCCCATATTTTTCCTCTTATAGGTAAGAATCACAAGGGTAAAGGTATAGAATTTAACTTCAATTCACCGAAATAGAAATGGTATAGGACAAGTATTTATACACGATGTAATATTTAGATGGTCCCAATTTATACATATGCAACTGTCGTACAGGTTTTAGTTAGTTCTTATATATTTGAAATATGTGCAAAATAATCCTATTGGAATCCGATCTGCTTATTTAACACTTCGGACATAACACATAAAGTTAGTTAAAGTATCACAAAATCATCCGTTTTAATACATTATGAGTTTAAAATTACAGAAAATTTCATAAATATCCCATGATCTTCCATATTTTAATTAATAAATCATGCTGTGAATACCCATGGAGATTGATATCATCTGAATCAAGTTAGTTAACTTTTAAGACTCACTAGTTTTATATTTTATATTAAAATTTTAAAATTTATTATGATAGAATAAAATGACGAATTAAAAATCCAGCTAGGGTAATCATAGTTGTAAGCTTATTAAAATTTTGCATACAGAATATTTAAAGTTTTAGTGGCAGCAGCATTTATACTACGTAAAAAAGCTTAAAATCTAAAGAGTCTAATTTTTTAATACATAACTTTTAAATGTAAATCTCTCTATTAATTTGTTAATGGCTTAATTTATTAAAAAATGTCCTGTAAATTGCCTATAAAATTTAAATATTTGTAAAAATAATTGAATTACATCCATTTAAAAACTAAGGTCCTTCAAATGATATAGACGAAGAAAATATATAAAACAATATAAAGTAAAAAAAAGTCGACTGAAAATTAATTTTGTGAAAGATTTTCCAACTTTGTATATGACTGTAGGTTGAAGCTTTTAACTGATCACTTTCCTAGATTGCCAACAATTGCAATTTTGAACTAGGAGCCTCAAATTCATCCCGCTTTCCCTTGTGCTCGTACTATGGTAAGTGTAAAAGTTCCTGCTTAATGGCATCTCGTAAAACGTACTTAGAATTTGAATAATTGTTGCACTTCAGTAATATCCCGTCCGCCCTGGCACCGGTTCCCGAAGGAAGGACACCGCACAACTTTGCTCAGAACTGTTGATAGTCGTTAATATTCGCCCATCCCCCGCACTCGTTCTCCAACATACAAAGGAAACTATTCAAAAACTTTTATTTCCTAGGCGACATCTGCATGCCTAATTAGCATTAATTTCGTGCGCCCCGGGTTAGCCCCAGACATGTGTAAGGAGCAATGAAACGGTCATAACCTCTGCACACCTTACCTGTAATTACGTAATAGAGAGCAAAAAGACTCCCAGGGGCCTATTAAACTGTAGTTACCGCCCGCCTAGGACGAGCCTTTTGCTAAGGGCGTTATTTACATACATATATACGTTTAGTGTGGTTTCCCCGAAAATTTCAGGCCCCTGAAACTTTTGCCCTCCGGCAGTAGTAGTTGCAGCACCCGGTATAAGGGTCCTAGCCCCCTAACTAATCCCTTAGCCGAAATTTTAGGAGGAGGAGGTGGCGAAACGAAGGAGCCTTCTGCGACGACGGATGAGCCGAGGCATGTGGAGAAATGTTTTCATTATTTGTTGATCCCCGGAATATATACACAAACAGGCATACACATACGATAATGCGCCGACTTAATTATTGTCCTGAGAGTGCAAAAGAAGGAGTCCCGGCTGCTCCCCGGTGTATCCTTGAAAAGAACTCGAAACGGAATTTTCGGTAATTTGCCTCAGCATAATGTTGCCTGGGATGGATGCATAAATAGGAACGACCTGACTCGCTCTATAGTTCCCTCGGCAGTCTTTTACATGATTATATGGCACTCGGAGGCGCGAACCTCGGGTTTGGGGTGAATTTACGGCTCTTTTATTGCAGGACTTTGGAAATCTGCCCCTATTCTCACTCTTCCACATACTGAAGGGCTGCTTCAGCTTGCTTCCTAAAGTAGGAATGATTCCATTCGTATGAGCTAAATGGCGCCCTTTTTTTTTAAATGTAAAAGGAATTTACTAAGTATTCGTATAATCAATTTATACAAATTAATATACCTATGTATGCAGCTATAAAAAAATTACAAAATATGAACATACTATAAAAATGCAGTTATACATTATTATGTATGATAGAAAGAATATAAAATTAAAAAGATTTTCTTCAAAACTGAAATATTGTATAGTTTACGGTAGAGCTCTGTTATAAGAATTTTAAGAAAATATACTTTTAGTATATTAATATAAAATTATCTTAACTTTTTAGGGTCGTATAGTAAAGTAAGCTAAGTAAGCATCGATAGCTAAGTTCCGAAATTTATAAGT
This sequence comes from Philonicus albiceps, assembly GCA_963969385.1. NCBI lineage: Eukaryota > Metazoa > Arthropoda > Insecta > Diptera > Asilidae > Philonicus > Philonicus albiceps. The sequence goes on from OZ017775.1 coordinate 9,371,000, forward strand.
GTTAAAGTAAATTTAAATTTATGTTAATATTTCCAGAAATATAATTTGTTAGTTTGAAAAAAACTGTGGGTATTCAAAACTAAAATTTCATTACCGAATTTATATATTATTTTCTTTATTTTTTCTTATTACGACTTCGATTTTGGTACATATTTATCTTGAAAAACCTATTAATAAAAATTTGCGTCACACCAATTTTCTATTCTATTTGTTTTAAAAACAAAGTACGAAAATGTTCAACCAAATTTAGAGAAAATCGAAAGAGTTTTCTTCACTTTAGTCGACTAATTTCAAACTTTTCTTGAGGTAGGTACGGCTTCAAGAAAAGTTGTGTAACTCCGACAATGCTTTACCTAATTACCCATCTGGGTAACACCATTAAACCTTCGACAAAGGCAATTACTCACAATTTTCATTAATTGTTCCAAAGATTTTGCAATTGTAGCAGTTTATTGAATTCTACCAGAGTTTACAGAGGTGCTTCTTCTGAAAGCACCCCGGGGTATCGAACTGTTTGTCTCTCCAAACCATCGTATACCCGTCCTTCGTTCACTTACAATTCTCGTCCCTCTTAAGAGGGTAAAATGCTTTTCTTCTTGCAAAATTTTCAAACCAATTAATACTGATGAGTTTAGTACCTTACGAATAAACACTTATGAGCGTTACTTCAATTCAATTGAAACGGAGCATGCTGGTAAATATGCTCCTGCTCTAAACAAAAGGGTTTAATCACCACATTTATAATTGGTGCAACCCAACTCAATTAAGAGATTTTACACAAGATTAAGACGTCTTTGAAGTGACCAGTGCATGCACTTCTTAGCTCGAAGGATCCTTTTAACTGAAAGGTTTCATTTAGTCGTAATCCTCTGCATGCAGAAATCCTTCTAGGATCGATTCAACAACCCCCATTGAGAGTCTCAAGATTGTTGCTTGCATCCAGAATGCATCCTGCATGCATGTATCGACCTCTATTTACTCATACATACGTGCATATTGTATATCCGGGGAACTCCCGACTTATTCAACTTGCAGTACCGTCCTAGTTGAAGGATCCTGTGCCGTTGCCGTTGGAATAGCTACCGGTAAAAGACAAGCAGCAGATCTCCCTGTGCCGAACAGCTGCATGCACCGGAATAATCCAGGAACGACAGGATTTATCCCTAATCTTATATTTATCTTGCTAAAAGTTTATGAAGTCAGAACGTAAAAGCTCCGATAATGGGGTAATTTTCATCGGTGGAAAACAACCAGGTCGGTGGGGTGGGGACAGTAGCAGTATGTCGCATTTAACTTCAACGTTCTGTGTCTCTTTAAACATATTTGACAACACTGTTGCTGTCGATGCTACAAGACCCGTCTACCCGACTTCAGTTAATGTTTAATGGGAGAAGCATTGCACAAAATTATGCTATCGCTTGGAAAGTCTGAAAACTGAAATGTTTCTACCTTCTTTCCGCAATTTAAACTTAAATTTTTTTAAACGTTTCTTCAACTGCAGGTATATTCAGATTTGGATTTAAATTTTATATACCCTATTTGAACATTTTACAAATTTGTTGGATTTTTTTGTTGATACAGAAAAGTGTGAACGATAGCTTCCATGAGTATATCAGAATTAATGAATATTGACAAGCTAGAAATTGTGCTCGGAATATTTGAAAATTTTTAACTCCTCAAGGGTATAATTTCAATTGAGCAAGACAGATCGTATTGAAGTTATTAATTTAAAAACGTTTTTTTTAAAGTTGCTTACTTATCAACTATTAGCTTTAAAGAAAAAAAAAATATTTAAATTTATTCGTTCGGTTTTTGAATGGAATTACATTTCCAAATAGTATTTTTTACACTTTAAAATAGCTTCTATTAAAGTAACCTTCACATTAAACTGGCAATCTGCAGACGTATGTCTTTCGGCTGAGTTATGAATAATAAAAACAAAACGTTCAAAATTTCTGCTTTTTGATTTGTTACAAATACATAAACACACCAAGATACTTTTTAAAGTATATTTTAGTTGACTGCTAGAAACTTTAATTACATTGACTATCTTTGCAATTAATAGTAAAAATATCTTCTCCAGCTTACACATAGTTATTTGATCCTAAGTTAAAGTTAAAGTTTTCTGTCGTTTGATGGGTTTCGAATAAACCATAAAAATTTTATTTAAAATAAATTATTATTAGGTATTCATTTATAAATCATTTTAATTTTCTTGTGAACATTTTAACCGTCTAAAAATAAGAGATCAGTTGAATTCACGTCATGTTTCACGTCTCTCACCATTTTCAAAAGGTTTCAACAAGACCATGAGTATCTGGGTATTAATAAAAATTCCTAAAATTTTCACGTTTGCGTAACGTACACCATTATTTAAGGGTAGTAGCCGATTATAAGTTCTCTTCCGGTAACAAAGCAATAAATTCCGTGGGAAGGCATACTTCACCTGCCCGTTTCGAAGTAAATATTACTCTTATGCGGTACATGATAAAAAGAATATATGTATAATATATATATATATATATATATATGTATATATTTTGGTATAGCGCGAAGTTCGAATATCTTTCTGGAACATCCATCGCATGTGGAATGTGATGCGGTGCGCTGGTAAGCTGCAATATTCGGATACTCGGCCCGTCACCTCCCACAGTTCGTTTAGTAAGTAAAATAAAAGGAACGGGTTGATGCAGCAGCAGTAGCATCAGCACGTTTCAAACGAATTTTCCGCTTTTCAAATTCCGAACAACGTTGCGGCATTAAAATTTCAAAGCTTTTCCACTAAACCCAATTTTCTATTCCCCTGTCCCGCCTGAAGCGAAAATCTTTAAAACTCTTAAAATGTTTTGAGGAGCCAAAATTTGCTGCAGAAGATGTTCATTCAATAGATGTTTTTACCCCCCGTTAGGGTGGATCAGTGTATTGAGGGATAGGATCGGGGATTAGTTGTAGGTAGGTGTGACTTACCTCCACTTTAATTCCTTGAGTTAAAAATGTTTTCATGGCCGGATTCTCCTTCGGTGTATATCGGTAAAATTCTCGGCGTCCCTTATACCATTTGACTGAGTACAGACTATCCCCTTCCATGTCATAGCTGCACCTCAGGATGGCCTTCTCTCCACGGCGAACTGCAGGCGGCACCTTAACTTTCACATCCCGCAGAGCCTGGACCATTGCTGTAAAAGATGAGAAAATTTTGAAAACCAATGCCTGAACCATACCTACTTTTAACTGTATAGATGCTAGTGAACGAGAAAACTTTTAGTCAAAGTGCAAAACTATATTGCTGGTTTTTGGGGGATTTTGGGGCGTTAGTACAGTGAAGGGGGGTGGGGGGGGGGGGTGTAATGAAAATTTTCATGATTGGTGCCAGCAGTAGGGTTCCTAGAGAGATGCCTGCTAATGTGCAACAAGATGCCAACCACCACAGAGCGTCCCATTAGCCCTCCGTATCGCTAAGGAGGCTCACCTCCCTCGGTTTCTTGGATGGGACCACTTTTACCCACCGCTCAAGATCCGGACCGACCAACCCTCATCCCACTGGAAGTAATTTTAAGTCTCTGGTAACTGAAATTAGAAACTTCTTCCAGAGCCAGCAGCACACAGTTTCTAGACCGCTTAAATCGCCCGAGTGCAGTGGTCCTTGGTATGCAGGCCGGTTTTCTAAGCGCCTAGATTGGAGCTCCAATTTCCACTAAATATATCTTTATCAGAAATTCGGAACGAGCAATTTGAGTGGCTCAGATGGGCCGGGCCGGGGTTTCTCTTGAAAATACAAAACAGGTGTTCTGCCCGTTATAGGTCCTTTTCCCGGGTATTGTCAACTCGAATTTAAGACACGGTTCAAACGGAAAACTTTTCTAATCAATACACACGCAAATTTGATAAGTTTTTGGGTAGCAAACTTTAAGGTGTCTCAGACCTGCTATACTCGTATACCTCCAATTTCCTTCTTAACCCCACGTTCCACCCATCATCATACCACTTTAGATAATTTTACGGTGAGGTCTTCTGGCTTATATTTCGAAAGTCCGGCAAAAGTGCGGAAAGTTGGCTCTCATTGCTTTTCATCATGGACTCTGTTTTTTTCGGGGTCCATGCCTCTTCTGGTGGTTTTTTGTTACATCGCTTTGGACACCATCACCATACCCCCCATTCCGACCAGCCACCTACCTGGTAATTTGGGGGATGAGCTCCTTAGGGCTGACCGGGACATTCCGCACTTCAAAGTCCTCCTTGCACGCTGCCGGTCTCCGGAAGAATATTGAGAATAAAATGGAAAATTAATGGGGTCGCCTTGGAAGTTGCGTTTTATACAATTTTCTCTAGAAACAAAGGGACGCTACATTATCTCGTAAAATTCATGGTGCTCACAGCAGCAGAGTAGAGTGGGGAGGAGCCCTCTGCTGGTCCTGCTGCTGCAGCATCATTCTATTTTCCTTCATTATACAGAGAGAAGAGCGTCTCAAGCAAAAAGAAATAAAAAAATTAAAAAGAAAAAAAGTCCCTCCAGGACTCTATCGTCCGGTGATAAGGGAAAAAATTTGATTGAAGTGAGTGGCTTGCGTCATTATTTTATAACGTCGTCACTTGCAAACATTTTAATGACTTTTACTTTGCCGGATGTTGGGTAGCTGGAATGCTGGACCATTTCCACCTCTACATTCATCCACTCCTGGCGGAAGGGCAGTTTATTAAATGGAGTGGGACATCAGCGGGTGGATATGTAATTGGACAGTTGCTTAGAACAAATCGGGGCGTAGAGGGAAGAATTCGGGAATATACACCCAGGAGACGATGTGATGTTTTCTGGGAAGCCACAACACATTGGATCGGCTTATCGTATCGCCGGGATTATGGTTAAGTCGAAGTAGAACTTGTTTTTAGGGATTAATCAACCAGAGAAGACATATGTAGGTCTAGAGAGTGTGGGAGGGGGTATGGGGTTTTAGGGGTAGGGGAATGATACCGGGATTAAGGGGGAAGTTCAGGAATTAAGACTTGTGTGTCTTGGAAAATTGTTTATGGGACATGCGGTTCTGGATTAATCCCTTTCGGAAATAATTTATATAACTGCAATGGAAGGGGTGGATATTTTTAAAGATGGACTAGGGGCAGTAGGGCAGGAATTAAGTTGAAAAGCTCTAGTCTTAGTGGTTTTAGTTTGGAGCGATTTTTAGTGAGTCTGTGGCTTGTTGTTTTTATACAAAAAATTAAGAAAGGTAATAGTTTACAGCAATTTGTTTATTATGATACTGAACATTCAGAAAAATCAGACATATTAACAAATTCAGTTTTTAGGTGTTGTGATTACCATGACCTGGTTATATTAAATTAATCCTAAAAATTCTTTAATCAAATGCTTTGTACGCTTAAACCTTAATTTTAAGAATCTCCTTCTTAATTTTAGAATTTTCTGTACAATTTAAAATTTTAACGTCGTGTATTAAGATTACTGCTTCAGTTAAGCCTTAGAAATTTCTTTTTCTTCTATGTACGGCTATTAATGGACAGGACATTAAGACATTAAATGTTAAAGTAATCATTTTTATTCATATCAATTTATATGAGAGCACGTTAATATTTAAATCCTTTCATAAACATGTACTAAATATACTTCTTAAAAACACTCTTTCATAAATATGACATTTATAGTAATAAGGGAAACCAGCAAGTATAGTTGAAATAATGTTTAGCACGGTGGGTTTAAATAGACCAATCAATGTAATACTCCAAAAATTTAAATCAAGCTTTAAGAAAGTATAGACCAATCTTGCTTTACGTTTATCTGGCCCGGTGTGCTAAAACAATTTTGTTTTTACCCAGGGAACAATGTAAGCTGAAAATAATGTTTTTATTTATTTTATTTATTTATTTATCGCTTATTACAAGCTACAATAAATTTTAAAACTAATTAACAAAAAGATTAAAAGATTATAATTAAAGTAAAAAATAATAAATTAAAATTAAAGAACGGGAATGATAATGGCACATGACAAGAGAGAAAAGAAAAAAAAACAGGCAACAGGAGGAATTAAGGGCATTCCTGAGAGAAGATTTAGTCAGGTGGAAGTCAAAAAATGGGTGGGAGTTGGCTTTCCGAAGCATACGGGTGAGAGGCTCAGAAAGTCCATAGTTGGTACGGTAATAAGCAGGGCGAAAAGGGGTGCCGAACGGAGGTTACGAGGATTGGTGTAGATGAAGATCCGCTGGAGTAGGGAAGGATAGTCAATTTCACTAGTAAGCAGCTGATGAATGAAGGTAATATCGGCAAGGTCACGTCGCTTCTTCAGGGGCTGCAAGTTGATCAGTAAGAGACGGTTTTCGTAGGGGGGAAGGTTTTGATGGTCAGATGTTTGATGTCGTTTGGCGCAATCATATATATGTGCACCACCGGTGGTCCACTCCTCTAGATGGAGCAAACTAGGTGTGGACCATCGGTGGTTCACGCCGCCAGATTGTTGAAAGTGTTAATTAGATAATGGACTTAATTTGTTTAGATAATATCAAATTTTTTCCTAAAGCTGCTGTATACTTCGAATCATTGTTCTGCTGGAACCTCCATTTAAGACGCATTTGTTCCTCGGCATACGGCAATATAATGTTTCCTAGAATGTTTTTATACTGAAATCGGTTCATTCTTCGATGTATTTTCGTCAGTGGTCCTATTTTGGATCATTCAAATTTGTTTGTTTCATTAATTGGAGAAGAAAATTGCCTTTAATTTCTCAACACTCCACTTGCTATACTCTTTAGGGAAAGACAATCGATATTTTTATTCTTATTTGAAATTGCAGACTACTCTGCAACCCGGATTCAACTGATCGTCTGCGGGCTATCCATTCTTACACTAAAAGTTCAGACACCTCTCATATAGTTTTTAATAATTTCTTTTTATAGGTATAACATGAATTCAAATATCGAATATGATATCTAAATATAAGAAACCATGTTGTTTTTTCTTCAGATAAAACTTTTTGAAACTGATAATAATTTGAAAGTGTTTTCACAGAATTTTAAAATAAGGAGTGCTCGTATATCACGCTTAAATATCAACTTATCAGTTTCTTTTAAGTAAGGCTAAGGCTTTTTGATAAATTAGTTGAATTTGAAAGTTTTGCGTAAAACCAAGGACAGATACGGTGCACCTAAATGAGAAATATTTGTTATGGATAACTACTAATAAAGTTTGATCCAATTAAAATTTTCCCTTGATCTAATTAGTTTAATAAAACGCTGATATTACAACACAGAGCGTATCATAAACATCTATATACCCCCCTACTGTTCATCATGAATTGGAATTCTTTAGAATTGGAATTATGGAGTTCTAGGTACTGGGGGCCAGCCCTTCTGTAATTAAATTCAGATTTATTGATTTCAGTCTATAGTCGTTATTCATTAAATTATAAAATTTCCCTAAAATCGAATGATTTGTAAATATACGAGTGGAAATGTTAAAATCGTTAGATATTTTATTATTGCTACCCATTTGTATTAACTGGAAATGTGTTAGCATGTCATAAACTAAATTGAGCAATTCAACTGTTGCGTGATGTGAACAATAAAAATTATAGTTATGGCCTTGTAGTGTCTAACAAGTTTGAAAGAGGTCAGTAAGGATAAGGAGAAATATACTTTTGACTATCGCTATAATAAAAATTACTTTACAAAGTGCATTATACTTATGCAAGACATCATTTAATTTTAGTTCAATTAGAGGGATATTATTTTAATAGAATTTATATCATGACTTAATTTTGCTAATATGTAATAAAGTTTGGTTTCTGAAAAGGTTTAGTAGTAATTTTTAATTTTCAAATGTTTTTTAATTTGAAATGGTAAAATGTGCGGTTTGTGTAATTGTTTTGCATTCTTGCTCCAATAAATTTAGTTTTAGCATTAAAGTATTTTAACTTTAGAGAAAAATATTTGAAAAGTTATTTTCTCTACTAGAAGCAGTTCGTTTCGCTCAATTGCCCTTCAGAACAAACCTCATCCAACCTTGTTCCTGTTAAATCCCTTGAATTAGCTCAGCTATTTCCGTTTCTCATGGTCTTCCCTTAAAGTGCATCTGAATCTAAAGTCCTCTCACAGCGAGGCACTTCATTTAACGCGCAAAACTAATAAATCACAGCGCGAAAAGGAACTGCAACAGTTCCCCCGTCATTTATCACATCGAGAGCCTTCTTCCTTCGGGAGTTCATGCACTTGCTCCCGGTATTATTTTGAAAAATTTCTCCACTCGAAAGTGTTGTAGTCGGGAAAATTTGACATTATCGTTGTGCGGCGAGCTCATTTTTCATTCGATTCCAGCCTTGAAGTTCTGGAGCCTCTTACCGCCCGTAAACTTGAAGTTCCCGGCTGCAGCCAGAAGTATTTTCCAAGCCATTGCCTAATTACGTCTATTTCCTTCCGCCGAATTGCGAGCGGGTTTCCCGTTAAATGTTCCGCATCCTAGAGCCGGGGCGGGTAGAGTCCCACAGTTGCCGAATTAACGTTTGGTCCATTTGCGGCTGCATCAGGACTCTTCCCGCCGCTCTAGGGATAGGTCTGCGATAAAGGCCCCCAACTCCTCCTCTCCCTACCAATGTACTATGAATGGGGACATGCATGTCCTAGTGACCTGCTCCACAGGTCTCCCTATCGTTTTCGTCCCTTTGTTCCGGTACCGGGGATAATCCCTTATTTCTCATTTCGTTTCCCGGATCCGGACACCGTTTCAATTGTCCGCCGGGCTCTGCAGGGCCCACCGTCTTTATCTGTCCGGTTCCCACTGGATACATTGTTCATCCATTAGGAGTGCATGAAAAATGACGGTAGTGTGAACAGGGGTAATGCTTCCACTCGAATAACTTTTGCCTCGTTCACATTTCTGGCAGTCACCCTTTCGGTGGGGCTCTGGGAGAGCTAGGCTAGGTTTCGGCTCTTGGCTTTTTCGTGCAATCCGCACCACCATGGATTTCCTTGTTTTCTAGAGTTTAACTGCCTTTTACGGGTCAGCGGAGTCGTGAAGTGGACCCATCCGCTTTCATGGGTAAAAATGTGGCCAATTGATGTATAGCTTTACATTGGGGCTTACGCACGCCGTGAAGGGCCGTTGGTCGAAGGAGGGATGGGGTGGTTCATTATGCCCTTTTTGTTGCTCAACGATTTAGTGATTTATCGCGGCATTAAGGATTCGAATATATCTTCGACGGGTGCGGTGCACCCCTTGGGTTTCGGACTCTCTTGCGATGGCCTGGACCTAGCCCACGGCTCTTTACCCAGGCGAAATATATGAAAAAGTAGTTGGGTTGATGAGCCCTCGATAGAAAATCGTTCAGAGAGTACTCCAGTGACTAACGACATGACAACAATGGAGTACCAATTCGGGCGATTTATCTGAGGAATTTTCTATGCCCTCTACTCCGCCAAGTAAGGAACTCAATCCCTGTCAGGAGGAGATTTAGATTTTGTCTGTAAGTCAGGAACTGGAAAACTTGCTCAAGTCAGCAGTTTTTCATATTTTTTTTTTTTTACAGAGAATTCGAGGAAGGCTATAATATTTTTTGAGGTCGTGTTGAAATATTCGAAGTGATTAAAGGGAAGATACTTGGAATTTTAAAATTTCTATTAAAATTCACGGAAATTTTGTAGTGAAAGTGGATAAAGGTTTACTTCCTCTTCTCTTAAATTTTAAAACTCAACCCTTTTGGGTATTTGGACGATTTTTGAACTGACTATTTCTTATTTTTCGTGTAGGAGTATTTTTCTCATTCAAAAATCCCGGCTTTGGGTTTGATGCATGAATGATTTGAATTATTAATTTTTTGAAGCGATCATTTTCCTGTCTGTATTGGGGATTTTCGTTTCCTATGGTCTAAGCGTTATGTCCCTTTAGCGGGTCCTTTTGGTCGTTGAGATTTAATTAGTAAAAATCGTAGAACCTACCCAAAAGTAAGTATATCAAAACTTTTTACAGATATTTATCACAAAATTCTATTTATATGAATAAAAATTAAATTAAAACCTTATGCATACGAGAAAAAAATAAATAATAACAAACAGGCAAATATACTTACTTTCGAAAGTGAGTCTTAGCTTCAGGTGAAATTTGTTTAAACTTTACTAAGAAGTTGTTACTTTAGTTGTAAAACCTATTTCAACTCCAAGGAATTCTGGAAAATGCCCCATCTTTAGAGGTTTTGCTCATTTTCATTGTGAAACAGTAACATCTTCATTTCGAGACTTTTGAAAACATCAAGCATCTCATAAACATTCAAAACATTCTACTAAACCGCCCAAAGGTTTCTGTAGCTGCAGGGTTCCAGGAGTAGAAACAAACAGCAAGGAGCCTCTTATAATCGCAATACTTGCCGTACTAGAGGCACTACACAGAATGGACCCTATACTGAAAATCCTTGTACTTTCTAAATAAGCAAATCCTTTCCGCCATCATCTTAATTCCTCGGCCGAAATAATGAAAGGAAAAAATAAGGCCTACTCCTACTCTTCTGGTTATTCATTCAAACTCTGCTGTGGGGGGGTAGTCGAAAAAGCCAAGGCGGGAAATGGTAGGGTTTTCAGAAAGGCAATGCGCCGTCTTTTCTTACATATTTTTAAAGAAAGGTGGTTAGACCCTCTGGAGCCCGGTATTTTGGCTGCCTGAGGGGGATGAACACTTGCGAGGATTAAGATAAACGCCTAACGAAGACGCTGACGGCTTTGGATATCGTTTAATTTTCTCAACATGAATACGGGAATGGTCACGTTAAAAGGGATAATCAACATTATCCCGCCCGAGGATGCCCGAAATAAGGGACCCTGTTTCTGTGCTACCCCTACACCCTTAAAAGGGCCAGAAAAGTCCCTAATGCCACAACATCAAACGGACAAAGTGTAAAAGGGGCGCCTTCATTAAAACACAATTCGCAATTCATGGGCTGGGTCCGGCAGTGCGCGACGCTGACGGGGTTGAAGAAACCCAAATAAAGTCGAGGGGTGGGGGTGTATGGCAGTTTTATTTTCTTTTACTCCCATTTATTTTTTTCTTTTGCGGTAGAAAAAAGACAATTGCGGGGGTGGTTGGGAGGTTGAACAACGTGAAATAAGTCATCGCTTGCCGCCCCGATCACTCACCGCACCCCGGATACGTGTCCGGTGGTGAGATGCCTGTAAATGAATTGTGTGCCGTGAATTCGCAAGCAGCACCACTGTGTACGGTGAATAATTTTTTTTTTCATGGCAATTTCAGGGAACAGGGGCAGTGGGGGAAGGGCATTAGTACACGCACGGTTTACCAAATCTGCTGATTCGCAAAAGGAATCCTTTTTCCACGATTTTCCCTGTGAAATGCAAACATAAAGCTGCCACCCACTTCCGCAGTGGTGCGGCTTTTGGGTTTTGTGGTAGCTGCTGCCGTAGCCCAACCCCACACCTGACACAAACAAGAAAAAAAAACGCACTCTAACACCTATTCAGCGCGTATCGTGTCCACCCGCTTTACCCCGATTCATCCTCGTTAGAGTTATCATTTTTGGGGTGAAAGGCTTTCGCAGGATATCTGCCGCGTTCGTGCATTTCAGACCTGGTTGTAGTAATCCGATTAAGCACTTTTTAATCAGGAACTGTGGCCGCCCGAATATGAAGAGATATTTCCCGTGCTGTTCCTGCGGGCACAGTACTTTCCTCTTATATGCAACTCGGAAATCAGAAGCCTCTGCCCGGCTGGTGACCACCACACCCTCCGTATTTAGTGAAAATGTAAAAGTCTCTGGCCTTTTCCCGCAAATGTTTTTATAAATTAATTAAAGTCAAACAGTGGCTGGGGTGGGTGGGTTCCGAGAGGTCTCCTGGCATCGCACAGAGTGCGCCTAGGAAACTTTTTAATTAGAAAAGGTGAGTTGGTTTTACATGGGAGTTCGAGACAAAGACCACTAGTTTTAGTTTCTTCATTTTATGGAAAGATGGGATTTGCTCCCGGTGCTCTCGACTCATTTAAAGGGTTTCACGTTACGTTTTGGGAATGTTTCTGGTCTAGCATTACTTGGGAGCAATGATGATTATGGGTCAGGTCATCATTCCCAGGATAACACGGTAGGAGTTTTGTAAAGGGTCTGTTCCGAAACAAAGAGTTGGTCAATTTTAATTAGGTTTATCTGCCTGTATCAGGCACACAATAAAATCTCATTTTAGTTTTATTCATATCTTTTCCAAGGTGACTTTAATTGCGTGTCTTAAAGTTCATAGCTTACCCCGATTTTCTTGGCCTTTAATCAGTGATATATGACATAAATTCACGACATGGTTTTTGTAAATAAATCTTGTTTTCAAATACTCTACATATTTTTCTTCAAATTATGAATAACAAAACTGAAACTTTTATAGAAAAATTATTTGCTTTCTGCTTGTATTTCTTGAAAATCATGAAATTGTGAAATTTGAGGGAAAGGCAACGATTTCTCTGAACTTTAAGCTAAGCTTATGAAACTTGGCATTTTGCACTATCATAATATCAACTCTTCATTTTTCATACATACGCAAAATAAAATATATTAGATAATTAATAATTTAAATAATATTTTGTTTAAAATTCCGAAATTACTTAATTTTTAATTATTCAACTTTTACATCAAATTTCTTGAGAATTGGGGTTCATATAGATAATTCTTGCTATTCGTAACAAAACATCGTTAGGAAAAAATTGCTTGAGAAGGCATCGGCGGCCAAATTGAAAGTCACAGCTTCGAATCCTGCTCCCTGGTCAAATTTGCTTTTTAATATCCACATTCATGTTGTACATTATTCTTTTAAAAAAGTTTAAATATAAACAACCAAGTTTAAATTTAGTTTCTAGTTTAAATTCACTACAATAATTGTAGGTAATTAGTTGCCTGCAATTGTTGAAATAGCTGAAAATAAACTAAATATAATTAAAATAATAAAAAAAATATTATCATCATATTATCATTACGTTTTAACTCGGCCGATATTTTTTTTTAATTTAATTAGTATGTCCTCTTTATTTATACGGCTTTGAAAATATTTTTTTCTATCTATTTAAAGTCGTGTCTTTTGTAATAAATTGAGAAAATTTAAACTGGTTTAATTCCCATGAAAAGTCTTAGAAAAAGTGTGCGAACAACCCGAAAGGATTCCAAAAACTTCAGAGGATAAAGTCGACTTGAAAATCGGATGTACTCATGGAATAAATACAGAGAGACAGTGGCAAATAAATAGCACCAGAAAGTTATAGTTAAACATTCCTTCCTTGATCCTCTGGAGTTTGAAAATAGCTCCGTCTACTTCTATTCAGCCCCATTAACAGAGTCATCATCCTAAGCCGGGAGCGTTTTAAGACCCCCCAGCAGCGCCATCGAGTCGAATTGAAACGAACAAAACTTCCTATATTTAAGTTTTCCCGCCAATCCTGTAAGATATCTGCCAATGGTCACAGTAGAAGCTGCCACTATACTGCGGAATCACCTCTCCATAGATACTTTTGTGCCAAACAGTGTCCTGCAGGAAGTAGGCAAAGCGGCGGGGAACTTTTGCTAGCTTTTATAGCAGTTTTACATGTTGACTTATAATAAAATTCCCTCTAACGAACGCCCCAGAGGGGTCCGAGCATCGGTCTGGATCTGCTGCAGCCGGTCCAGCACTCAAGTGACAAAACCCGGAGGAAATGCCGTAAAAAGCGACGAGACTCTGGCAAACAATTAGCACAAAACGAGCACCAGGGATGGCCGGGAGATTCTCTGGATGAAACGAATGGGGGATAGCACAGTATCCAGCTCAAATATTTATAGAACTAGGACTACGGGTGTCTCTCTCTCGGTAGAAAGTCATCTCGCCAGGCACAGTTCCATCTCATGAGGGGTTTAATGTAAGTTTCGGACTTATGCACCCTATTGCTGGTCTGGACATAGATCCGCTGTTCACTGCAGTAAAGGGGGGACTCTTACGGGATCCTTTCGATGGGGAAATTAATGAACTTGCAATCCATGAAAAAATAAAAATTGATGAAGGACGAAGGAATGGAGCACAAAACCCGGGCGGAAAACGACGATTAGAAATATCGAAGATAGAAGCTCTTTTAAAATTAAATATTTAAGATATAAGTATTATTTGAATTTATTTAAAAATAGAAATACTTTGTTATTATTAAATTTATAAAAGCAAAACAATTCATTTCTAGTATTCTTTATTCTAAAAAAATTGTATTTGGGAAAAGTTGGGATGTATGCACAGTTTTTCACAATATTAAGAATTACAATTTTTTAACAGGAATTGTATACTATACTTTGATTAAAATTACAATTTACTGCGAGTTTACTATACTTGTATTTTACTTAAATTAACTGATAAATCATAGCATCACCAATAAACCGAGAAATTAATTAGGGGCTGTTTTTTGTGATTTATCTTTTATTAATAATAATCGATCGCATTTCTCATCAGAACAATTGCTTAAGAAGACATTGGCCTTAAGGTCATGGGTAGATTAGTTGAATGAGCATCGAAGAGACAATTCAAATGACACAGGATCGCACACTGTCCCCTGGTCAAAGTCATAGCTTTTTTGAATAATCCCCACATATGTATGTATTATTCCTATACATAGATAGCAATTTTGGCATGATTTTTATCATAAAAATTGAAATTTTGTAATGACAATATTTTGGTATTATTCCTAAAAAATGTTTTTATAAATTTAAATTTAAATATAATCCGTATTTGATTGTTAAAAAAAACTTAGATATATTTACCAATTTTGTGATACTCTTTATTAATACAAAAAATTAATAAACACTCTTGTAAATTGAGTTCACTGTTTGAAGCTGTAAATGTTGCAGTTTTTCAAATTAAATTTCATTCAAGTTATTATTTAAGATTTAGAAGGTACAATGACACTGTATCCCGCATAGTCCAGTCTATGAAATTGCAGCATCCAGAGAATTTAGAGGGTGCCTTTGAGCGGATGATTCATACATCCGCGTCCAATTGAGAGGCAATGAATTAGCAGAAGTAGTCTAAGGGTGTACAGACGATTCAATAAGGAGCAATTGGGGTAGTTTGAGAATTGACACATCCGCTGATCAATATCACCCATACTGTTTGCAGTTCCTTTCCGCCACCGCCAATTCGGTGTAATTTATTACAGTGCTGATTGATCGTTGGCCATTAAGTAGAAATTTTCGAGATGCACTAAATTGAGAAAGTTTAATGAAAATTTGCTTTCAAACGAAAATTTGGTCCTGCCGCATTTATCTTCGGATGAATCAGGCGTTGTTATTCTGGTAGCGCTGTGCCAGATCGCATTGACGGAGGGCCTCCGGATGTAAACAATTAATTCCTTAAGGATACCCCCGCGGAGTTTTATCCCGGGGTTGATAAGAAAATGGGGTGAGCATGTTTTATTGCTTATTTATTGCGATGAGTCATGTTAAGGAAAAATATTTTTATTGGTTCTGAAAACCGTAGGGGTTTTGGAAAATATGTTTATTTTTATGGCTTTAGTCCCTATCACAGAAATATATGAGGCGTATAGCAATAAAATAATCAGCACTTTTGTAAATTTCGCAAAATTTGTAAAACTTCATAAATTGGTATTAGAAAACACAATAAAAATACTTAACTAAATTGTAAAAAATTTAGATTGCCATCTTAATAAATCGATCATTTGCGAAATATATTATTATAGATGTATGCAATTATATAGAATTACAACGATTTCACCTCTCAAAAGGTGACATTTTTTACTACTATATAAACTCAATAATCAACCCCTAACTTATACAAGTCGAAATAGTAACAATAATAAAAAATAATAAAGAATAAAAAACAACAAACAAACAAAGCTTAATAACTAAATAGAAAAATTGAAAAATAGTAATAAAAGAAAAAATAGATAGTTGTTGAAACGTTGAAGAAGAAGTAAATAAATGTTCCAATAGTTTGTAAAATTGATATTTTTGGAATATTAACTTTTTGCGCCTAGAATTAATAGAATAGAATTCTCACAATTATTTAGATACTTTCTCAATTGACGTGGTATGTATGTCCGTATTTTTACATTAAAACTATGTGAAATTTTAGCAATTACAAAAATTTTTATTAAAAATACTTTAAACAAAAAAAAAATGCTTTATTTCTCACTTCGTTCCAAGTGCAAGCAAAGCGGATTATTAAATTACCCTAATTAAGAAAAATTTGTTATACCACACTAATTAATTGTTAGCCATAAAATTAGCATAACGAACTGAAACGATACGATAAGGTGTACCTATAAAGGTTAAAGCAGTTAGTTTTAAATATCAGTTCTTATAAAAATGCATTTAATAAAAGCTTTCATTATATCGCTTCTATTTGGACAAGTTTTCATGCAAGTCGAAGAATATTTTGGACAAATTATGTCCGGATTATCAACTATAAAGACAACATTAGAAAATGGATTAAAAGGTTATGTGAAAATAATAAGGAATGCTTTGCTGACCGCTAAAGGTTTAACATCATTAACGTGCAATTGTCTGTGCACCGGAAAAGATAATCTAGTTAAGAAAATTGTAAATTATGCCAATCATTCAATTGCGCAACCCATAAAAGCAGTTTCGGATAAGATGTCGAAGTATGCTTCATCCTTGTGTCAATATTTTGAAGGTGATAAAAAAATTAATACTACCAATAAAAATGCCACATATTTAATCAATTGCGCTCTAACAAGGATCGATAATTTTTATAAATCCAAAATAGTGATAGTCAATAAAACGATATCAACGGAATTGGAGATAATAAATTTTTATTTAAATGAACTTTATTTCAAACATTCGTATTATAAATGTAATACTGTGAATAATGTGGAGAAGTTGGTGAAAAGAAATATAGAAGCATGTCTACCAATTGTTATGGCACCACTTGAAAAATTTTATAATAAAATAGTTGAGTATTTTAAAAATCACATGTTATATCCGGTTATGAATAAAAACTCTTTGAAGAGTACGACTTTATTCAATTTAGATGAAATTAATCGAAATGTTAAATTAGTAGAAGCTAAAATAAATAATACTAATTGGGTAAAATTGATGGATACTAAATGCCTTGCAATCATAAAGCATGATTTAAACATTTTACTTACAATGCCAACCTTACAGAAATCAATACTTAACAGACATCGGAATGGATATTGTGTATTGTGCTGTATTTAGTGATACCTGAAAAGAAAAAGTTATTTTTAAATAAAAAATGCTAATAGTGAGAGAAAATCTCTACCTTTATGTTGCTCATTGGTACATTCTCCTCGATAACGTTGTATCTGCAATAATATTTTTTAAACGTGAAATATTGTGTTTTACTGCACTAAATTTAATTAGAAAGATATTATACTATGACTAGGAGTCATACTTACCTTAGGTTAATGGAAGAACTTTAATATAAAACACATATACGTCATATACGTACGAAGACGTAAACTTATGTACTTATTTAAAATTAAATAACTTTTATCTGAGTGCAAATTACTTAAAGCATAAATTATTATTGAGATTTTCAACACTTCCAAGTGCCTATTTGGGATCATACATAAGTAAAGAAAAGCAAAGATCTAACTTTCTTCAAAAGACCTAAAGTTTTTATTAAAAAAAAAAAAACTTACTTAATTCAATCGAATTAAAACCGCAAACTCATATATACGAGGATAATCATATAATCATATAATTTAGTATAATGTTGTTGAATTTTGTTTTGAAGTAATTTGTGTAGAATTTAAATGCAAAATGTGCTATGGATTAAGTGTTAAAGTTAAGAATAAATTCTTATATAATTTGAATTTTGCTTTTAATTGGAGTTTGTGTATTGGTACAACATCTATCACAAGTCATTTTTGATAAGAATATATTTCTATCCTTATTATTACAATATTGATGAAATTTTATGATTGTTTTCGATATAAAGTTTATTGATTTTTGTACGCTAATAAGCGTTTTATATAGTCTCTATACATTTAGTCCAGCGTTTTTCCAATTTTCTTTTATTCTTTCTAATTAATAGGTTTTCTTGAGGCGTTTGTTTTATTAATGCTTTCTCATTCGACTCAAATCTCTTACCGCCCAGCCATTTCTTCAGGTTGAGAAACAGGTAATAGTTGCAGGGGGGCTAAATTTGTAGAATATGCTGGATGGGGTAGCAGTTTGTAGCCCAATTTATAAATTTTTTGCCATAGTGACTAGATATAATGTATATAAAATTACTGACTTATCAAACTGTCCTCGTAGAATATCATTAATCGGATTATTCGATATTAACCTATAGTATATTAATATAAAATTTTTTTCTATATT
Organism: Philonicus albiceps; assembly: GCA_963969385.1. NCBI lineage: Eukaryota > Metazoa > Arthropoda > Insecta > Diptera > Asilidae > Philonicus > Philonicus albiceps. The sequence goes on from OZ017775.1 coordinate 9,389,317, forward strand.
CTGTAATTGGATGAAATAGTCTAGTTAGATATCTTTAATCGGTTTACAACAAATAAAATAACAAAATTAATAAAACTTTATTTTAAGGCTAAGGTTTAACCTTTGCTTAAATCTTAAGTTAGTTTTACTCCAATATTTGTGCAGTTTATGATAATAAATTCATCTATACATCCTCGAGTACCTTATCCTTTAGGGAGAAGATAAAAGTGAAAGATAAAATATATAAAAATTAGCATATATAAAGGACCTTTAAAGGAAAACAAAAGAACTCAGAGTAAAAGGGGGATTACAAAGATAAAATTAGGTTGAGCAGATCACGGTTCCCTAAGCTTGTTGCATTGCATTGCAACGTAGTCCTTACATAAAATCGAACTAAGAGATGAATCCCATAAAACGCAATTGAACAGGAGAATTGATGTCAATTTGATGAAGCAGGACTCGAATAGGGTCCCATCGAACGTTAGGGTTGTAGTATTGAAAACAGCAGCCCAGACGAAGCGACATCCGCGGTAGCAGTGTCTCTCCTCGCGAAACACATTAGAAAAATTCCCATTGGAAAATCGCTGAAATCGAGGACGTGCTCTCATAAGTTTTCTTGTTCCAATTTATTTTCCGCTGTCAAACGTTGACTTCTTCGGTTTTATTGTACGTTGCCGGTGCAAAAATCGAAGAGGTTTGCATTTGGCAATTTTAGGGGTTCCTGGAGGAAAATGGGGGGGGGGGGGGCGGTGCAAAACGTATAATGCTTTAAGCCACGTAATCTCTGTAACTCGGTGCATTTTTCCTGGCACATATACACTGGGATGCAAGGGCCTTTCTGGGGTTCCAGGTTTCTGTTTCCTGACTCCTTGCTCCCGGACCTATTACATTTTTTTCTTACCTTTATATTTTTTTTTCCTTTGAATTATTTTGAGGGAAGCGACTGTGGGACAAAGTCCTTCACAGTCTGGTTTTCCTTAAGCCCTATCCTTGCGGTAGTACACACACTAATTTACCACGATGCTACCACTGAATTTTCTGACTGCTGAATTGGGAAGACTCCTTTGATCGGGACTCGAATCAAATCTCCGACTGGATGATCCAAGCTCTCTCTCCGCTTGCTAAGGCACGATCGTAATGTGGTTCTGGTGCAGTGGTGCGCTTCCCGTTTTTCAAACAGGAACAGGACGAAGCACTAAAGTTTCTCAACTTTCGAATTGAATTCTTTTTCGGAAAATGAGAAATCGGCTTCATATCGCACTCCCGGCATTCTGTGGCCATTCCAGCGGGTGTAAGCCCGAGGTGGAAAATTGTGGAACAGGTAGTTACCGGAGCAATTCCGTCCGGATTTCTTCTTTTGTCCCGCATATTGACTTTTGGGCGCATGAGACACCGAGAGTGCGTCTGGATAGCATCGTTCGGTCGCTATACGGTTGAGGGGTCTATAGCATACCCGAACCTGAATCCTGGTTCTGGATATGCGGCAAAATGCAAAACAGGACGGGCCACCCGACCGCACTAACAAATGGAGCAATATGCATGGAATCTCCTCGAACAAAAGAACTTGTCTTCTAGCTGGGAAGCTGCGAGATGAAAAATTGAAAATCAAGTCGAAACCCGACCTGATTATCCAGGAATTCCTTTATTTCACAATCATGCTCATGGGGGACAGGATTCTGGTACTCCCGGAACGGTAAAGGGGTTGCCTCTGGTTGGTGGAACACTTCTCCCTGGGATGCCGAGAATATGCCTGAAAATCGGGATGAAACAAATTTTCTTGTAACGAAATTTTGTGCTTAAAATCAGGATGATTTGTAGATGGTTCGCTTCAGTAAAGCCCCGTGAAAACGATGACGGCGCGAATCAATCAAATTCTTTACCTGATTGGGGGGAAATTTTAGGTCTTGGTACCGCAGTATTGGGTTTTGTGTTTTCGAAACATTTTCTGAGGTTTCCCTATTGTGTGAGCTCCTTCACAAACTCAAGGATTATCCCTAGTTGATGAATCCCTTACCCAAAACTCGTTGCCAAGTACGGGGAGCACCGAAAATGGCTGATCCCGATCGAAAATTTGTGTATCCAGGTAGAAGAAAGTTTTGTTTGGATACAATTTTTTTCTATCCTTTATAAAAGAACCCTTCTTCTCTGCCTTCAGTATAACCTACTAAAAACACACCTTGCTGGGAAAGCAGAAATTGTGGAATATACCAAAACCGACAGCACATGGAAGAATGAGGTATATGACTGGATTTATTATAAAACAATTAGCGATTTATCCAGGTGAAAAAATGGTTTAACAATAGAACAATGGTTTCAGCAAAAAATAGGTTTACTACCTATTTTAAGGGCTAGATAAATTTGCTTAAATTACAATGAAAATGCTTTAATTGGAGCTCCCCGAAAGTATAAAATAATTATGCTAAGCTTTAAATTACCTAGAGTTTGTTGCCCTTGATTTTTTACATCTTGCGATATAATTTTAGGTATTTAGTTTTAACGTTCAAATTTTTAGCGAATTTAAAAAATTAGAAGATTTTAAGCAAGTATAAAGTAGCGGATTAAAGAAAACCATATGGGCATATTTTTGAAAATATCTTAAAAGGTATAAGGTTTCATTTATAGAAAGTTTTAATATAAAACAAAAACATTTATTACATTTTTACTAAAATTGCCGTATCAACTTAAAATTGAACGATATTGAAATTTTGTATGTCAGTGAGAAGAGATCGGCCCTTTGCGTATAACTTGAATTTTAGGGATATATTTTTGAGAATTTCCTCTCGTCTGCCGAAACAGGCCTTAAAAAAAGGTAGGGCGTTTTGATCCGTGGAAAAAGCGTGATTTCAAAAGCTTACCCCTTCCCCAGATTCTACGATCGTGCGGATCGAATCTATTTAATTAAAAGACCAAGTGTGAATTATAAGAAAGGTAAATTTTGCAAGAATGCTTTTATAAGCATATTCCGTTTTAAGATTCGCATTCAGGTAGTTTTCTGTGACAATTTAAAGCAAAAGGCATAAATGATTTTAGTTTGCTTGGCGTAAAACGTTTAATAAAATTATACTATAAAATTTAAAATTTTGTGGTATGTCCTATTATACTAAACTATACTAAAATTTAAATAATACAAACATTTTTATAGTGTGGCCTCACTTGGTAGTGTAGAATACTTAGGTTTATTAATAAAAAATTAAACGATCCCGGCCCACTCAGGCTGAAAGTTTGACCACCAGAGCCGTAAAAATGTTTTGAGCTTTTGACAGGTATTCCACCACCACCTGGCTGCTAATTATCCCACACAGAGAGTTTCGGTTCGACGACAATAAAAGCGGGTTCGGCCGGGTCGACCAGGAGCGGCTGTGGCTCTTGGGGCTGGGGGATTAAAGTTCATCTGTGCGGGCGAGGCGCTCTGGCCGCGGCTATCAGATCCAGCCACAATTCATTTCCACATTTTCAAGTGTTTACAGAACTTCTGACCGCAGCGCTGATTGTATCGCTTTCAACATTAACTGAAATTGTTTATTCGGAATCCCGACATTTGCTATAATGACGACAGTTAGCAGTCGCTGGATATTCCCGGAGCGATATCGCTTCGCCCCCGCCTGTCGTGTCCGGGTTGGCCCTTTTTTTTATTTTTTTTTTCTTGCTATTATTGTTTTTGTTTTGCTTTGGCCCTAGTGGCCGCCGCCGCCCCCGTTACACCCCACCGGGACTCATGTAATTTCCGTGGCGATCACGGGACCCAGATTAAATCCTCCCGAGCGGAACAAAACGGGGAGCGTTGTCGGGGTAATTTAATATGCTTGAATTGGGGGCATCGGGCGGGGTTGGCGGGTGGTGCCGAATGAAGGTAGTCTTTGAGATTCCGGTCGGTTAATTTGTTTATAATTATACTGTAAATGCGAGAAATTCGATGTGATGACGATTTGCTTTCTGGCCAAATGATTTTTGCTTGCCTGGTGGATGGTGGCGAGAGAGGTCGCCCGGGGAGGAATTAAATGTGGCACACCACAAACAGGGGGCGGAGCTTACGGGGGTAGAGCATTGCAATTAGAAATTATAGAGCAATTTGTGGTCCTGCAAGTCCATTTCTAGAGAGTAGTTTTTCGTTTTATATCACACAAATTCAAACTAATTTCCTGTTATCATATTTAGTAGCAGTTTGGGTCAAAGCTAATAACAATATCAACATATTTTGAGGTATATACTTAAAAAATTTTGATGATTTGAGGATAATAGTGCAAAATATGGAGGAAAAATTAACCGGACAAATGCGTGCTTGTCTCCGTCGATTTAGGGATTCTTTATGCATTTTTTATAATTAAAAGGCGTAAACATTTACAAAATTTGATATTAAACTTTTTGCGACTAAGTAAAACATAGTGATAATGAATTTTTTCTTTATTTAATTTAATTTTAAACAAAAATCAACGAATGCTTTACAACTTAATGAAACTGATGTTGATGATTAAAAACTATAAATAAAACAAATAAAAATTGGAAAATTGGTATCAATTTTAAAATTATGATGTATTAAAACTGTTAAATAAACGTTAATAAATTAGTTAAGAATGAATAGTAACACTTCTTTAAATCTGGCTTTGTAAAAAATTTATGGGGTAGATAACTTTGTTGTGGCCAAACTCACCTGACCATTAATCATTTTTGTAAATTAAAAAAAAAGTAGTAGGTTGTTTTTTTGTTTTAATAAGATACAACTCAATGTTATAAATTTAAAAAATTATATATATTTTAATTTAAAACATTAAATTTGAATAATAATAAAAATTCAAATATGGGACCAAACCAACCTCCCATAACTAATGACCCCGACGCGATAAATTTAACTATTAAGACGAAAGGAAGAATAGCCTCTTGAAGGCGATGAATTTATCAATGCGGGAATACTTAACGCTTCTCAATAATTTAAGAGAAAATGAGTGCGTCGGAAGAGATGCCTTTAATTATTAAAATCAGCCAAATAACTTCTTCAATTATGATTCAATCGTGTTGAGGACAAGAACAGTGAAGAAACTTCAATTCTTCAACAATCTTTATCAACTGACGATTCTATAGTCCTCACAGCCATTTTAGATCATCAACGAGCTTTACAAACTGAAGATCTGAATATCGGATCCTTCCCATTATTTTGTTCTCGGTAATCGATCACTGGGAGGGGAATAATGTGGGGTCTAACTGACCTAACTTGACCTGATCTGACCTGACCTGACCTAATCTGATTTTTTGTTTTAAAAAGATACAACTCATTATTATTATTGTTATAATTTAAAAAAAAAGTATATTTTAATGTAAAACATTAAATTTCAAAATAATAAAAATTCAAATTTGATACCAAACTAATCTCCCATAAAGTTTTCGTTGTTTGGGTAGTAAATATATTTTTAAATAGGGAACTAGTTTATTAAACTTAATTTAGTTAATAAGCTTTGAGTTTTTATTCGAAATGGTTGGTTCATAATTTCTTTTTTAGTGCAGGAATTGCTAAAATTTAATAAAATTGGGGCCATATAGTAACAGTCAGTTGCCATGAGTACCTACCTAAAATTGGTTATACTCCTTTATAAAACTTTTAGTTTATTAAACACTTAATACATATAATTACTCGTTAAATAAGTCTGCCTGGCAACTAATTAAGAATAAATTTCATAATTTTAACCAGTAGTTGCTACATAACTCATTATGATATTTTAATAAAAGATGTCTTCTATATATGAAACAACATGTCATGGATAATCGGGTGATACGCAAACGTTTTTGAAATATGTCAACCCATTTTTAAGCAGTAGCATGAAAACATAAAAACAAATTTTTATCAAAGACCACCCACGTGTATAAGCGTTCCTATATCCCCTCACTCGCATTCCTTGCAGGGACAAGAAAAGGCCTCGGAATTTTTACCGAAAATGTATAAAGTCAATGCTGTTTAGCGTAAAATACCAAAAATTCCACGCACTCTAGTTAAAGCTGAACACATAAAAATATTTTACTGGAAATTTATAAATTTATTTATGCTATGCTATACTCCCGGTATCCCATTAATTATTTATTGCAGAAGAGACTTTTAACTCCTTTTGCATTAATATTAAAGTAATGTAATGCATTATAATGTTATTTTTAGCGAAATATATGTATCTGTTTGGGCTGTAATACCTTGGCTTGTTAAGCAGTTGCTAGCCTGCGTTGGGGTAGTGACTGCCCGTTTGCAACAATAAATTTTCGAGAATAATAATTAATTAATGTCCGGCCCATGAATTTATTCGCTTCGATTTATTAATTTTGTTTTTTTCTGGTTGTTCGTGAGCTCTCTGGAAGGGAATATAAATATTTTGCGAGTTTCTGGTCTCTAGAGTGGATTCTAGAGTGGGTTGTTTTTTCCTGATTTAAGTAATTCACTATCTGTTCCGGAGATTAAGTGATGCTAGATTTCAGTGCTGGGGCTGAATGCATTCGTAGGTAAAGCATCATCTCCGAATGGAACATGGAAACCCTCAAAGGGTTTTAATAATTCAGCAAAATTAGGAGTGTTCCATTTCTCAAAGCAAATGATAAGTCGCGTTCTGCGACTAACCAACCTGATGGATGAGTGACGCTCCCCCGGTTGACTTTTGGTTCTCAGTTCTCAGTACTGGTCGAGGCCTGAACTCGATCCTCAAAAGTGGAAATTTCTTTAATCAAATTAGGGTTCATCTTTTGCAACCGGATCCTGTCCCTAATCCCACAGAGGGCCAGCTGAAGCTTTTCATCAGCAGGGTAACAGAACCAGAATTTACGTATGCCATATTTTTATTAAGGCCATATAGGGATATACGAGTACAGTGCCTTCCAGGCGGTGCACCAGAACGCTGTTGTTCCGTCGGGTGTTGGGCCCGGTGTGCTACTGTAAAGGTGCTGAGATTTCAGGAATTATGTTACACACAGGGACAATTCGGAACACTCCTGAATTTGGGTTGTTCCGCTCTACATTTTTACTGTTACTCGAGATTTCATTGCTTCGTGTTCCACCATTACCGGGAGGTGAAACCGACAGCTCTAGGGTGCACTATGGCGCTGTGGTGGCTGGTGCTTTGCTGCCTTCGGTAGCTTTGAAGAGGTTGCAAATGACTCTCGAATGGAATAAATTGCGCCATTCAGAAATGAGCATTTAATTAAAGTACTTTTCTAATGAAGCACTCTCCCAGCGCTAACCCTGTAAATAACTGTAGTTCCGCGTTAATTTTAAGCCCCGCGGTGCTCGAAGCTCATTATTCCTAAGAGTGCTTGGTGAATTCATTGATTACAACGGGCGCAAACCCTACCTTTACAGCATGCTGTAAATTAAATTAAATTAAATTCTCATAACGAATTTGATTTCTACTTATATATATATTTTTTTTAAATATCAAACGATGCGCAAAATACCTATAAACATAACAGTGAAAGGCCCCTTTTTTTATAAAGTTCTCTACATGCTGGCTCGTTTGATTCACCTTCACCTTTTCGAATGAATTTATCGTCATATTACAGCGGGTCGGTGCCAATGCAAAAGTTATTTTGGTAATATTTTGAAAAATGACTTAAAACAATGCTAGACCTGGTGGCTGTTGTACCAATAATTCACAGAATAACCGAATAATTCCGGCACATTGCTCGACTTTTTGGAGGATTTTGAATCCCTGTCCACACCCCCCCTCCCCAACTCTGATAAATTGGCACAGGCCAAACAAGCTGGGACTGCACCTGGATTCGGATGAATGCCGAGAGAATTGCATCGACCGAATTTAATAGATTTTCAACATTCCCAATAATCGCCTGTTTCGGGCTTCTATTGATATTTGTTGAACCCGATGAGATCCCATAAGATAACTTAGGGACTATTTCTGGATTTTCGATTTTCAAGAAATTTTACTCTGATGATAAAACTGTCTGTTTTATGGATATATTTAGTAATTAAAATTAAATTTTCAATGAAGCATTTAAAATATATTGAATATATTGAGTTGTAATTCTTTTGATAGAAGGTGTAAGACTTTATCATAAACAATTTACATTTATCCTTGAAGGACTTTTCATGATATGCATATATTAATCTATCGATTTATGAACAAAAGGTCTCTTTTAGGGGGAACTCCCCCTCTTAAAGCTCTTTAATTTAATAATCTACATGATCAGATTAAAGATTTCAAATGTTTTAGATAAGATAAAAACTAGTAATTTTCTTTAGATGGGCATGTTTAATGATATTAATAGTTTAAATATTTGTAATTTGTAGATTAGATGTAAAACCAAAATCCCTAATCTAAGATTAAATTGTTTATTCTGTTCTTTATTGGACGAATGATGTGTTTAGACGTAATTCTTACTGCCGTGGATATAAGGTGGTGACCCCAAATGAACTTTGTTTCAAATATAATCCCTCTAGATGAGGTTGAAGGGAAGAGGAATGAATGAGGGTGGGATTGGCTATCATAGGAGCCCACATTCGGGCTGGTCTCCAGCTGTTACTGAAAGTAAATGAATCAAAAGATTCCGGACAGTTGTGTTAATTTCTTCGTAATTACTTCCATCGCAGGTATTTAAATGCCCCGAAAATCAGACTCAAATAAATTATGTCGAGCGGCGGTGGTGATGGCACTTTGACTCCTCCTCCCCGCCCCCGCCTCCCGCCCCCTTGTCCATGCGGGGGAGAAAGTCACCCCCGCCACTCTTGCAAGTGTTGATTAATTTAAATCCTGTCAGGCAAGGACCGAAAGCTTCTGTCGTAGCACTTAACGAGACATCATTAGTTACACTTACCTTGCCAACTGGTAGCTGAGCACCTAATAACAAATTCTGGTACCAGGTATAGGAGGGCGGTGTGTCGGCCGGGTCCGAGCTATCGCCGACTTTCTGAATCAGCCCCAACTCTGTGCTAGGGGTTTGCTTAGTTTTAGACGGGTATGGGTATACCTCTAGTACGTCACCCTCTACAGAACGGAACGAGCCCTAATTTCGCTCCGTGACATTCAAATCAGACAAATTACGTTATATGAAGAACAAAGTGATTTGTACCCGATTAACAATTTATTAAGCGGCTCCCAGTGGAATGGTGCTGATTTATGAATTTCACTCTTTTGTCACCGCCCCTGCCGGCGGCACCTTTTGCGCTTTAAAAAAGTTCAAACGCTGAGCAAGGAAAAAGGTACCCTCAGGGGAACGGCGTGTCCCGACGCCGATGGGCCAGCGCGTGCTTTACCTGGTGCCGTGCATATTGCGTTTGACATTATCTGGGACGAGGGTGGCAAAGCAGAATTTATTGTAAAAAGGTCTCGACGGCACTTTATCGCTCCGAGGACCTACATTCTGCCATTCTGTGCCGTAAAGATCCATTTGTTAGGAAGAGGCGCAGGGTCAGTGGCGTACGGGGGCGAAAAGTGCCCATGACGTGAACCGCGACTGGCCACCTCGACTGGGATGTCTCCTCTTGGACGCTAGAATCGCAAAATCACGGAAATGAAGGCTCCTTGTTGTCACTACTTACGGCTGGAGTTCATGACGAAAAATAAAGTTTACTTTAACATGGTTTGCGAGGGGCTGAGATTTTAAGTGAGTTCGGAAGAGGTCATAGTATCGATTGGGCAGTAGAATGACTCAAGTTTTTTCATTCGGTTACACTTAAATATGATTTTGTGATAGAATTTACTTAATTTAGTTTTAAGGCTATTTTATTTTTTTATGAATAGCTTTTATTTAATACTTTTAAGTATTAACTTAATGCATTTTTATGTATAAGTATGCAATTTTCGGTGCAACATATTCAAATAATTTAAATTTAAAATTAATCCCTTAATATGCAATTGGCGACCCTTTATACCTTTTCGTATCGTATTTTGAAATTTTTTGCTACAATTCAGCATCATTATGAAATTTTAGATCAGCTACTTTTATTATTTAGAATCAGGTGAATTTCTTCACATTTTCTATAAAAAAAAAGTGGTTGAAGTCACTTAAAAAAAGACTCATCCGTAGTATGCCCAGAATTCAAGAAGTTATACCGATATACACCAGAATTAGGCCCTTAGCATTTTGTATAAGTAAGAGGATCAAGATGACTGTTTAAATTTCAATATTCACATGTTATTAAGGCAATAAATGTAGACTATTTGACATCAGATATATGCATAATCTTTATTTTCACTCTATAAAATTTAACCTTGACTTAAAAAATTAAATTCTTACCCTATAATATTTTTCATATTTTACCAATCAATTTTACATCATTTATACATAACTGATTGTAATTTTATATACACGACGACGTATGTATACATATACCTTTAGATATTTTGTGTGAGATTGCCTACCTATGCATGTTTGCGCAAGCGGGGAGAATGAAAATTCTGGGCCTGTTGCAAGCGTATTTTATAAAAATTTTAACTTTGGTTCCGGACGTATTCTAGAGAAATTCGGGTTTGTTGCGTGCATAGTACGAGCGTGATGTAGGTGTGATTGTTCAACAGCCGTGCCCGTTGCGGAGTTAAAAACTGAACAATATCCGGCTGAATTTCGGGCGTATTATGGGTCCGCCAAAAAGATTTTAAATATAATTCTTCCTAGTAAAAAATAGGGGATGGTAACTTTTCCCGATTTTCATTATATTAATTTTCAATTTTTGACTATGTCATTTGTATCAAAATGTAGGAAATAGAACTAAAACTAATGTAAAATTTAAAAACGGAAATATTAGGGTTTGTTCTTTTTAAAAAGAGTTATAGATAGTTTTTATGGTAAGAATAGAAGTCCCTACATTTCTATACGCTTTTTCATATAGTAATACTAATATTATTGTGGATTACTGTCACGGCTACTCAAAGTATTGTGCCATCTCTACAACACCAAACTGAAGAAAACTAGTACCATATGCCGAACATGTTCCCTTTTAGATGGAAAAGCGACTTAGAGCCTCGGACGCCTTCCAGATACTAATCTAATCCGTCTTGGCCGGCCGAGTGCATTCTTCAATTACCTGAGAGCCATCATTGCACGATTACACTTCTCGTACAATTAAATTTGCATTCGAGCAGTGCACGGTCACACAATGCCACGTTGTTGCAATGCCGCAAGCCGGAGGGCTAGAGAACCGAGATTGACGGAGAAGGGTGGTAGGAAAGCGGAAAGGGGGGGGGAGAAGGGAGTGGGGTACCTCCAAGCGACAGTGATACGGTCAATGTATCCAGGCTGACATTGTGGCGACATAAGGGACTAGGGACCCGGACACCCTCCGGCGAATGATGCAATCTGCAATGGTAAACGGCGTGACAAATTCAATCAGGTAAAGTAACTCTGGTCAAACACATATTCGTTGGCGTCATCGTCGTCCAGGCAATAAATTTTTATTCGTTCAATTAATCAGATCGATCGAGATCGCATTTGAATCAGAATCTTGCTAATACAACCACACCTCAGGTTGTAAAAATGGGTGGATATTTCCCCTTAATAGAAATATTTCCCCTTAATAGAAATACTTTATCTGGAAATAAAAATGGTTCAAATGAGGAATTTAAAATAAATTTTACATAATTAATTTCAGAAATTACGTTATATTCACTTTGGTATGAGTATTACTGAGATCACTATAGCCTTAAGCTATCCATTATATACCGTATTTATGGTATTTAGATTTAAAATAAAAAAATTAATAAATTGTTACTTATCCTGGTACGGTCCTGATCTGATAGTAGTGTAGGAACGCTTGATTCTACTTACTTTTAACGGTCGGGATGCTCTATTCTGATCGTAGTAAGGGCTTAATCAGGAAAAGGTGTCGAAATATACTACTTTGGTCTTTATATGGTGCTAATTAATAAAACCTAATACTTCCAGTTTTTTTAACATCCTGGATATCCTATTTTCGTTCATATTTGGACATATTTGGACCTTTCTGTAGAAAGCCAATTTGAAGAAAAAAGAAAAGGAATATTTCTTTCGTGGTTTGAAAGCGGTAATACGCCAGATGTGAAAAATGTATTCGGCTTGAGGGAGACAATATTGAAAAATAAAAATAAATTACTTATACTTTTTTTCATTTAATGCTTTAGGTCGTGAACTTATCAGCCAACCCTCATAGATTGTCATACTCGGGACCTGATTTGTTCGTGAGAAGGCATACGTTTAGTGGCCTACCTTACAAACACCTTAACTGATATATTCTAAAGATTTCCTGAGGTTGGTTCTATTTAGGGAATTAGACATTTTTGTAGAAAGTGATCTTTCCTTTCTCGGTTTTTATAGCCAGGAACTTCTTCGTTACGAATTTCAACTCTGTTTTTTTCTATCACATCAGGATTTTGCACAATACAAAACTAATAATACAGGTGCATAGTTTAGACATTTAGATCAATCGATTATTTTTTAATGATTTTTAAAAAATTATCGAAATGTGAGCTTCTGTATTTTTTAACTATACTCGTATTTTTTTCAAAAATGTGATTTGATTGAGCATTTTTACGAATTCGTAATCTACAGAAATGATTTGCCAATTCTTTTGAGGAAATCTTGCTGTTGGCCAATGTTGTTAATTCTTAGCATTCAGTGAGTATCTCACCAAAGAAACTTATTTGTATTGTTACTTTTCCTAGAGGCTAAATGCTTTACAATCTCTCATTTCTACAATATTTAAAGATAAAAAGAAAAGTTAATGAAAGTATGTGGAGCAGAACAGAACCAAATATTTTAAGGAAGGGTTTCTCTATACTGGTCCCAAAAAACGAAGATTAATAACTTTAAATTTCATGCTCACTTGAGGATTCGATATATAAAATTATCCCTTAGAGAGCTGAGGAATTGTAATCATTCAAACTACATGTCTCCATTCCATTCCATTTCAAATTTAGTAATCCCCTGTCCCGGGGGTATGTAACTCTGGCAGACTGTGGGCTGGACGTAATTTGCCATCGTCGATTAGGCCTCCACTCATGAAGAGCAATTCGAGCCAATCAATCAGTCTGAAAGTTAGTGCCTTGGCTAATCAAAGAGAATGGCAAAGGGCCGGCTAACCCACATCTGCCAATATCGATGAAAATTGATCCATTTTGGAGGGATGCGACCGTCACAAAATTGACTCTTTTATTCAATCCGCCCTTTGGGCACTGGGATATGCCAGTGATAACTGTCTTTGTTCATTACTAAATTAAACAGGGTGATGACTTAATCTCCGACATCTAAACATTGCCTCGGTCAGGTTGCATTCAGAGCTGCTGCCTTTATAATTTGGGGGAATGATATGCGCAACGATGAAAATGACCAACCGTGTCCCCAGTAGCATCCTCTCAAGGGCCAGCCGGTGTACCAAAATTTCTGGACCTCTCCGGCCGAATTGGAGTCCGGGTTGAACACATAAATCCCCTTTCGAGTCAGATGTTCATATGCATGGAGAGGCAATCACAAAATGGCTGCAGGGGGGATTAAGTTTTGGATCAGAGCAAGATTCAATCATAATCAAAGTGCAAACAGGACATTGTCGACGGTTTGCCCACGGCTGGAAGGATTATGGGAGCCCTGCTGTGCCGTCCGATAAGGTCCTAATGTGCCTCCATTTACAGGAGGCTCCTCATCTCAAAATTGAATTATTTCGACGAGCACCTTTGGACGCGATAAGGCATAGCTCCCCTTCATCCCTTTTTGTTGTGGGCCCTGCGGGAAGTCCTTTAGTCTCCTGTTTATCCCATAACTTCAACGTCATTCACGGTGACAATAAGCTTTACTCTATCCAGGATGACCTGTAATACTTAGGTAATGTGGAGAAATTGCATCTAACTCATATTTATTAATGTATAAAATTTACTTTCCCGTTCACTATTTTCTTAAATTTGTGTTATTTCTAAATTATTATCATTAATTCTAAAAGTTAATTTTTTAATCCTGAAATAAACTTTCGGAAGATCCAGATGATGGACTTTGAAAATGATTCTTCGAAAAACTTAATCTCTATTGTTAAATAATAATAATGCAATACTTACATAGAGGAAAAAGGTTAAACAGAATTTTCTAAAATAAAATTTTTATAATATATACAAAAAAAAATTAATTTTTCAAAAAACTTTGCAAATTATCCCATACTTTTTCGTTATTTTTCGTATTATTCAACTTCTGAGTGGACTGTAAAAATTTTGTAATTTAAAATAAATATTTAAAGCCTTAAATATTTCGTTTATGGAAATTTTATGGAAATTGATATTTATACGAGAATACACTGAACATTTTATGAATTTATGAAATGGTTTTGTGTTTATGAAGATCGTTAAATATATGGAGAAACAGTCAACTAACGTTATGACTGTCGCATAATTTTATTTTTATTAATACAAAAGATAAGAAGCCTTACAGTAAACCATATTCTCGCTTTAATCAATGTATTTATTATGCTTTTACATCAATAGAAAGACTTTTCACCCAATCCCTAGTTAATTAATCACGTAAATCCCTGGCATGTGCTTCCAATTAAAAAACATCTTCTTGATGATATTCAAAATTGCTATTATGAGACAACTTCATTTGCCTTGTGAAAGACAATTCGGAGCGATACCATCAAAATACGGCCAATCCTCAGTCAGACGGTGGCATCGCCATAAAACCAGGCTATCATAAATTTGTCGGCAAATTCCCAAAATAATGGCATTCATATTTTTATGTTTTCCAGTTAACTCACTCACTGGTGGAGGGAGTTCCCCTGATTTAGTATCTTTGCCAGAAAAGGCATTTGGCTGCTGTTCCTCGAATGGAGCAGCTTTAAGTTGTCACGCAGGGTGCCAGAGCCAGAGCGTCTTGGTAATCATGAAAAGGCACCACTGTTCTTGGAGTATCAACGATTTACCATCTTTCCCAGCTTCTTAAGAAAGCCAAACCATTCTCAGTTTCCCAGTTTCCCAGTCCAGCTTCCAAAAGAAGGTTGTCGTTGTGTCGTATCTGGGCAAAGGGTTGCCTAGGTCCTTCTTGTACTACTCCGACACTCCCCGAAGATTTTCTTATTTATTACTTGGTGCGCGCTTTTATGATCCCTCGTATTTTATACCTGTTACAATTACAGCAAGTGTTTTATTGTGTCGACAGGTCTCTCCTTTAAAGAAGCTCTGCCTTGGGTCTCGACAATCGTAAAACGCTTAAGACAGCTGTAAAGGCCCATTTTATTTGCAATAACAACAGTACTCGGGGATTTATATGCTGTTGCTTCTTGCATTCTCGCCCACCTCATAAGATGAATGTTTTACTCCTTCTCGTGTGCTGTCACCGAATTTTATATCTTCCACACATTTCTTGCCACCAACAATTGCACTGGGCAGCACTAAGTTGGCACGGTACCTTAAACATGAACTCATAAAAACGCCAACAGCGGAATGAAATTCAATTTCAAGGAATTTCAAATTTTACAAAATTTTCATCATATCCTCCGAGCCTGAGCTGGATAGATTGAAGAAAACATTTTTGAGCCAAAAGAAAGTTTTTCTCACTTCATACTATAATTTAAATTTCATATACTTCTACATATAGTAAATAAAGTTACAAACTATTCACAAGTTTTATACCACTACTCCTCTCACTAGAAAATTTCAAAATTTTACTTAAAATGGCATTCGTTTTTTTGATAACAAATTCAATTTTTGTTATTCAACTTTAACTCTTAGCATGGCTCACGATAAAAACATTATTTTTCGTTATTTTTCGTGCATTCCAATACCATTTTCTCATTTTAAGGGTCGATATAATATGCTAGTTGGTCTGACCTGGCTTTTCTTGGGACAATTGATTATATTAACCCTTTGCACAACAATGTATAAATGAACGTTGGTGAAAAAAGCTTCGAGCGCAAAGGGTTAATTTATATTCAAATCTGTTCCGTAATTTTTGGTATGGTGCTCAGTAAAATTTAAACAAAATTCCCTTAAGAATAATTTGAGGTAGTTTTCATGCAAAGATTCAACAATTTAACAAAGCTCTAGCGATTATGATTTTTTAAGTTTTAGTAAATCTTGAGAAAAATATTTAATTTTTACCATATGGTTAAATGAAAATGTTTGGCCGCTTTCCTTAAAACTCATCGGACCAAACAAATTTTGTCCCTACGTCGATTTGAGGTGATATTAATTTTTCAAATTTAATCCCAGCCATATTTTGTCGCCCGACGTGCTGAGGCTTATACCGAGGCCACCACGCCCCTTCCGCCGTCCGAAGGCCTACAAAGGGTAAACAGAATTAAATTGCCAATGTTGCAGGTATCGCCTGGATTGAGGCTTGTCAGAAGCCAGCCCCCCGTCATAAAATCCGGGAAACATTCTCAATATTGCCAAAGGGCTCCAGCAAGGACTTCGCCAAGGTTAAACATTGGTTTGGGGGAAGGTGCTTCTACGCTGGTGTTTTACCCCTTCCTATTTAACATAGAGCCCTTTCTCTGTGATCCCTCTTGCGTGTATATTTGCCGAGGACAACTGCCTTTAGCCCACTGTTTCGAATAGGCTTACTTTATCGATAAATGAAGTGATTTGAGCAGGTGGCTCTGTAGAGGGTAGTGTGGCCTGGGATGGAGTCGGGTCCTGTCTGGCATTCCGTTCAGATACCATAAAAAAGGATAATCGGAAAATTGAATTTGTTAGCCCCTGGAATCCTGTTTCGCTACGTTTTATTTAGCATGGCCCCATATTCGGCTCTCTCAATCTAATCTTGTCAAATGCAGGGGATGAAGGTCACTCTGTGAACGGGTCTCTATTTTATATCCCCTATATTGAGACTGGCCCGATATCTACTTGTTCTGATGGCTGCCCGCCAGCCCAATCTAAAGGCGTCCTTTTCGAAAATGTAGTAAATGACTTGTGCGACAAGTGAAATGTCACACATTAATCGTTTTAAATCAACTCAAGTGTTTGGGGGAAAATACTTTTCGACAGGGCCTTTTTGCGTGTTTCAATCGAGTTATACTTGTAAAAGTATACCATTAATCAATAATAAAAATACCAACAAATTTTTCCATTTCCATTCCCATTCGTACTTGAGTAGAATTTTTAGTAATTTTAGCTTAGAAATAGAAATCAAATTCAAGCCATAGTTATCCAATTTTTGTGAAATTGAATAATTTTAATTTTATTGTAAAATATCTTTCCTGATTTTGTTTATATTTCATATAATTTGTCAAAAAGCTATTGATGTTTGATACAACGTATAAAGTTTAAGAAATATTGCATTAAATATTATTTCACCTTAATCAAATGAGCAATATCTTTCAAGATTTCTTTTTTGACTGAAGTCTAATGAGAAAATTATAAGCCATAAAATATGTTTTAGGGTGAGTAAACATATGAATGAATAAGGGTCGGCATATGTGTCTTAATATCTTAATATTGCATTATAAGTAGGAATACGAGCGGATTGTGCGAAGTAGAAAAAACGAACGGCCGGCTAAGTAATTTGAGATGCTTATCAATAATGCATGATACCTTATATCATAAGATATTTTTTTTAGTTTGTCTTAAAGTGTTAAAGAAAATATACAGAATAAGAAAAATCTTTGAACTGACCTCACCTTTAAGTGGAATTCCCCAAAAACTTGCCATTTATGTCGTAAAATAAGTTGTCCTGAACTAACTCGACACACTAGTTTTAATTTGCCACTTATCAGGAGTACAAAGGGACTTTAGTGCCATTCCCGACGCAATGGTTCCGAGTGAGGAAAAAATGGGAGGATGTTGTCCTGAGAGAATGCAAATTATAGTCATCTGCAGACACTTGGAAAGAATTAGCGCCAAGTGTTTCTTGCATCCATTCTTGTTTGGAATAAAAGGCGTCAAGTTGGGGCAGGTAAACAAGAGATAATGCGGAAAATGAAAGCTAAAATGGTAAAAAAGAGCTGCTGCTTGCTACTTGAGTTCCTCATTGTGGAAATGTTGCAGTTACCCTGGCAGGCAGGTAGCACACCTTCAGAAAGCCTTCAGGTGAGGAGCCAGCGCAAAGAGATCCTCTTCCACTTTATTACTTTTCCTAGAGTCTGACTTACTGACTGACTGACTGCAGTGTTCTCACCCAGTTTCTATTTGCCTTCTAGAAAAGAGCAAATCCTGCCCCCGAGGTCGTTTGCATATTCGCGCTCCAGTGGCCGAGTGGGGGATCACGTTCCGTCTTCTACTGGATTTTAACTTATTCAAGTTCTTCATTCATTAAATGGGTTTTACAGGTGTACACTGGCAAATAAAAGCCCTGATCCCTTCAGGGGGTGTGTAGAAATCCCAGTACGAGTGCTCATCACCCCGTTCGCCCCTGCTCCCATTATGCACAATAACAAACATCAAAACTTTCCTGCTCAGGGGCATCATCCATGCACTTTTTCGTGAAGTGTAAATTTCACTTGAAACTCAAGATGAGCGTGAATATTTAATGTCCACTGTTGTCTTTCTCTCCCCCGGCCATAATGGGGCTGCAGCAGTGTCAGCAATAATTTAGCAGCCCTTGCTGGCTGCCGCGGCACGGGAAAACCACCCCCAAACCTTCGGGGTTAGGATGCTCTTAAGTAAATTTAACCCGATCCGAGTCGGTGTCGAATAAGTGAGCTGTTTTACCCTCATACTCGTGGTATGGTTTCAAGAACTTCGAGAAGTAGAATAATCTATTTGGTTGTGATGGCTGTAAGCTACCATTTATTTCTTTTAAACTATTTATAATAAATTTTTGGGAAATAAATTAGCATTAAATATATCAAGTAAACTTAGGCACGTAACTAAAATAATAAATTTTGTATCACGCATGCGGAGAAAGCTCTAATTTATCGCATGTATGGTAAATGGTAAATAAAATACAGAACTTTGATTAGTTGGATTGGGGTTGGTTTGGCTGCTAGACAATTGCCCTACATTACCCCTACATTTTTTATATGTGTATTTGTAATTTTAAATAGACCTCGGCCAGTACCCTATTAGGAACTCAAGCGGATGAATCGTAGAATTGTAATACCTCTAATAATTCTTTTTTTTTAAATGATTTCAAGGTTGTATGGGCTAAAACTAATTTATTTCTTGCACTTAAGGGGTCCCAATAAAGTCTTTAAAATATTAACACTAGATTGGCGGATATTGGATATATATCTAGTTTACCTGAAATGAGCCACTTTGACTCAAGCATCAAAAATGAAGTTTAAAAAGAAAAAATTAAAGAAACTGTATACAAAACAATTTTTACATATATATCCTATTTTTAATATATTAAGAACAAACGGCCTTACTTCTATTTCTTTTGCGTGATACTTGAACTTGACAATTCAACCGTTTTTCAATATATACAGAATATAAGATAAGAAGCGAAGTGAAACTAAATATTTTTGGTTTCATGATCATAGCTACCACTTCAGCTAATTATTTAAAAATTTCTCTTAAGATTTTTAGTTGAGTCACCTCTTTACATAAGAAATAAGTTACGCAAAACGACCAATTTCAAAAATAATTCATAAGGTAAAAGAAGTATAACACATATGAATTTTTTGAACTTAGAAATGTGGAGGGTAGGGAATTAGTATTCGTATACATTTCATAATTTCATTAAAAAAAATTATTTTAGATTTTTATAAAATCGAAAATTAGTCAAATTGACTCGCTCCGGCAATCTAGTGTTAAGTTTAGTTTGAGTATGAAATTTTCGAGAAATAACATAAAGCCATCGCTGGAATGTCCATGATTTATTTTTATAGATAGAAATTTCAAAGGATATTAATTTTCAGCTTATAGGTTTTTTTTCTAAGCCTTTTTTAATTAATTAATTATTAAACTAAAAAATTTTATTCAGTTCAGAAAGTGAGTGGTTTTCAGTTTGTTTGCCAATACGACGAAAAATGGAAATAGGTACATATGTGGTATCGTGAATTTTTAAAATGCTTGGATAAAAAGCTTTTCTTGGAAATAATGTTGGATACTGTTACAATAAGTACAAAACGAATTCTAAATATTCTCGCATTACAAAATATTGAAAATTAATAATTAGTAATAATTGTATATAAAGGTATAGTTGCATTTGTTTTACTATATAGAAATTAGATAGGCGTCAAATTCAAATTTGTATACGGTACGCTCATTATAAAGCCAGACGGAAAGTCTGTTCCCTAGGGAACGAGGCCATCCTGCTTCGCGTCCAGAGAACCCCTGGGCACCCCGCTGGCGGACTATCATTACAGCAACAGCCCTGAAAATTCTAATTAAGCTCTCTGGCGACTGCTTGCCCATCACAGGGCTACACTTGAGGGCTATGTTTCATTTGTTGGCTACCATCAGCCCTTTGGTCCCCGAACAGTGGCGGTGCGGCTGCAATGACGCCTGGCGTCGGATGAACCGAACAAGAATCGGGCTGCTATCGATATGAAAAAAATAAAAAAAAAAGTAAAAAATTCTTGCATTGTTGTGCCAACAAAGTGGGTGCTCTTGAAAGACATTCGAGGGTCTGCCTCTTGAGCCGATATTAAGTTTGAAAAAGTCATTAGATGGTGTACTCTGGCGAGTCATTGAAAAATCCATTATCCACTTTTAAGGGCGGAGTGCTGTGGCGGCGGGCCCCATTGCCACACTATCGGAGGCGCCGCGATGCCACCGCCACCGCAGCACTCCCGCCAGTCCGCTGCACTTCAATCCGACCATTGACATTCGAATCTACTCATAAATCAATTTGCGTTTTCTGGTAGGTAGTAAAAAGGTAGAAGAGGTGGGGCTTATACTTTGTCAGGTAATTGCTTGCGCCCGTGTGGCGTAGGTGATGCCTGCATTCCCCTTCCACTGTTCCTCTCAGGCCCTACGCTTGCATTTAAATCGTAAAATATGCTCGTTCGATTCGAGAATGGATGTGGGTTCAAATGCGGGAATGGATGGTGGGGTGGAGTAGCATAGTAGTCAACCAGAGCAGAATATCGTTGTCATTCAATCTCGTACCCAGCTGCAAGGGAGTAAAAAGGCGAAATTTGCGCGGGCAAAATAGGAGAAAAAATTCACAGACCCATTTGCTGGAAATTTTTGGTTTCGAGGGCTAGGGAAAGAACTTGAATCCTCTTCGCATAATGGCAGACAATTAACAGGGGCTTTCAGTTGTGTTTACCTATATCAGGTTGAATGGTTGCGGGGGTGGAGTTGTACCGCCCGATGGGTGGAATACGAACTCGGGCTCTGGGGGGGGGGGGGGGGGTACAGAGTCCGTAAAAAATTTTTGA
Source organism: Philonicus albiceps (assembly GCA_963969385.1). Lineage (NCBI taxonomy): Eukaryota > Metazoa > Arthropoda > Insecta > Diptera > Asilidae > Philonicus > Philonicus albiceps. The sequence continues at coordinate 9,410,492 of OZ017775.1, forward strand.
TCAAAAGCAAGTTAAATCGAAAAATTGAATCAATGTACACGCTGAGAGGATTTATGCTAAAATACAATTTTCAATAAGGGCAAAAATTGGGGGCAGATTCCTTAGGAGGAATAAAGAGCTCCTCCCTAAGAAAGTGAAGCGTAAGGGAAGGGAAGCCGATCAAGTTTCCTGTAGCCGCCAAACTACATGAAAGGTGGGCGGAGACATCTGTAATTTGATGATGGCACGCTAGGATCTCGTTTTATATATTAAGCATTTTTCTTTATATATATATATATTTTTTTTTTTAACAAAACATCCCTCTGGGCGGTAACACGACTCATCAAGAGCCTTTTCTCATTCCAAACAAAACAAAAAGGAAATAAATACAACCTAAATATTTGCGTATATTGCGAGACATGAGAGATTAAGATCTGATCAAGAACAGATAGTACCAGTTCGAAGTAAAGTATTTTGGAAATTGTATCTTGTCAAAAACACCTTCAATTACGTGGAAGGAAAATGAAAAGATGATTTTTCGATAAGAAAAACTTTTAAAAGAAATCTAGGTATCTTTAAGCAAAATATTTCTTTTTCATCAAATTCCAATTTACAATAAATTAACTTATTTTGTAGCAAATTGTCCTAGAAGGGCACAGAGCATTTTATTCTTTAACATCTAAAATGAGTCTCGACCGCATACATTTTATATGTATATATATTTATCAATAACATTCTTTTAATAAAAGTAAATGAATAGTCTGCACCCGCGCATTTATTTGGGCACAAATCATAAGTCAAGGTATTAACCGATTACGGCAAAGTCAAAGGAGGAGGGTTATGATTTTAGTAGTCTATGTATGTGCGTATGTTCATTTGTTCCTAAAAAACTCATAAATTACTTATCGTATCTTCATAAATAAGAACTTATTTGATGCGTATTAATACTACGCGTATCGTAAGATATATGATGTCTCATTAAATCCATTTGAAATAGATTTGTTTGTCTGTTTGTACACACTGATCTCCGAAACTACTGGACAGATTTTCATGAGCTTTTTTTCGGTGACTTAAGTTTAGATCAGAGCAACATTTAGGCTTTATATCATCGAAATCGGTTTACGGGAAAAACAGGTATAATAATTTAAATCGTGAAGAAGTGTTTATTAATATGGTGTACTTCGTCGAAGAGGCAACAAATGGAGCTGTTCTTTATTGTTAAAACGTGCTAACGACATTTTTTAATAAGTCCCGAAACATATTTTACGATTAAGGTAAATTCATAAGGATAAACCCAATATGATGATTATAATTTGTTTAATTAAACGAAAAGTAATACTCTAAATATTTGAAACATACTATCAAGTTTTGGAGTACGGTTCTATATTACATTCACAGATTTTAGTAACTCATCTAAATTGGGTCAAGCGTCAAATATGTATAAGCAATTGAGAATTTTTTAATTAAATAGTATTTATGATAAACCGGGTGAAACCATAGGCTAGTTCCAATTACCTGTATAAATACTACCTTGATATTACCAAACCATATTCTTGATCAAATCATTAAGTATTATTAAATCTTAGTAATGTATTTTCAAATGATGTATCTTAGATCTGCATGGAATATAGGAAAAACTTGCTTAAGTAATTGAATTTGGTCATTTAGAAAACTACATATGTATGTAAGTCATATAAATCAATAAAAATTGTGTTACATTTTTGGACTGAATGTAATAACTTTAAAGTATGTAAATATCGAATATTTTTTATAACTTAAGAATATTAATTTAATAAGGAACAGAAAAACTGTTCTTGACTTATGTTATTTTAGGAAGAAACAAGGTTAGGTGGTATTTATTTTAAACAAAACAGTCATTTTAATCAGATTTTTAATCAAAATTAATGAAGATAATACGTAAACATTAATTAATATTTTTCCATCATTCTTATATGGATTATTTTCAACATTGGCTTGGTCAACAACGAATTCATCAATAAATTTATGAACGATGACTACGCGGCATTGTTTAAACAGGAAGGGAATTGACTGTCTTTCATGGGTTTTACCCAGATTATGGGTCTACTTTTTAGGAAGCATTCACGATAAAAAAGTATGTTTAGAAAATACTTGAGTTATGTAGTTTTTGAAATGACTGATTTAATTATGAAAATTTATATTATTAAATTTCTTCTTATTTAAATAAAAAATTTAAAATTACTAAAATTAATAATCACAAACTAATTATTATTATTACTATACAATTCGTATTTGTAAACTTGAAAAGTTAGGCAGTTGAGAAAAACATATAGTGGAAATACCTTTAATCTATTTAAAATTCGGCTTAATTTACTTACTTACTTACTTACTTACATTTTATAGAAATTAATAACGAACATGTTAAGGTAAAATTCCCATAGTCTAATTTAAGTAAGTTTACTTACTATATAACTAATAGCTGTCTTAAGTAGTACGAAACAAAATAAAAGCATCAACCAAATTTTAGTGTAAGAATTTAATTGTTGCGCATATCTTAATCTAAATCTATTTATCTTTTCTGCCTTCTGCGACATTAAATCTCATCTTCTATTTTTAGAAAAGAAAAAGTGAACAAAATCTTCATCACACCATTCGTTGGTGCAAATGAAAAGGATCCTGGGGAGCGTTTTAAGAAATATTACCAGGCACTTTTTCACCATCCAGAAAAGTCCCTCCACCGTCGTTCCGAAAGGAGAAAGAACAGATCTCTGGGACGCCAAAAGGTGTAATTCTCGGAGTGAAACATTGCCATAAGCCCACCGGGGGTCCTAATATTAAAAACGCCCCAACCGCTCGCATTCCAAAGGCAGAGGATTGTAGGGGTGCACACTTCATTCGGACTCAGACTCCTCCGGATCCTGAAGGAGCATTCTCCTCAGTTCCAGCTAGATGATGCAGCTGAGGTGGGCGGTGGGCGACAACAAAAAATTGAAGTATAAAAAATATCATCAGGCACTTAGTGCTAATGTTTTGATCTATGCTACTACAACTGGGTTTTTGGCGCGCTGCGGGGGAAGCGTGATCTTCGTCCGCAAGCTGAATGTCGGGCGACGTTTCTCACACGGGAAAGGGATAAGGAAGAAGGGATAAGGGATAAGGGATAGGGGAGGGCGGCTAAGAGTAATAGCATCCGATGTCGTTGCATATTTAAAAGCCCATTTTGGCGCAAAGAGGGCTAAACACCCCGGGGAATAAAAACGAATGGTTTATCCTTCAATGCGGGTGAAAAGGAGATCCTGAGGGATTGTGGGGGAAGTAAAAGGTGTTCGAGTGGTATCCCAACGATAGCAATGAAGAGCCGCGCAATGGGCGGTAGTTATGCTAAATCAGTTTAAGGGGGCTGCAAGTGTAAGCACCTCAGACGCGCAAGGTGTTCCCTCTAAAATTACAATTCCTGGGCTCTTTTGTGTCAGGATGCCGAAGTCATTTAGCATATAGCTCCATCAATTCAAATGAGCTTTGGAATAAATAAAACAAAATATAAATATATAAAAACACAAACCAGAAAAAAAGAGTGCGGTGTGCCAGGGATGATAGGCTATCCGTAAAATACTTTTAGAAACGAGAATAGCTTCTTCGGGTTGCTTTGCGCTTTTTTGGGGACGTTTTTCTTTTAGCTGAGTACTTAAAAAGATTTTGAATTTCTTTTCAATTGTATCTCCCTGGAATGATGGGATTTTCACTTTTTTCCGAGGTGTTACAAAAGGCTAGATACATTGCAGATTTTTGCACGCCTGAAGACGGTTAACTGAAGGTGGTATATTTCATTGGATAATAAATGGAAATTATGCCGACAGAAGATTTATAGAAAGCTAAAAAGATTTATTAGGCGGATTTCCTGAATGGATCTGATTGTCTCACTCAGAATGGAAATGCCAGTCAGAGAACTTCACAATACTTTATAAAAAAATTTACGTACTACACCAATACTTAATAATTAAGTAGCTAGTTTTGTTCTTACTGAATTACAACAATAAATATGCAGTGATAAGAAAAAGTCGATCAAGTGCGACTTAAGCTCGTAACTTTTATTTTTTATTTATTAAGAAGTTATTTTTTTTATAGTGTACAGCTTAATATTTTCCTAGAACTCCAAAAAGCATACCCTTTTCTAAATTTATAAAGTTGTTTTACAGTTACGTAAAATGTGGTTAATATCGATTTTCTAAAATTGAGTACATATAGGAAGAGTTTAATGATTTACATACGACAAAAGCCATTCTTTGCGTTCCTGATACATAAATCCTTCTATGCATTTACCTTTTTCCTAAAAATGTATTTTACTTTTATAACTTAACGAGGCATTATGTGATAAAAGAGTTGTATTGATTAATTCTTACCTTAACTTGTGTAATTGTATAAAAGGTTCGACACGGTAATTGGCTTATTCAAATATAAGTTTTTTATCGAAGTATGGCTTCGGAAAACTCTTTTATGTGAATTATTATTTTATAGGTACCAATTACCTTTTTTTACCCCAAAATTGTATAACTTTTTATAGGTAGTATGGGTATGGCAGGTAACCTCTAAAAGGAATTGCAGCTAATTATTGCCCTTAATTAACTCATAATTGAGTCGACCGTATTTTCGATAGAAAAAATTCCTAACTGAACCTTTGTTTTATTTACAGGTAAAAAAATTATTTGACGGATTTTTTTTTTGTTTTATCCTGACACCGGATGCCCTAACTCTGTATTACATAGGTCATGGCATTTTAAAACGTTTCAAATATCAAAAATAATCGCAGTCGAAAAAAAAGTGTTTAAAATTTTAATTGTCGAAAAGTGCTAGAGTAATTACCTGGCTGTATCTTCTGATGCTCAGCGAGCCTTGTTAGATCTAAATCCTTATAAAATGCGACTTTTGTGTCTCCCTAAATAGTGTAAACTACATCAGCGGTGAAGCGTGTAGGTGCATCGCAGCTTTCCCGCCCCCCTGGATAAAATATTAAAAACGCCCCCCATCCGCCATAAAACACCGCAACCAGCCGTGTTCTACACGTGTACGCTTGGCAGGCAAATAAAGTGCCACGTTATTAATGTTCGTCGTACTGAAAACAAATGAAAAAGAAAAAAAAAATAAATCAGGAAAAATCGCTGAATAGGAGAAATCGCAGGATCGTTCCCGTTCTAAATTCGAAAAGCCGGATGCTGCGGTATCCCGGTGATATGCTCATTAAATCAGCGAGCCAGGCTTTTCCATGGTACTTAATTCGCGAGCCAGAGACCCAAACCCTTCTGTAACTCACCTCACCGGAGTCACATTACTAACATATTGTTGCATTTATTTATTTGAATCGGAGCCGGGATAAATGCCCTCAACCGGATCCGTCCGGTTCTCCGAACAGATGCCGGCACAAAGTCCGGTAATGATGGGTAATCCCCCGGTAATGCAGCAACCTCCGGCTCATTGCTTTTGTTTTCGCAAATAATTTGAATGCATTAAATGGATGTAAATTGACCTACCACCGTAGGACTTTAGGACCCTCGTATACACTTTTTAAATTGCGATGTGTGGCGCTGCAATCATTTTCGCGCCCACCTCCTGATCACGTTGTATAGATGGCGCTGAAACATAAATTTCATTTATCTGACCAAATGTCGTTTCAATTCAATTTCAAATCTGTCCTGAGGCCACAGAGGAATTTTTATAGTCACTGATCCTGATGATGACACGATTTAATAGCAAAAATGGCTCTGCAGCGGAAATTTCGTTTCTATTTGCCCGGGTTATTGTGAATGTCCGTGCTATGAAAAAGCGACAACAGGATGCAGAGCATGATCCTATCTGGCGGAGGATGCGGGTGAGGATCTACCAAGGCGTAGTGGAGCATAGTAAAGGGTAATAAAAAGTAAAAAAAAACAACACGAAAACAAAAAAAAAACATTAAGGGAGAAAATAAAAAAAAAGTTGTGGATCGAGGGCGGTTTTGATGCGCTGTTTGCGGCAACTTTATATGGAAATCAAGCGAATAAAATGCATTGAACCAGCGATGTGGGGGTTTTGTAAGCCAAACAGCGTTTTTCCATATTGCCTTTCGGGATGTCGTTACCGCGCTGCTGCAGGCAACTGAGTAATTCCATTATTCAAAGAGGATAAATTTTCCATACCAAACAAAAAAAAAAAAAGAAAAGATAAATAAAACAACATGAGGTCAGTCGCAGTCGCAGTCGCTGCAGCGAGCAGGACTTCTTCCTTGGCATCCCTTTATTTGTGTGGAGCACCCTTAAGGGGCTACCCTGCGACGATATCCGGCAGCAGGAAATACTTCGGTATTAAGGAAATCATTTACAGGGTCCCTTGAGGGGATGAGTACTCCACTTCAAGAGGGTAGTTGAGCGTATTTATGGCGGTTTCGTGAAATTTAGATATTACCCAACAGCTATTCATCACCGCGACTAAGAGCTGTTTAGCGAAGTGCTTTTCCACGTAGGAAAGTGCTAAAGTCCTCTTTTTCACTTTACTTTCTTCATCAACTTTTTATAATTTTATGTTGTTTAGCTTATAGTTAGTTTGTTAATGTTTGCCTCTGACACCAATTAAATTAAAATTTCTATACAGATCTTAGATAGACAGTGTCTTATTTATTTTCAATATTTCTAATTGCTCATAAAAACGTAATAAAAATAAAATTACAGTTTAAGTTAGACAATATTTAACAGAATTAGATATCCAATTTTAATACGTATGCTACTAATGTCAGGATTGCACTACTCTGCACAAACAATTTTAAAGGTATTGCAATTTTCCAGACGATTTTGTTTTTATATTAATTATTCAAAATTTGTTTGGTATTTTATGTCTAAAATTTCTAACTTATTTAATATAATTTAAATGTTATTCTTTCCATCTTCATTGATTTTTCCTCACTTTTTTACATACTCTGTAAACAAACTTAAAAGTTAGAGGTATCTTGTTGAAGTTAAAACAAATTTTACTTCTGGCTTGGTCATGATAAACGATTTTATGACAATATGATAATTTTTCAAAAACAATTTCAAATCTTTAACGTCTTAAGGGCCGCTAATAAATTTTGTAAGATATGCACATAAAATTGAATATTTTAGCTCAAAATTGCACGTCTTCCGAAACAAATATATTTTTGAATTTGCCCAAGACATAGTTTTGAATTCGACTATTTACCGGGACCGGTCCTTAAGAAGTTTAAGATATGCCAAACATAAAATACAAAGCTTCTATTTCGCTCTATTTATTGAGGTATAAACCTTCCATTTTCATAAGAATTGAAATTTCGTATAACATATGGTCTTAAATAAAATATATTAGAATGTTAAATTTCTTTTAATTTGTTTTGATTAATTAAATAAGGTTATTTACCGAAGCTTCGAGCCAATAGAATATAAATTTGAAAATTTCATTTACATATTGCAAAACGTGGGGTAAAAATAATTTTTTAATTTACTTTAATACATTTTTAGAATTGAAACCTAAGGTTAAAAATAAAATATATATGCAATTTTTTCATATATACTAACTTGAAAATCATTAATATGAATTAAAATTAACGTAAATTATTAAAGGTCGCAGGAGAATGTTTTGTTAAATTAAATTCACAATTTTAGAAACTATGCCAAAACGTAAAAAAGTTGAACCAAAGCAGTTGAGAAGAACTGCAGCCAGAATTGAATTTGAACAACGAGAAAATGTTCGCATCGATTGAGACTTACACCAATAGAAATGCACAAGGAGAGTGAAGTCTTCGAAAAGGTCTCAAGAAAGACCTTGAGAAGATAATGAAAGACATCTTCAAAGTCGAGATAAAAGATGAATTGTTGAAAGAAATCACATTATTGAAACTATTGAAGCTCACAATTGTGGACTTATATCTGATTTGTCGTTTTTGTTGTGGTGCAATTTCGAATGGTCGTCAGGAGGAGTAAAAGAATTCAAAATTTATTATCATTTTGAAAAAGTTCGTCTTGATAAGCTAATGAATTCTCATGATCGACCTTCAGAATATTCAATTTTTCTTCGTGATATGCTTTCAAATCCTGATTATCAGTGAAAATATAAGTTCGCTTAATAGTTCTTTATCTTTTGCAAGCGTAGTGCAGAAGTGAGGGCAAGTATAGTTATAAAAATTGTTTCTACTTTAATTCTAGTGATAGAATTAAAATCTTAAATCTACCCTACTTTCGATACTTTTCATGATTCATTAGTTGATTTAATGTGTCTATACTTTTTAATAGAAGATAAATAAAGGAGTTTCACTTAATCGATTTTAGTGATAATCACTATTTATTTCTTAAATTGATACTTTGTTAAGGCATATTAATTTTAAGTTCGTTGTAATATATTTAAAAAGTGCAATTCAATCGAAATACGGAATTTCATAGTATGAAACATTTGGTTTAAGAAATTCGAAAATGCACTTTAAGACATTTTATTTCGAAATACCCTGTATATTTCATTTTATTTGTTGTTAGAAATAATGATATTGGGGTGATCCTGGACCATTAACTACTAATGCAGGAGAACATTAGTGGTACTGTCGCTTCTGTCCAATTCGTGTGCAAACTTTCGGAAAGATGTCGAAAGATGCTGCTGCCGAGATAACGGCCAAATACCGCGGGCGGTGAAAAATGAAAAGGGCATCTCTGCAGGGAAATGGCATAAAATCAATAAATATGCCTCATGGAGCGCAGTCCTGTGGCCAGAAATCACATAAGATGTTCGACATAGTCATCAACCTTTCGGGGCTAGAAGAGGGAACGAATTTATGCCTTTAAAGTGGAACGATGTCGCCAGCACCGCGGCGCGCTGTCGTCCCTTCATAGTTGCCGGGCCATATCGGGGGTGACGTCGCGTTATGTTTATCTCATGGCTTTGTCCCATTTTGTACATCGATAAAATCAGCCCATCTAATTGATGAGTTTTCCGTCATAAATTATCCAAAAGTATTTCAGGCGACGTTTAGAACGGGGATGGAGCGGGCCCCGGTCACGGCGGGGGAAAGCATCCCACCAGACTTTACGGATGAACCACCACAACTCAGTGCAAGGAAGAAATCAATTTTCTTGTGAGTTATGGATGAAAGATAAAATCCTTCGGCTAAATGTGAACTTATCCGAAGCGCTGAAACGTTCTAGTGAACGACAGGCACCGCCCCCCCTTCCACCCTCTGGCAAATTCACCATAATTCCCTCGGGAAGGATTCAATTTATGGGTGCGCTTTATGCTCGGAAAAGGACGTACTCCTGGGGGTCAAGTGCTGTATGCTTTTCGTCTATTTTTATTGAAAATTTGTCTAGCGTGGAATGATTTCATTTTTATGGTGGACTTAATATTTTCTCATCCCTAGGATTTAACCACTTCACTGTTTTTATTGAAAATTATCTGAACGGACTTTCTGAGGTAATATGTGACTTTTGGATAACTGGACAAGGACGATTACAAACGTGTGTAGATTTATGCTAGTAAAAATAAACTAATCCTAGTCTTGAACTATTAAAGGTTTTATCTCAAATGGGATTTTTAGAATTTGTTTATATATAGAGACTGAGCAGTTCGTCTAATTGGTTTTAGTTGAAATGTTTTTATCCACTCTCAAATCGGCTTGATTTGATGTATCAAAAATACTTCATATTTGCATTAAGAAGATCCAAACAAAATTCTCAGCTATAATCACATAAAATCCAAAGTAAAAAATGTTTGCCATAAAAACAATCCTAAGAATTTACCTGAGTGGAATAAACAAAGAAAAACAGAGGTTTTTTTTCCGCTCATCATCAGGTAGGCATTATATTCTTACAAATCGCCAAAGTTTCCCTTTATGGAAAAAAGAAAGAAGGAAGAAATATGGAGCGGCAAAAGGACCCATCTGAGCGCTGTTAAATAAATAAATATGAAAGGTACGTATACCTTACCTCCTCCAAGAGCATTTTTTCCATTTCCTTTCTCAAAGTTGATTTTAATTTTCAATATACACTTTGCGAGTCCTCGAGCAGATTGATTCCTTTGACGGAACGAATATCCTTCAGGAGGAGCGTTGCTAGGATTAAAGGGAAAACGAAGTGTATGATCATGTTCCAGAATGCATTATATTCACAGAAAATATATGAGACTCTTCTAATTATATTATTGAAAAAATTATGTTATATATGTATATAAGAAAATGTTCTTGAAAGTCTTGTTGCATTGGTAAGAAAATGGATGATTTCCAATCGGAAATTTAATCTTTTCATGCTTGTAAATCGAAATATTTTTACATTTTATATTAAACTAGCCAATGCCTAGTGCGCTTTGCTGCATTGAAACAAAATATGTCTTTATTTTTCAAATTTGAATTTTGTACGATATATTTTAATAATGATGAGTTTTTAGATCCATCATTATTTTCTTTATGAAAGGAGACACACAGGGATTGCTCGAGTCGTTGATCTTAAATTTCCGTTTGAATTGCTTAATTCTAATATGCCCGATCCAATATAGCGGCGAACTTTTTAACTTTAAGAAGTTAAATGTGTTAAAAATTGTCAATGCATGTGTTCTCTCATGTGACAATATTCACTTAACAAAATGCACTAATTACGTACTTACTTATGGTGAATAGCAAAAATATTGATTGTATTTGACGCTGCCACTATCAGAAATTTCTTAAACCTTTTATTAACCCTAAACCATTTTATACTCCAAACGCAAAATTTGAGCTTAATCGGCCTAGTACTTTCGAAATTTTATATAATTCAGACAAACAACAAGTGATTTTTATATACATAGACTAGAATCTAGACTAGATTCTCTAGTCACTAGATGATTAAATCGTATTAAAGTATTGGAAATTAATGCAGACTAAGTATAATTAACGTAAATTAACGTAAACGTAACGATTACTCTAATCGAGGCTTTTTCCATCGAATTTGAAATCAGAAAATTTATTATTTTGATAATGGTTAAACTATGTTTGTTATATTACACATATTGTTTTAATATCCTAGAATTTTTTTAAGTACAGGAAATATTTTCCTTATTATTCCTAATTACCATATGTAGAAATAAAAGATAATTAGGTATGATTACATAAAATAAACCAATTGTTCGGTATTCCATATTTGTCTAAAATTTTTACAAATCAAATAAATTAATATTCTGAATAGTCTAAATGACGACAGTAGAATCTAGTAGAATTAGAGGTTCTGAGAACTACCAAGTAGTATTCATATTCATAACAATCTTTTATGTTTTTAATATAATAATAATTCATATAATTTCTAGGTGGTACCATAAACAATTCTTGCCGCTTTATTTTTATTGTATGACAATTTATTTTAAATTTTATTTTTGTAAGACGTTAATAGCTGTATTATTTTCGTTAATCCCGAACAAAATAAATTTTTGCTTAAGTTTAAAATTTATTATGAATAACTCATAGCAAATATTTCATAAAAATAGCATCATATTGCAATCTATCCACTTTTAAGTAAAAATTTAATTTGAGAAATCTTCAGTTCAAGATTTGAAGCCTTGCATGAGTATAATCATTGAAATTTGATGCAGTTTTGATTCCAATTCAAAATTCTTAATGTGGGGAACTAGCTTTAGTTAAACATAAAAAGTTCTATTTTTCTGGGTCAAAATAAAGCAGCTAATATCATGAAAATCATATCATCATGAAAAAATAATAAACTTCGTTTCTTTTATTCAATACCTTAAATAATTATGTCATAATTTTCTATACCGTTCAAAGGGTGATATACGTATGGTATGTATTTAAATGAAACGAATACGAAAATGTGTCATTACTAAACAAATATTATATTGTCGAATTTTGTACTCGTTTGCCGCTTAGACTGTATAAACTTTTATTGCTATTTGAATTAATTCGCTCATAAAATTAAAATAACGACCCATCTTCACTGGCCTCTGATGAATTTAAATAAATTGGACACAAAAACCTTTTGCGGAAGGGCTCAAGGGCACACTCTTGTTTCATTTTCGTTTCCCTTTTTTTTTCCTGAAGTTAACTCCTGGAAAGGATCAAAAGTGGCCCTAGGCGCCCAGTTGTTCATCCAGTTGAGATTAACTCTGTCTACTCCCGGTGGCGGCATTTTTGAGGAATTACCGTGAAATCGACCCGGAGGCAAGAATGTGTGGGTCGAGTAGAGCGGCACGACGGATGGAAGAGGGAAAACAAAACTGGAAAATCTTGACCTTTTTAAGGTTGGGGGGGGGGATGGCGTTGAAGTTTTTTTTTTTTTTATTTAAGTATTCCCCTTGTTGTGGTTAACCTTCTTAAGGAGTTCTACAAAACTCAAATATTTTTGGAAAGCGGATAAACAACTTAAGCAATTAACCCTAATGAAGACGAATTGTAAGGCCACTTTCTGGGGTATTCTTTACAACGATATTGTGGAAAGTCCTGTCGAAGCTGTCATTTTGCCTTTCTTTTTATTTGTTTATTATCAGAATATTATATTACCTACTAAATCTCGGGTATGTATGATATCATATTACGGAATAGGGATACTGGACCATTTTGGAAAAAAGGTTAATCTAGGGACATCCTTTTCACTTTGAATCTCAATGTCGTCCGCAAACCTTGAATGTGTTATAGGCATATTGCTTTTCGGTGCCCTTTTTAAGTGCTTTAAGTGCTTAACAGTCACTTTATGATTTCCAGTTTATCGTTATAAATAAAACATAATTTATATATTTGATTTGTTGTTCCCACCATTACTTCTTTAACATGATAACATACCTTGGAGTTAATATTCACTCTACTAATTGTTTACATAAAATCTTTCGAGATTAATAAGTTTATAGTGGATCTTGTTATACTCAGATCAACATAACACGCGCTAGTTTTCTAGGATTATCAAAATTTTACTTTTAAATCTCTTCAATCAATTCAGATTTTCAGAAATCAGTTCAATTTCTGAAGAACAATTGTAAAATAAGCAAGAGAAGTTGTTTTCTCTCCTCATCCATTATAAATTTTATACTTTACGAGTATGGGTCTGTTTTAATCTGTTAAATAACCTTTTAGTAAAGTAAACCAATCATCGAATGAATTTTCATGAGTTTTGCTATATGAAACTTTTTTCTCAAAAGCCCCTGTGCAATGCAAGCGTAAAATTTCACAAGTTGAACATGATGGGGGATGAGGGGTGGGATTGGTAATTTAATGTTCAGTCAAATTACTTCAGCAAACATAGTCATCTGATGATAAAAATTAATGCGTCTCCCTCCGGACATCATTTATTTAATTCGAATAAACAATTATACGAACTGTAACTACAGTTGGAAATGACATCGATGAAAAGAAGACCCATCCGACCGTGATGGCTGCAAGCAAGTGTGGCCCGACCATTAAGTGGTAATTTCGCCCCAGCGAAGGGTATCACGTTGCATCCATTGAAATATTTTGCCAAGAATCAAAACATAAATATTCATGGCAAATTATCAGCCAACTGCCGAGCATTGAATTATGGTGCGTTTTCACTAGGGCTTGACGTCGAACGTGTGTGTTGGGCCTTATGCATTTTGCCCAGTTGCCCATTAAAAAGGTATATTTCAGCCGTACAAGGGTGGGTTCCAAAATACGGCCTGAGTATGGTTCAGAATGTACATAGAAGAATCTGACTCTGTCTGACCCTTGTTCCCTGGACATCTCGGAAGACAAGTCAGGGCATACAAATGAATTAATGTAAATTACACTCGTGGGAAAAATAAACAGCCCACCGCAGAATCCCGGACTGCTCATGTATTTCCTGAACGAGGAGCGACGGGATAGTTCCTATATATTGCAAGAATGTGGTCCTGTCTACCCGGAATGTGACCCATTAGTAATCCTGGAGCATATTCGTATTTTGGGTGATCGTTTTTACCCTCCACATCCGGTGTCCTTTCCTTGTGTTTGTCTGTCTGAATTTCTGGTTACTTTAAATTAAAAAACAAAAAAAGTAAACGATACGGACACACGAAAAAAATCTGTAACCGCTGTGGCTGGTGACAACTAATTCCCTGCCCGGATGGCCTAATTAGTTTCAGCAAAAGAAAGTTTTTGCACCATCCTGGACACCATGTTCGAGGTGAAATTTCGCTCAGGTGGAATACCTGAGTCAACCTAAAATGGGCGGGAGTTGTTAGCAGATACAAAGAGATTTTCGGGTTGACAACAATAAAAGTAGTGGAGGTATGGCCCCAGATAATGCGGGTAATCCAATCCGTCGCTGGGATGCATTGTGATCCCAATCAGATTGCTGGTCCTTAAGTAAATATCGGCGCTAGCCCCGGGCCGCCAGGTAACATAATTAATTAGCAACAAATCATTTAATTATGAGGCGGCTTGCTATCTAGGGCTTTTTATCTAATTGATTCCTGCGGGTTTGTTCGACTACTAGAGGATATGTTTTGTTTGTTGGGCCTATATGGGAAGTCTTTTACGAAGATGTGCTCCTTGTTCATAATACGGCCCAAGATCTATCTGAAAGGTGGAGATGTGATTTCTGCGTATGTTCCCTAGGGAGGCTTTTAGAGGTAAAGTAATTACGACGAGAGGATGCTTTCGGCTCCGTTCACAGGGGCATATTATGGCTGAGGCGAGGCATTCACTCCGGTAATTGGTTTCCTTCACGTTCTTTTGTTTTGGTTTGTTTCGCAGCATCTTAACCGGTTATCCTTCGGGGCAATTACGCCGAGCTCAATAGGCTTTATGCTTTTTTGGGAGGGGGTTAACATCTTTTTTTAAAGGCTCCCCACCATCTAAGGGAATTACAAAATTTATCTATTGCCCCTAGCTGGGTGGCCGCAAAATTTTGTGATCCGTTAATGTGCTTTTCGTTTAATACAAAGATTTTCGCTAAAATCCCTTGACTGACTTCTTAACGCGGTTAAAGCCGGAAATTTGAGCCAATCTACAGACTTCTACAAAAACATTAAATTATGAAGGGGGAAATTAAAACGGATGGGCATTACCAAATGAACATACTTTGGGGGATGGTTAAGAAATAAGACAGGATCTCCACTATATGCAAGATTTTTCTTAAATTCCTTTCAACTTTAAAGATTTTTTATTTTTTTATTTTATTTTAAAATTTTAGAATTTAAATCTCAAATTGCTTTGTTATTTTTGTGCATTCGGGAACTAAGCCCATATGGCAAGTTTCTGTGTTAGTTTTTACTTTTTATCCATAATTTTTATATGATAATCGAACCCACAACCTCGGATGGCACACTTAGACAGTGCAAGTTCAAAAAATTTATAAATATTCATTATACTCGATGAAGACCTTTTAGATCTTTTAACCTGCTCTATGAAACTACGGCGACAGAAAATAATTGTTTAAATGTGCATTTTTATTGATCATCTTACAACCCTACAAAGGTATTTATTTATACTAGGAAAACTGTGGATTGATGCATTAATATAATATTTTTATGGTCATTGTATGACTTCACCGTTTAAGGCAAGGCTGTAAATATTGTTACACTTCTTACAATTTTTAGGAAAAATACGTATAAACGACACATAGAAATAATAAAGTTACCAGTAGAAGAAAATGGAAAAATTTGAATATATCCTTCAAAATTGGCTTCGTTTGGCATAGACTACAACTTAGCTTGTTTTTGGATTAACACAATTATTTGGGAATACTACTGCAAAGTGTTTGATCATTTTAGAAAAATTATAATGTAATTTTACATTTAAAAGACGACATTACTATTCTGTTTTCTGTCTATACCAGGAATGTGTTTATCCCTGTATATTTTCTAGGAACTTATCTATTTCGCGTATATTCAATTAATTTTATTTTCTTCACAGAATATCATGTTTTCAAATTGAACGATAAGATTAGGCTTAATTTTTTGATGGGGCCTTAAGTCAACCTGAACGTTTAATTTTTTTGAAAGAAGCAAATATTTTTCTTTGAATTCCGTGGTATTCAATGCTTATATTATTTTAATAATTTGAGCATGTTACAATCCATAGATGATAAGATTGATATTTTTCAAATTTTAATTTATTATTTAATTTTATAGAAAATGTTGCAAGAATTAAAAGATTTATGTATCAAAGAAATGTATTATTTCAAAATTCGAAATAAAGTCTTATGTCTTAGTCTCTTAGTCTTAATTATAAATAATACGATTTTAAGCTCTTTTAATAAAGTTAAAAGACAAATTTCAAGAAAACGGAACATTTCACATTATTAAGATGTTTATCTAAATTTGGTTTTGTACTTGGAAATATTGCAGAAAGATTTAATTTCCAAAATTAGATACCAAGAAAAAATTTTTAGTTCTCGAAAGAAAAAGGATACTTTTGCCTTTTTCCTCTAAAATTAATGGTCATAATTTACCATCATCAGCATCCCAAAAATTTCACCGCTAACCTCAAAACCTCATTTAAAAGGAAGGAAAGAAAACTTTCAAAATCTCTTACAAGTCAGCGGAAGGAAGAAATACTAAAAAAAAAAAAAAAATTAAAAATCAGCAACCCCTTCCTGGGAAGGTAACTTTAGAAACTCTGGACTCAAATTAAAAGAAACCGCGCGTAAAAATAAAAGGATTCTCGAAAGAGTCACGAAGGTGAGTAACCTTCGCTTGTGCAGCTTAAGTAATTATCAGACTAGAAAAAAAGGCGGCACAAAACCTCCAGAGTACACCCTGGCACACTGCCTGCCCGGGGAGAGTAAAAAAAAAGGGTATATAAGTAGGAAAGGGCAGGGATACCAAGTCTCGGGAATTTGTATTTAAAAAAGAAGAAATTTGCTGGAGAAATCCTTGAATTGCTAAGGAACGCCAACAGTTTCTGGGGAGGGATTTCACGTTCCTATAATTTTCTTTATTGCCTCCTACCTGGTGCAGAACCTCTCCTTGATTAACATTCACAAACGTTCGCTTAATTAATGCGATTTTTTCATGAAGTAGCTTTCCATCGATTTTGCTATGCTCCCGGCTAGGGAATGGGAGACACTCCTGCCAATAGGCCTACATCCCCCGATACCAGAGGGGAGGTTGCAGAAAGTAAATTTTTCAAAGGCCTCAAAACTTTTGCCCGCTGCTGTTCGGCTGACTGCCTGTTTTTCTGCCTCCGTCAATTGCAGATTGATTCCCTGGGAAAACCTTCCTCCAGGCAAAAAGGTAAATGAATTATCAAATCATTTAACCCCTCGCCGCCCTTCGTATTCCGCCCGCCAATCAAGTTAGAGTCAACAATTTCTTTAATTTCAAAACTTTCTCCTTCTCGAGGGCAATTCTCCGGCAAGAAAACAATTTCGATTTCGACGCGTAGCGGTGTTCTGTTTAAACTTTTCGCTTACATCACAGTCGTCCAGGGCCAAGGGGTGGTTCAGGATGACTGGCCGGTGGGTGGGAGTGGGTTCAAGATAGGGATTCTGGCCCCCAAAACCTCCGAAATATCGTACAAAGGGAATTGAACCGTCTTAAACCTTATCAAAAAAAGTGTGACTTTTTCCAAGTGAAAGTTTTCACATATTTCACAGTTTATTTTTTATTCCCACATAACCGATATCTACTGCCCCTGTGAATCAAAGCTAACAACTCACCCCGCACTCGAATTCCGCTACCAGAAATAAATGGCAAAATTGAGCTCGGGGAGATTTAAACCTTTTTCTGCGTGAGAGCGTAGGACGCATATTTTGTGGGTCGTATAGGGCTAAAGGACGCCAGGTTCTATGGGGCTGGATCCATCCTCCGGGGATTTTCTGTAAACAGAGCCCGATTCGAATCGAGCTGAGGGTGCATCGAGCTTTATAGAGGCCCTCCCCTCTTTCCCCCGTCCACAAGGCCTAAGTGGATATGTAAATTTTTTTATCTCGTTAAAAGGAGTCAACACTTCCGGCTGAAGGAGTTGTTGATAACGTGACAGGTGGATGACGCCCCATTGAGAAAAAAAAGGTACTTTCCGCTGAGTAGCTTGAGGTGAATGAATGGGTAGTTTGTAGATTAGCTCATGAATAGGCCAGGTTTAGTGAAAGGGTGTCAAAAAGGATAAAGTTTTGCAGCATTTTGCAAAAATTCGGAAATATCTTAAATTTATTCAATGATAACACAATCAATGATAGTGTAAATCAATTTTACTACCACTAATTTATTGATAATGCAAATCCAATTTTACTATCACTAAAGGATCAGGGCCATTACCACTTACTACCATTAAATTAAATCAGGGTTTCCACTGATTATAACTAATGTTTTGCAAATGCAATTCTAAATTTGATCGAATTTTTAAGAAAAATTATTTTTTGGGGGATTCGGTGGGATACTAATTCCAAATATATTGTAAAAATTTGTTACTTAAAAAGGGTTGGGCTAAAAATGAAAATTAAGGAATTTTTCTAATGAAGTTATTGTGGTTATTTTATTTAATTTTAATTGAAATTACCGGAAAGTTATTCCGGTAAAACTGAATTTCTAGTATATTATTAAAAACTCTTATATTTTAGTAGTTTATAATTGAAATTTTCTGTAATTGGGCCGAAATCCACGTAATATCCGCATACCATTGCATTTATAATTGTATATCGTTGGAATTCTAGAAAATTGGGCAACTATATTCAAAGCATCTGCTCAGTAATATAACATTAAAAATATGAATGCTGTTTTTGTATATATAATATTATTTTAAATTCTAAGAATCCGGTTGATAACTGATATATTTAGGTTGACCAAAATTTTAGTTGGGTTAAGTTAAGTTGGACAATTAAGTGTAAATTCTCAGAATCCATATCAGTTGTATGATATAATGAACCTAAATAATTCTAGGAAATTTTACTGAATTTCGAATAAAACGAAACAACAAACATTTGAAACTCTTCTACATTTTCCTTAATTTTTGATGAACTTGACTGGAAAATTGGGAAAAAGCGTTTCTGTTTTTCTAGTTATATTCTTTAGAAAAATCGCTGAACTAAACTAGAAATTCGGGAAATACTTGCAATAGAATTCTAGTTATTTAATTTTCACTATATTGTGAACAGCATGCCTAGCAAACTTGCAATTTGCACATTATTGAGTCAGGTCAGGTAGGTATGGAATTCAATTTGCACTATCACTAATTATTTTAGGTCAAATTACTCTTTGCGCTGGTGTATTTAGTGATATAGGAATAATACTGCAATACATTAAAATCTGTATATTCTAAATTATTTTCCAATAAATATTTTTATAAAGTCTAAAATATTGAAATGAAATAGTAAATGAAAATGGCAAAAAAAGCTAATTTATTTACAAATCCAACGATTTGGACAGTCTGCTGAACAAAAAATATTTTCTACATGAAATTTGTTGAAAAATTTTACTTTTCGAGTGGTTAATTTTGAATTTGGGAACTAATTCGGGGAGATCTCATAAGAGTAGGCATATGGGATATTATTCGTCTTCTAAATGTATGAAGTCGGTTCTATAGTAGGATAGTGCGGCCTGTTGAGTATAGGGGCAATTTGGGCAATTGAAATTACTCGAAATTTAAACAATGCACCATGAAGTTGTAAATACCAGAAAGAAGGATGTGGGGGAGGGGAACACATCACACAATTAATAGAGTTGTCAACCGGCGAACAAGTGCGCGTACGATTTATTTCTTTTTTCATCAAAACTTAAAAAATAAGATTTTGGCTATTCCCATAAAAGTATTAAACTAATTTCTTCCATTGCTCAACTTGCTTCATACCTTTACTCAACTTACCCTACCAATAAGAAGTTGAGCAACAGGAATTAATAGTCTTGAGTTTCTGACAATAATATCTAAATTATATCTAAAATAATATAATTTCTGGGGATATTTTTAGTATGATAAACGACAATTCGATAGGCGTAAGTATCAAGTAAATCGCATCCATTGTTTAAGAGATACGATAAACTCGATAAACTAAGTAAAACATTACTCAACTAGCCCCGTTCTACACTATTTATTTGTGTTTTGAATTTTGAATTTCGGAATTATAGTGTTACAAAATGTTTTTAGAACTTACCTTGTGAAAAAAGAGCCGCTAGCAATATCACAAAATTAGCCTCAACAGCGGTAGACGGCCACATATTGAACTTTGGTACATAAAATCAGTAACAATCGACAATCTCACTGTCAAAGATCTTCCACTGATTTTTGCGGTATTTCTTCTCTTCGAAAGACACGAACCTTTTCCGGTCACACCATTTTTCAGTGCTCGGTTGCACCTCCCGAAAGGGTTTTCACTCACACAACTTCGAGGACCTTCATCACGAATCTGATTATTTCGAGGGTTGTTTCGAGCAGGGCTCATTTACCGATTGTTGCAAAAATCGACATGATGACATTGCTCCGATAATTGTCCAAGAATTTTTTGTCCTGCATAAGAAACGAACAAAATTACCCATCTTAGGCACTATGCGGAACTCTGCCGGTCAATGGGGACCGAGTTCCCGATCGCTTCGAACGGGGGAGGAGATCTATTGGCATAGCCGTTCCGGTGCTGCTGCTCCTGCCCTCCTGGCTTTAATTTTTGATGGAAAATTTAAATTACGAGCCGGGGCTTTTATCCAGCATGAATATTGAAGGAGCCGGATGAGATGATGATGCTAACGATAACGGCATAAAAGTTACAAAAGTGCACTCCCACATGCTCAGTTTAAGCGGTCCCAAGCTAGGAATTATCCCGCTCGTAAAATAGGTATCTGCTCGATAAAGGCCCCACTTTGTCCCCCCGGTGGAGCGGTATTCGACTTCGGCTTGCAGAGACAGGATTTTAGCCCTCCGGAGCGGATTACCCGGAACTACAAAGTATTTTGTGTGTTAGACGAGGATGGGGTGGAGGGGGGAGGGTGGGTTGGTGCCCGGCGGGGGCGCACAATGAATGGATGAAGATTTCTTAATGCTGGCGGTTCTTCAAGTCGTCTTCCCGTCTTCCTCGGTCTGCACTTAAAAGTGACTCAACCGTTAACTAACTTTTCCCTGAATGGGGATAATTTAATGGAAGGGAAGCTATCCCCGGATGAGCGGAATCGGTAGTGTCTTGCAGTCACACCGCCACAGTATCCTCGCGTTTTAGAATGCGCACCGGCTCGGTACCGGTCGTATTGTCATGGACCCGAGACCCGGGCGCCGGAGTTATACTAATTAATTGGTGATAATTTGTGGTTTGCGGCGGAACACAATTAGTAGATTAACTTTGATTTACAAAAGTATCCCAGTACCTACGGGAATCCGGCTCCTAATGGAGTTTTGGAGACATTGCTATATGTGGCCCGGAGGACAATTGCCGGATTCCGGCAATTTTAGAAGTACTTCCGGAAAGCAGCAGATTGTCTTCAATGATGTTGTTCTGTTGACGAGGAAATTTGAGGAATTCAAATTATAAAAACATTAAAAGAAATATTATATATTAAAAAAATTAAATATTCTAAATAATAAATTAGATACATTTTATAAATAAAATTTTTTTATAATAACATACAAAAGTTTGATGGAAACTTTAGAGCATATTTAATCGATATCATGGTACTGATTTCTTGAAGAGAATTCGTGAAATTGATGTCTTATTATCAATCCAATATTACTTTTCTTGATAATATCGAAATACTTGTATATTTGAAATATTTCCCGTGGCCTTGTTATTTGTCTTTCATTAAACTTTTTGTAACTTTTTAATTAAGACTAGATAAAGTCATCAGATTCCAAAGTTTCTATGCAAGATTTTCATTAATTTCATCCTTTATAATCATCTTACAAGATAATAGAGCTTAAAACAAATCAATCTTTGGTAATAAGAAAAATTAATTGTAATGTAGATATATAAATTGATTCTTTGCGCCAAGAAAAATAAAAGAGTTGTGCAGTATCATAAATTTTTGGCCAGATTTATGTATAATCGTAAATGGTGTCAAGAAGTTTAGTTTATTATAGTTTTTGATATTAGAACAGGTCAAAAATAAAGACATATATTCGTTTAAAGTAAAGCGATGTAGAAAATTCATAGTCATAATTAACTATAAAAGAAAAACTTTGAAGTAGTCCTAACCACAGCTTCATTCAAGTATTGAAGTGCCTTAACCCAAGCATCGTTCTGGAAGGGTTTTGTAAAATATGTTGTACCACTACTTTCTAAGGTTTCAAGGTAGCATGTTTTAATTTTGGTGTATATTTAGTTATAAAAAAATATATATATTTATCTTATGTAACCCCATATCGTGTTCTTTAAAAAAAAAAAATCTTTCTTGCATCTGGTGCATTTTGCTAAGCATAAAACCTAATTCCGTTCATAGCATCCACAAAATTCCTCTTCAACATCCTCAATTAGGGGATATAAGGGAATCCCTGGATTTGCTCAAAGATATACCAGAACCAGCCACCACTGCCACACCAATTTAAATTACATCACATACCAGAGGTTTTCAGGAGTAATAACTCATCTCCCGGAGGGCAATATCTTCAAGAGTTTCCCCGGAAATTACGAAGAAGCACGGGAGCATCATATCCTGTAGAAATTAATGAGCACAAAAAGTGCTATTACATATCTTGACCGCTTAAATAAAACTCGAGGGGCAGAAGAGGATGGGCGGTAATGGGGGGGGGATAGAATAAAAACTAATTAAAGAAAGTGCCTCCCACGCATACGAAACAAATACGGGGATCTTACGTTGAAAATAAAAAAAAACAAATAAATAAGTAAATAAATACTGGAGGGGTGCTTGTACCGGCGGCGGGGGTGGTGCTCGCCACGTACAGCAAAACTCAGTCACATTTCACGGGATTTATTAAGCAAATAGGCTTAGCGGCAAGAAGTTTAATTGGAAAAGGAAGCAGATTATATCTTCTTATTTGGCTCTTCGGGTAGCGCACCTAACCACCCCCGCTCTGGTAATGGCCGGGGAACACGAGGTGCGCTACGATTAAGCCCTCGTCGGAGCAAGTGCACAGAGATAATTAAAAGTAAAAAGATCGCAACGCGAAAAATAAACACAAATTTACTGCAGATAATCGGGTTAGGTGGGTTATTAATTAAGCGCTCCCCCAGGCGGTGTGGCGATGGTTCTGGTGCAGCCGTGGGAGCTTCCGGCCCACTGCCGTGAATTATGGGACCTGTGCGCCTCGTATCCTGGGAAAATTTAGTGGGTTGGAAGGGAATGTTCTCGGCAAAAATTCCAACTCACGCAGGAACAAATTTCCAACTTTACTCCTTCTCTTCGTTGTTGTCCTCCTCCTCCTCCTAAGTCTTGAGGGAGGAAGGAAGCCCCCTAAGCAGTGACGTGCTACCCTTGGCCCAACACTGAGAATCCTGCGGGAAACAAAAGAATCAAAGAAATTGCCACTTTGAGCCGTTTTCCCATTAGAGGAATATCGCGGCCGTGAGCAACAAAACCTCGTCGAAAAATATAATAGCAAAATTCCCATTCCCAGAGAGCATTACGCGAAATCTTTAGCGGGAATTCGTCACGTTCGGAATGTTTTAATTGTGCCAAAGAACGGCTCACACCTGCGAGGGGATAGAGAAGAAAGCCAACGTTTTCTTGCCCCCCTAATGAAATATCGCGTCTTATTCCACTCGAAAGGCAGGAAAGGACGGGGCTACTTTTCTTTCTTTAACGGAAAGTGCCCCGGGTTGTTGTAAGTAGGTTCCCGGTTCCCAGTACCTGGCCCCTGGGCTCCAACATCGGCCACTGGGTAAAGGGTGGGATTATCAGATAAATGTTCAGCGTTCATAAATAAGTAAGGCGCACTGTTTATAAGATAGCTCCGGGAGCCTGCTTAGAGATGTCCATTAAATATTTACTTCCTTAAATTATCCTAACGTTCTCCGGCGGTAGTGCGGTCTTCATTCGATTTACCACGGAAACGCCATTCCTGCTCGGTACGATTCTTTGTCCCGCCAGACCCTACGAATTTTCTTAGGCGAATTCGACAATTATTTTTTTGGGTGGATCGAGCGACGTCAAGGGAGGGGTAGCTGGTAATTGGACAGTTTATTAAAACCTAATTGGAGCTGCGATTGAGTTTCTAATTTCGTCACTTATCTTCGTTAGTAGAAAGAAAAGCGATTACCACTTTAAAAGGAATTTTAACGCAGGTGATAATGACTTCTTAAAATCGATTTTTTGATCATACTAATTATATTAGAATAAAGTATAGTATATAAATTATATATAATAATTAAAGGAAAAAAAATTAGAATTTATATTCTTTATAGTTTTTTTACTATTGTTTTTACTTAATTTACAACTGCCAAGAGAAAGTGAGAAAAGTATGTAGTATAGGTACATTGTGCTTTCTATTTCAAGTTAAGTTATATACAAATTGGTAGAAAATACTCGAAATGTTTGCTATTAATCGTAATTTGGTATAAACTAGCTTGTCTGTCCCGACGTTTATTTAGTTTACGCAGCGAAGACGAAGATTACTACATCGAAAATTGCATTTTAACTAATATTCATCGTTATAAGTCGGTTAATTTGAAGAAAACATTCATAAATTATACTTCTAAATATTCCTTGTGAATGAGTCTATTTGATCAGTCAAAACAGGAATAAAATCCCACCGGAAGTCACAGAGAAAAACGTAAACAGACAGACATAGACCCGGCGGGGGACTTTGCTTTATAAACCGAATGCATTTCAAGTTTTACGATCACAAACATACTCAGGCTGAATTTTTATATAATATATAGATATACCAATAATTCTACCCTGAATTTTATTTTATTTAAAATATTTAAAAATAGGATAATAAGTTTTTCATATAATTCAATATTTGAACAATAACTCTTTTTGGAAAGATTTTGATGTATAAATGAATGCTATATTTTATTATTATATTAATTTATTCAGTTTTCATTTCCTTAAAACACAAAATTAAATTTTTCTTTCTACAACTCGAAACCAACTAAATAAGTGAAACTAGAAACTACTTATGTTAAACTTCAGCTTTCTATGTTTGTCTCTGAGAGAAACTCTTATATTTGTTTATTATAATACAGGAAATCATACGTATAACTTATGCAAACTTTTCATAGTTAAATGATTTGAGTTTACAGAGGAATAAAACAAATTTGATAATAGTGGAAATAAAAATAATTGGATCTTTACAATTACGTGGTATAGGTATGCATTCAATTTCGTAGTATATAATGGAATGCCTACCTATAGTTTTATATAATATGGTTCGTGTTTGAAAGAACTAATATCATGAAAATTGAATTTTCCATTAAATCTTCATAATTTGAAAATTTTGAAATCGATGAAGAACCTTTAACCAAATACGATTGAAATGAGCACTGCATAGTACTGCTTTAAATCGCCTAAATCACTGCGGCTCGTCAGTCGTCAGTGCTAGCACATTATTCACACGATTTTCGAATGTGCCTCGATGCAATCTCTGCCTAGTCGCTTTCGATGAAAATTGCTGATTTTCACATTGCACACATTTCCGACGAAGAAATTATACTGCCTATAATATGCCTGAAATATTTGCCAGATCCCGCGAATAGGGTGGCACAAAAATGGATTCTAGAGCGGGCGGTTTCCGGGAAGAGGGATCTTTTTGAAATTTAAATTTCATTGCAAATGCATTTCACCAGCTTAACAGTGCAACGCCCCGGTCGATAGGCTTTAATGCATTTTACACCTCTTCAAAAGTACAAATGCAGCAGGGATTATTTTATCGGAAATTACGTGGTGGTTTAAGCACCTCTGATGGAATCCCCCGTATATGAAACGCGTTATGGGGCAACAAGACGCGTCAACACTGCACAGATGCGACACATTTATCAACGAATTTTAAAATATTTTTTTTTGTTGTTGAAATCAAAACCCTTTTTAAAATGCTTTAAAAGATAGTCGAATATATTCGACGTGCTACAGAGATAATTATGCAATGGTGAACCGCACTTTAATTTTATCAGTTTTAAATAATTTTATGAAAACATAAAAATAACAACTTAAAACCATCGTACACGGCAAAATAAATACAAAGCAATATTCACGAATTGAATTTTTTATGTTAAAATAATTCATTTCAAAAAATCGCTGTGAAGCTTATTTAAAAAGGTATTTTACAAATTGTTGGAATTGTACTTTTGAAGTTTATTTTTTAAATTTTAAACAATCCTAATAGAGAAGAAGAATAGAGAAGAATTTTATAATTCTGCAATTAACGCTTTTATTTTAAATCAAAAATTGTTTCACTTTACTTTAGAAAATATTTAAATTTCCAAAGCATACAAAAATAAATTGGCATTTTTAATTACTTAGTTAAAGTTTAAGAGTTGAAAAATTACTTTAAGATCACAATAAAAGTTATGAAAAAGTTAATTTCTAAAAAATTGTAAAATATTTAACTTTTTCTTTCGAAAACTATTGCTATTAGGTTAGATTAATACATTAGTTATAATTTACAATGTCTTCTGGTTTATACAATATAACAAGAACAAAGTTAAAATGTTAACTTAGACAATTTTGAATGAAGTATTTCAGCATATTCAACGTAATACACTTTGAGCGAAAAGGAAGACAAAAGGTAAATTCCAAATTTTTTTATTATGGTATTTAATTATTGTTAAATCTTCAAAACTATTAAAAATGCTCAGAACTTTGTATGCTAAATTTTCAGCTTTATAAACGGTTTTTTCTTTAAAACATAAATTCTATTCGCGAAAATTAAACGAGTTACTCGTACAGGAAATTATAGACTACTGTTTAAAAGGGTCCTGAAATTCCACTATAAATTTGTCAACATGCCCTACCTCGGGAATATGAGAGGCGAAAGCGGACGTCTAACAAAATTGCCGGGACACACGTACAGTTGCATCTCACATCACAACGGAAAATATGTTTAGAAATTTTCTTTGAGGATCAGTGTAATCAAAGAAAATTTTCATAAATTCAACTTTATCATTGCATTCATTTCAATCCCCGGAATGAGGCTCTTAATCTCTGGAATGTGTGCTACTCCAATCCGGAACTATCTTTCGACTTAAGGGTGCATTTTACCATGATACACCGGGTGGACAATTTGGGGGTGAATTTCAGTAGTAGTAGGGGGCAGCTTGCTAGAGCACTTGTCCTGTGAACAGGAGAGAAGTTCCAGGAGTTTCATTCAAAACGGGAAATTTCATTTCTGTAATTACTTTAATTACTACACACTTTTATAACTTTGAAAAAGTCAACCTCTTGCGCCCAGTGGTTACTACAGGAACACAGACAGAGAAACAGACAGATAGACAGATATGGGTCCGAACAAAGTTAAATTCAAGTGTCTTTGTTGTGTTAACAGAAAACTCTGTTCGGGGGAAGTAGGGGTGGATTGATGATTCGGGATCGGTGAAATTTTAAATTTCCGGGAAAGGGAGGATACCGGGTATTCTGTGCTCTAAGAGCTCATTAGTAATTCACTGAGCCAATTTATCTCTGAATTACGACCAATAAATCCAGTGCAGACAAGACGCCTTAAGTATCCTCTTTTTGATGGATAAGACGTTTGGCAAATACTTCCGAGTCTCCTTGAAGACGCATTCCTACGTGAATAGACTCAAGCGCCACTAACCTTTCCTATTTTGATAGTAATGTTGTTGTTACGGTAGTCAGGAAATATGAGATGCGACTCTGCTCCAGCAGGTACAGAGTAAAACCTCCTGTTTCTTTCGTCTCCTTTTAAACCTGTTACAAATTGGGAATTTATAGAAAGTTTAGAAACTATCAAAAATCGAGGAGAATGGATATTTTAATGGTATGCTCGTTTCTTATATTTTATTGAAGTTTTCCTTTAAGATTTCACTTCTTCAGAAGTACAATAGAAGAAGATGGGTGCTCCAGAGATGGGTAGAATACGTCGCCCCGCAGAGCAAAACTTGCTGCTTGATTATGTTATCGAGCTCTACGCCAGTATGCCTGTGCAATTTCCCCATAGGAGGTGAAATTATCTTAATATTAGATACTTTGCGTTTCGGTATCATTTTCAAATAGAACGGGGATATTTGAATTCAAGACGATTGCAACCTTCTGGGATACAATCTCGTCAGAAGAGGTTCGATATGACATTTCATTGAATCACAGCCTCGAACTTTGCTTTTGCGCGGAATGGGAAAGAACGGATATTGATGCACGCATCATTTAGAGAGATCTTTGCTTAATTTGAATTTCTTGAAACTCCTCGTGGCTGGAATACCTTTCTTAAATTACTTCCATTTTAGAGCAATGACGGGTTTAAAAGAAAATAAGTGCAAATTTCTGTTTCAAGGATAAAATAATTTGTGTTTAATTTGCTCCACTGCATTATTAATTAAGCAAGAGACGCAGTTAAATACATTAACCAATTAAACAGATTTCTCGATTTTACTTCAATAAATCATTTAAGCATAGTAAAAGGTCTATTTTAATTACATCCGTATATCGTGATATTCAATTTTACTGTGCACTTAACGTTTTAGCTCAAAGATACATAAAATCTGCATGTAGAACAATAAAAATCTATTAGATATATTTATTAACTACTAAAAATTATGTTCAATTACTCAAACTACGCATGTTTCGGCTAAATGCATAAATATACATAAAATATTAATAGAAATATCATCTAAGGAAAGTATAAATAGCTAACAACCTTGCGGAACATCCAGTTATATGTTTGCCTCTTACTTAGGTGTTCCGAGATTTAAAGTTATGTTAATAAGATTGAGACAAAAACTTAGAGAGACACAATCCTATAAAGTTATATTTCTTATTAATTTGACTCTTATTCGACTGATAGTTAAAAATTACGTTGATAACTTAAGGAATTTTGTTTTCATGTAAGTTTTACAAATAAAATTAATGAATGTGGTGTGAAATGTATGTAGACTGACCGACATTTCTGTAGGCGCATTATTAGGGTCTTACAGGTCTTTTGATCTCTTTGGAATTTTGTGGAATTAACAGTAGTAAGTTTGTAGCTCATGCGAAGGTTAATGCGAGAAATACCTATAGACGGATAATTTTTTTAATACAATTTCGATATTATTAAAAATATTTTTCTGTTATTTTCTTGATGTTTCTTCAAAATTATTAAGAGAACACAGGGTGTCAAACAAAGCCGAGAGGAGAAAAAGGCTGTGTAATAAAAACATTAAGCAAAAGGGGCATTTCAAACAAATAGATTTTGAAAAGAAGTTGAGTATTCTGAACATGTTGTAAGAAAGTTTATCAACCAAGGGAAATAAAAAAAAAGAAACTCCCATTAAGACAAAAAAATCAAATTTTTGTGGAAGCAACAAAAAATCGGTTAAGTTCTAGCGAAATTGTATCAAAACTGAGGTATTAATGGGTTCAGTAAATTTTGTATTCAAAATTTCATACATTGTTTGAAAGAATTGTTGTTGAAGAAAAGGCATAAAGTGGCGCGTCTTGCGTTTGCAAATGGGAAAAAATGAGCTGGAAAGAAAAATGGAACTCAGTAATTTTTTATCAGACAAGAAAACATTTAATTTGTATGGTCTCGAGGGATGCAACTGTAAATGGTATGATTTACGTTAAAATAACCCGCCAAAACTAAGTCGAAATTTCTAAAGTGGAAGTGTAATGTTTTGCAGAGCATTTAGTACTTTCAGAAAAGTAACTTTGTGCTTTTTAAATACACAAATAAACTCCGAAGAGTTTTTTGCCGAAAAGGATGTTATTTTCCAACAGGACAACGCTTCGATTCATATTTCTCTATTTTTAAAGGAGTGGTTTTATTCGCGAAACATTGTACTACTCGACTGGTCTTGGACAAAGTCTAAATATGCACATATAAAAACGGCTCTGAAAAAATCTTTTGGTGTGTCTATATGAATTTCGATCAGGTAGTATAGTAAAATTTAAAATTGAGTGTATAATGCATATTGACGCGAGTTTTCGCTAAATGATAGAGTTTTAGGACATTATAGAATAATAAGCAAAGTCCTAGGCTCTAATTTGTACATAGTTTACATTTACAAAAATACTATGGAATATTATAATTTTTGAGAGAAACACAATATTTAAAATAAAAAATAGATATTCACAAAAGATATTCATTACAGCTTATTAAATGTTTTCAGAATATTTGAAATTGGCTTTGAGTTTTAGAATTATGGATTTTGGGACTGTCTTCCCGATATATTGAATAAAAGCAAAATATTTGTTGTAGTGAATTTATAATTTGAACTAATTTGTACAGGGTGGGCAAACTTGAGGTTATGAAGTAAATAGGCTGTCAAATGATGCAATGTCAAGAATTGAGCTATGCTCCTTTGATATTTATTTAGTGAAAACTTGGGAAATTTTAACCATAGAATTTTAATAGTGCAAATTTACTATCAAAATGGTGAATATTTTACTGTATCACTTCGTAAAATTCGAGCAGCTTTTCCTCGTAATCAGGTTCTTTCTGAGACCGCTGTGCGTAATTTTATTGTTAAATTCGAAGCTCATGATACTGTTGCTGACAATAGATCAAAATAATACGTTCGTAGTGGCCGTAGTGATGCAAACATAGCCGCTGTATAGTGTTAAAAATCTGGCTGGAACATCAATTCTACCACCAGACGTACTTTGCGCAGCATTTTGCATAAAGATCTTCATCTTCAGGCTTATAAAGTTCATCTCATTCAAGAATAAAAGCCGGCTGACCACCGTTTTCGTCAAAAGTTTATGAATTGGCTGTTTGAAAAACAGAATTAAAACAACGCATTTTTCAACAAAACCATCTATAGTGATGAGTCCCATTTTCAATTAGGTGATTATGTAAACAAACAAAATTTATCGCATATAGGACTCACAAAATTCACAAACAGTCCTCAAAAAACCATTACATCCAAAGAAAGTGACTGTATGATGCGGTTTGTGGACAGGCGACATTATCGGACCGCTGCATTGACGAGATAAGCAAAATGTGGTTAAAAATTTTGCGAAAAGATCGGACGTCTATCGATTTGCTAGAAGTGGACATTTGCCCGACATCATATTCCATTATTAATTCCCATATTTCTACTTTACATTGGTATCAATAAAATAAAAAACTATGTTTGTAAGCCAATTAACTTCTTAACCTCAAATTTGCCTATCCTGTATAAGGACTGAATTTTGATATTGATGTTGTTGAGAGTTTTAATGATGATACAAAATAAATTATAATTAGTTATTTTTTTCAAATTACCAAAAACGCCTAAAATATTACTTATTAGTCAAAATTAAATAAACTTTCTGTTAAATACTCTAAAATATTCCACTAAAATTGTTGAATATGTAAATTTATATAATAAATAAATATGCAACTAGTTTAAAACTTTATCGTTTAATTTGAAACTTTTGTAAAAGATTAATATTCAACACGAATTAGTTTCGCAATGTAATAAGCAGAAGAATTTAATTATTTTTAAAACAAAATGTTTTGAATTTTAAGGGAGAATATCCATGCGGTGTAGCTCTACTGTTAACGAACATAAACGTTTTCGAATATCATTTTATAATGCTATTTTATAGGATTATAGTTATGTTAAAAAAAGCCATATAATATTTATGAATCAGAAAATTCACAGGCTCGTTATTTGAAGCAAATGAGAGAATGATTGACTTTTGGTTACAAATAATCAGAAATGAGTGTATGAATTTCAATAGAATTGATTTTCAACAAATTTTATAATGAAAATGCAACAGAATTGATAATGAATAACTTCATGAATTGCAGTAAATTTCAGTTTAGTTTTTAGATTTTAGACCTTGTAGTAATTTCTTAATTTAGATTTGTTTGAACATTTTCAAGTACTGCTTTAAAGGGAAATTGCTTTCAATTTAAACTGTTTTTGATTGCCATATTGAATTTTCAAATTACAACAGTAGTAGATATGAAATCAGTTATCCGAAAAACAGCTAGGTACCAATTTTCTAATTTTTTTTAAAAACCTATTTAAGGTGAATACATTTTAAATTTTACATTATTATTAAACGAGAGTATTGTTATATTTAAAAATTCAAAAACTCTCTTATTTTTATTGGTATAATGCTCAAATAAAAGTAAAATTAAAAATAAAAGACTTGGAAGAGGGCAAAAAAATGCCAAAATAGTCATAATAAAAACTTAATTGAGTTCCTCAAATTCCTCCCCTACGAAATAAAAAAAGCGACGAAAGAAATCTTTACTCTTTTAACAGAATTTGGAGCCCTGTGGGAGCCCTCACACCTCATTGGGGTTGGCCGGCACACGAAAATGGCCCTGTTAGAGGGGGGTAATCATCGTTAGAGCGTCGAATTACAAACATATTCCGGCAGAATTCGGTTTATTTAAATAGTTAATGACCTGAATATTCGCGTTCGCACCGTTAGTCCGCCCTGCCGCGTGCACGCCCGCAAGGTGCACTCTCCAGCAATCAGCAATGCAAATAGTCAGAGGCGTCAATGTGGGCGGAAGAGGGAAGGGGGGGAGGGGGGTCGTCCCGAAAGGGGGCCACATCGGGGTGCCCTCCGTTGGTCATCAGGGGACAAAGGTGGAAATCACTTTGCACGAAAACCACTCGACGTCATATCGACGAACTATCGCACAGAAAATAACTGAAATTTAGTGGGTTTCGATTTTGGAAAAAAGAGGCCTTAAGGGTAGATGGGTGGGTGGATGGTTGAACTATTGAAACGCGAGGTCAGCAAAAGCAGAAGCAGCAGCATCACAAACACCGGACACACACTTAATTTACATTTGAATCAGCACATGCAGCGATCGACGGAAATACTCCTCAAAAAAGTGTCGTGTTTGTTTGTTTGTTTGCTTGTTTACTTGTTTGGTTAGCGCCCCCTCCGTCCCCACGGGACAAACAATAGCTCACACAATTCACGGAAACGACGCACCTTCAAGGTATGCATAAATATCACCGGCGACACGCTATAAAAATTCCCAACAAATCGCCACATACACGAGAGAATCACCGCAGTCACGAAACGAGAACGCAACGTAACAACGACACGATACGCCGCCCCAAAGAAGGTTCTCCTCCGGGAACGCTACTCGCACTGTTCGGATTGTGTCGGGACGACAGCACGTTTCAGACTAAAAGACCAAGAGGTCCTCCGTGGCAAGGACTTAAGTCCACCGTTCCGGGCGTTTTGTTGACGACAAACCCGGAGCCAGTTAATCGTGGTGGGTTCATTCGGGCTCCGGTTTCGGAGCAATTCACCACACATCCGGGGGGACCCTACAGGTTGTTACATTCTATCGTATAACAGTTAGATGCATTCCGGTAGGGGAAATTTTGTATAACAGATAAATGTCGGGCATGCGTCCCAAATATTCTGATAAAAAAGGAGCAATCCCGACTATTGGGAACCCCGAACCTTGCCACTGCATCCCGGTCGCGGACGTGTTCCAGTATAAGACGACTACCCTTGAGGTAGTCTTCCCCAGGCGTACTTTCACCAAATTAACCCATCAGGATCATTCAACCCGTGGATTGTAATTGGGTTGTAATAGAAACGGGTACAGTACTATGACCGGGGGATGACAGTCACTGTCCATCTGATTAGAAAAAATAATGCCCTGATGAATTTTGCATGATGGATGGGGACAAATGGATGAGTCTCCTCTTTAATAAAAATTCCTCCTACCTGTGTCCTGACGATGTTCCCAGTCCTAGAGCAGGATTAAGCGGTTGCCACCTGTAGATGGATGTATCTCGCTTATTTCCTTTATGTTTTATTCAAGTTTTTTTTTTCAATAACAAAAATAAAATTACACTTTCATACGCGGTCAGACAATTTTACCATTTCACTGAGTTTACCAATTTATTTTGCTTTTTTTAAGCGCTGACTTAATTTAATCGATTTCCTGAAGCAATTTCCGAAAATTAATTACTTTATATAGCACTGTTTTACAATAATGATTTTTTCTTTTATTATTATAGAATAAAACTATTAAAAATTGTATTGTTTGAAAAATAGCAATAATCAATCACTCAGAGATCAAAAATATAATTTTAATCCATACAATTTTTAACATATTTAATTAGATTTATTGTACAATATAATTTCCATCGTTCCTTATAACTTCTTCCCAGCATGATGGCAATTTATAAAACCAATATTTGAAGAAAATCTTTGGATGCGTAAAACTACAGCAGCACAACTGTAAACTTAAACGTTTTCTTCATTTCTGAATTTTTTTCTCATCAAATAATTGTTAAAGAAAAGAATAGGTAAAAATCTGATGGTTAAGGTCTGGAGAGTATGGTCGATGCGAAAGAATTTCCCATCCTAACTCAGATTTTCTGGCGAATCGCCAAAGCAGCATGTGGTCTAGCATTATCGTGATGCAGTATGATATCCTTCCTATTGAATATTGTCAGCCTTTTTTCTTGGAGTACTTTGTTAACTCGTCCATTTGTTGACTGTATTTCTCCGTATTTAGCTTTTTCTTGAGTTCCAAAAGCTCATAATGGATTGGACCTTACATGTCCCACCACAGTATTCTCTTTTTAAGGCTTAAGCTCGGTGTAGAGGTGAAAAAGTCATGTTTTCCGGGTTCACGCTGTTTTCCTTACGATATTTTCATATGTAATCCATTTTTCATCATTTGATCTATCATGGTCTTAAAAATATCGTCATCAACCACAAATGGCCGACCAGAGCGTGGCTTATCACTAAGGCCGAAAACACCTGCTTTAAATTTTTCGAAAAATCTCCTACACGTTCTATCGGAAACAGCATCTTCACCAAAAATTCTGAAATAGTAATTTTTGTGTTAATTTTAATAATACAATTATTACAAATTCGCAAAAGTTATTGCAAACTGCGAATAGTTAGGGACATTAATCTTTTCAATTCTACCGAAAGGACTTATTGAAATTATAAAAAAATTATTGTAAAAGGACATGGATGCTTTATAAACTGCCGGAATGAAACATGAACCAACGACCGCGATAATTTGTTATTTAAAAAAACAGTTGAAAAATATTTTAAAAAGCATTTTTGGTCTCCGAAAGGGAAGTAATTACAGTAGCGGTCATCTGTAGCTCCGCCAATCAGCGGAGGAGGAATCAATCAATAAAAATCCATCAACAATTCATTGCAGTGAGGGATGTCGCTTCCACCGCCACCGCCGCTATATTTGCGATATTTTCTTCAGTCGAATCGATAAAATTCATTAAATTTAATTGAAATACTCAATGAGGTGAATTTTTCTTGTTTTCTCCCATTCCAAAAATTTGCACATTGGCCAGCCTTTGCTTAAATATTCTCGCGTGTATATAAAAAAAACAGCCCCACCCCCTCTGCTCCAACCCCAAATAAAATCCAGAAAAAAAAATTCGTACAATTGTTTCTCATATTTAATGAGGATTGTTTCAATTTTGATGCTGTTGCCGCTCATCTGGCTTTTAATCAGCCCACCCAATCGCGGGGCGTGTTGGTCACCTGGCTGCCCACAACTGGATCGATCACAAATTATGCACCCCGGGCTCCATAATCACCGGCCCATCCCGCTTAATTTCTTGTTGTTCTGCAGGTGGGGGGGTTTTTTTTTACCGAATGTTTAATTGATAGTGTGAAAATGAGCTTTATTATGCTACAACCGCCCTGAGCGATTTCATTTAATATTCTTCGTGGTAAGCAAACATTTTTTTTTTGGAATTTTATAAGCCCCCATTGTGATGCAATGGAGTTG
Source organism: Philonicus albiceps (assembly GCA_963969385.1). Lineage (NCBI taxonomy): Eukaryota > Metazoa > Arthropoda > Insecta > Diptera > Asilidae > Philonicus > Philonicus albiceps. The sequence goes on from OZ017775.1 coordinate 9,446,100, forward strand.
AAATCAAAAGAACAATTTTAATTTAATGGCAGTAACCCTTAAAATCTATTTTTTGTCAACTTGTTAAGTATTGTAAGGATGAATGATGAAATATGATGGACGAAAAATATCTTTTGATAATTTCCAAATCATTTTAAAGAAAGTAAAATATTTTAGAAATTTTCTAATATACACATATGAAATTATTTTCATAACTAAGATAAGATAACTAAGATTTAATTAATTACACTTATATTACATCTTATTTTGCTAAGCGAAACGATATATGAAGGATCAGTGGTTTCGAATATTTTATTAAATTTATGGAGGTAAAAATCATACCCATAAACCATACCATATATTCTCTGAAAGGTATGATATAATTTATATAACCTATATCTTTGCTTCGCTATAACTTTTAAATACCTTGCTCAATATTAAGTAGTAGTTCACGTGTTTGAATTCAGTGCCTCAATTAAATTAATTTTAAAATTTAAAAGCAAAATGTTAATTTAAAAGTAATGTTCTTTATCTTCTAACTTAAAAATGTATCACCCTATGTTAAGTTTGTATTATCTCATAACTCAAAACATTAATAACAACCAACAATTTAAGTCCCGCTCACCAAGTAATGTGACTTATCTGAGCGATTTAACGATGTACTTCAATTCTTATTACGACGATAATTCCACTGTGGAGAACGAAAGAGTTAAGATATCTTGAGCTGTTAGGTAAGATTTTATGAATTACCATCCTATAACATACGAGAATTACATTCTATGAATATGACTGAGACAGTGTTAAGAGATTGTTATTTCAGTTTTATTCAGGAAATATTTATGAGGAGTGGAATTTAACTTGCTTTAAATATTTTATAGAGCCTTTTCTTCTTATAAAAATATCTCAATCAGGGAAATAGCGTGTTAAATAAATAGAAATAAATCACTTACTATTACCAATTTTTAGCTTACAGTGTTTTCGTAATTTTATTCGAATTTCTACTGAAAAATAACAGCTTTAGAAATATACAGAGATCGAACTTGCGATCTTCGAATTTGTACTTTGATTCTTTAATCAACTGAGCTAATGTGAAAGAATTTCATTTTATATGTAGAAAGCTGAAATGATCCTATATTATTTTTCTAAATGAAGGAAACGTTCTTGTTTTACTTTCATATTTGATAGATGAAATATTTAAATAAAAAAACTTTTCTCCAAAATATTCACATGTATTTTCTGAAATTTATACATAGGATTTTGCACCTACCACCTGGGGAGTATCGTTCGTGAGGCTTCAACGAGTAAATAAATAGAGCAAATGCCCAAACAATTGTCCCTCTAGCGGTAGGTAAGCATAAATAGTGGCATGCAAGCTTAAGAGTAAGAAAAAAACCAAAAAAAAAAGGTAAAGAAAGTAGAAAACTGCTATAACGGATATAACGAGGTAAGGAAAGAAATTGATGCGGAGGACCTATGCCTCCTCCTTGTGGAACCCCGCAATGTTTACCATCCACTCGATGTCCGTCGCTCAGCACCTGGAGCTGCTGATCCAGAAAATCTTGGGGATGATGAAGATGACATGGAGCAGCTTGAGGCGGCCGCCTCAGCCAGGAGGGTGTGGATGGCGACCATCAACTTTTTCCGGGCACCGAACGCTGTGATCCCCAATTCGATAAGGTTCTCTTCGGTCAGTGAGGCAAACATCTCCAGGTCGATTTCATTGAGGACGAAAGTCTCTGGAAGATAAAAAAAACAAAAAAAAAAAAAAGAAGATAACCCCATATAGTTCGAATCCGATTGCAATTAACCTGTCCGGGACTCTGTTCGAAGGAGTGGATTGGGAACTGTTACTCACTTATGTAATGCTCCAGTCCGAGACTCGTCAGGAGCGAGTGGATGTCTTTCTGCTGCGGCAGTTGGACACGTCGATTTGAAGGGGTTGAATCAATAAGACCAGTTGTTGCCCCAAGATTGTAGGGCGACACTTGACCGTGATTCCATGTCATGTTCTCGGTCTCGACGGTCTCCAGGGGGGCCGGAGATGTTGCACTCAGACCGAGTCCCACCCAATTCGAATTTGGGGTCCTGATCTCTCCCTGTGGTTGCCGTTCCATCGCCTTCATTCCAATGATACGTTTCATGTCGAAGTCAAAAGCGCGCGGTTGCTACAATTTTTCAGGATTACGTACTTAAGTTTTATACTAGACAATTTTAAGTAAGAAGGTAAGAAGGTCAAGGTATTATTTATGTACTTTTCTAAAGTAATTGTTATAGGAAACTGTTTATTATTAGGTACTTTGAATTTTAAAGATAAACTGTCTTAAACGGTTCACTCCAAAAGCGTTCAGTCTAGTCAGAAAAAATAAAATCAGAGCGCTGATTGTTTAGAGTAAATTTAATAAGTAGACTTTTATTTATAAATTTTACTGAGAAACTACATTGAATGATCGTAAATACAATAAAACTTGTTTATATATTTTCAATTGGAATATTTTGTTAAGTCGAAAAATTAAAAATAATATGTTTGTATTTAAAAATAAATATTAATTTGGTACGTAATACGAAAGATATTAAAATACTAGGGTAGATTTAAACAACCAATAAACGAAAAACTATACTATAAAAAGTTTTTAAATATTACATTTATAATAAGAAAATGTAATTACTAAACTATCGCTTAATTTTAAAGTTTAAAAAGGATTTTGTTTTTTTATTTTTTCTTAGTTATTGAAGAAAAGTAAAATTATTATTTTTAATTTTAATTTTTATTATTTTGTATTCTTTAGAATCATGTTTTTTATGAAAGTGCAATTTCATTGATACATAAAATTATGTTTAATTTTTAAATAAAATTTAAGTTTTACTGGTAACTATGTCTTATACCTTAGAGTAAGGAAGTTTAGGAGTTTTTAAAAATTGAGGAAATTACTTTCTCGTTATACTTGAAAGATGGGACCAATGATAGTATAAAGTAATATTAATTAATAATAATTTACCTTCATGTCGTAGTGCGAGGTACGGTACTCGCCGGTGCCCAAATTGGACATGCTGCCATCGCTAAGCCGTCTCACATTTTTACCGTCCATGGAATACGTCGAGTCTGGCGAATAGTGTCCTCTGGAGGTGGACGGCATCGTTCCGTTGCTGTATGGCGGATAAATTTGCTCCAGAGAATTTGTGCTGCTGCTAAAGCTCTGGTAGCCGCTCGTGTTTCCCAGACTATTCCTAGGGGAGAGACTCTGCCGCATTTGAGGAGGCAGCGACAGGTAGTTATTGTTGCTATTATTATTATTATTATTGTTATTGTTCATTTGCTGTGCAGCATGCAACGTTTGCTGCTGGACATACTTCGGAGGGCAAACTGCAGGAGGAGAAGTCTGGATTTTCTGATACGGTCCAACATTACCTGCACTACCGTTTTTATAAGGTGGCGTACAATTTGCCGGAGTTAGTGGGAAACCGGGAGTTAAGGGACTATCAGGATAATTTGAAAGCAAACAAGTAAGACTATGTCTAAATGCTCCTTCGATTTCTTGATCCTTCGACGAAAAGTACGACGCTGGTATGTCGGGCTTTAGCAGCGGCGTTGACAATTTCAGGATGTCGTGGCGAGCCTCATATACCTTGTCTGTATAAACAGAACCCTTTTAAAAAAGCCACCTTTGGATTGTTTTAAAAAGATCCTATTTACCAATATATTTTTCCACCCCTTTTACGACAACTGCCATTGTACTCTGTCTCTGCTTCTGTCTTAGAGAAATGAAAACGCCGTATTTGTGGCTCAGATTGATTATATCCGAGGTGTCCGCTTGACTGTCGGGGTAGTCAAAAATAAGAGCGATCGGTAGGTTTCCCTGGTAAAAGATAAAACGTTTGTAAAATTGACAATTAGTAGAAGTAAGGAGATATTACAATAAGCTGTTGTCGGGCCTTATAGACTCCATCAATTGATCCAGTTATTGTCACTTGTGATTTCTTAATCGGCTTTATGTTCATGTCATTAACGTCAGGGAATATAACCTGGAAGTTATTATATAACAATTATTAAATTATTCATTGTGCAACAACACATTTCGTTATGTTTTCTTAGTTTTCATGGTAATAGAGATAAAAATAAAACTTTTGAAAATTAAGCCAAAAGATCATTTTAAGCTCTTTTTTTGACTATTAAGACATATAAAAATATAAATATACATTTTTTAATAGCCTCAAAAGAAAGATACTGTTTTACATCAAACATTTTTCAACAATAATAAGAAAAGATATTTTCTTCTTTTTAGTCGTTTGATATCTTCAAAGTGGACTTTAAAATTACTTTTAAATTAATTAATTAATCAATAACGAATAACTTAATCAATCAGTTCAATGAACAGACAATTGAACTCCAAAGTTTACTGAGAAGAGAACTTCTAATTAAGGTTTGAAATGAAAGAGGAAAAGAAAAGCTTTATTGGTTCGAAAGGTTAAATAATCACAATCTTGTGAATTTATAAGAAACAATTTTAAAAAGAAACAGAATTTTAAATTTTAAGTACTTTTGAGGGAGTCAAACAAAAATCGATGAGATCTCATTACGAGAATTTCTAATTTTAATATAATAGTCCGATTTCAGCAATAACAAATAAGAAGTACTCTCTGAAATGATTGGCAAGATAATTGCCATTTATAAATTTAATTTTTATTTTCTGTAATTGTTTAAATTTGTCCTATTTTATTCAAGATCTTTTGAAATGTTCTCGGTTTTGTATTTTTATAAAAGAATAGATGAAATTTATAAATTTGGTTTAAAAATGCAGTCTTGTTAACAATGAGATTTAAGTACCTTTGATTCTAACATAATGAATATTTTCTGCAAGCTTAAAAATATATTTCTAAGATAGTACATATAAAATTTTCGTTAGGAATTATTCAACATTAATTTTAAATTACACGGGAATTAGTTAATGCGCAGAAGCGATAGTAGCTTTAATCTTTTACAGTATACTTATTCGACCTCAGATCTACAAAAAAAAGTTGCCAACCATCTGGGAACAAGTAATCGCAACTTTTAATCTCCGTATCAGGTGAAAATGAATTCAAACCGCGACTATCATAACAATTTATTAAAATTAAACAAAACACCTCGAAGGTGGTTAGTGGTGATGATAGCGTTCCCGAACAAACTTAGTCGGGGACATGAGCACGCGACGACCACGAAGAAAGGAAAAAGGATTCCCTAAAGAGCATCGTAATAACATTAAAAGCGATACTAAGAAAGCAACAAAATAGCAATAACCGCGGCGACATGACTAGGGAAAAACAGGAAAACACCAGTCAAGACCGGGACGAGGACAACGACAACGACAAACGACAACAAGAAGGGCAGTATCGGGACACCCATAAAGACGAACCTTTGTTTTAGTCCTTTCCATTATGTTCAAGAGGTTCATGTTGTTTCTTCCCTTTACGATCTCATGATGCTGCGGTGAGATTTCCAATTGCATATGGACCAGAATTTGGCTCTAAAAAATAATTGCGAAATCAGAAAATGACCACATCGTCGAAGGACATCGGCGTCATAAAGGGCTCTGGAAACTGCCCGAAGTGCGACTGTTTCGATTCGTTACCAGGGCACTTATGTGGCTTTTTTTCGCTTACGATTTTTTTTCCTCCACCCTCCAAATTGAAGGAGGGAAAACATTTTTTTGAAGAACAAAAGCATAGTGAGGCTAGCTCTTAGGACTCTAGAAATCGTGTATCCGGGTATTCGGGAAAAAACGGGGCAGGTGAATATTAGAGAGGAAATTCTCGGGATTCGGGACATTTTTTCCAATTTTTCTACAGAAAAATCCAATTAAAGTTTGAATGGGGGTTATTACCTGGTTATGGCGCATCAAAGGATTATTGGATTGTTGTGATTCTTCTACCTTTTTTGCCCGCCCCTTTTTATATTTAGCATGTGACAGGGGTGGATGACAGGGGGGAGGGGGGTGGTAGCTTTAGTTGAGGGCGAAAATTGATTTTAAGCCCTAACTGTTCTACCGCTGGCTTTAAGCGGTGATTTAATTAAGGAAATTGGAAAATTTCTCGACCGACTTACCGCAATACTTTCACAGGTAAAATTTATCAAAAGCTGTGTTGCCTCCTGCACTCTTACCGCTTCCTTCTCAGATCCTTTCACAAGAACGAGGGAAGAATGCAATTTTGGTCTAGTGGAAAAGATGACCTGCGAATAAAAATGAAACTTAAATTAATGAACGGTCAGTTTTTCACCCCTAATTAGGTGCACCATAGAAACAAATAGTCGTCTAATTAGCGATGTTGTTTGGGTTGATTATGGCAAAAATTTTTAATAATCCTAAGTAATTATGCAGTGATACTGAAACCACTGTTGGAAACAAAACAACTTGGTTATACTTATATGTTTTAATACCTATAATAACTTGGGGTCCAAACAATTTCCATAACGTTCTTTTTCAAGAAAAAATCATTACCATAACTAGGTTACAAGAGTAGAGTGGTATACATTAAATTTTGAGTGGATAGAACCTCTAAAACCATTACAGAAGATCAATTTATAATTTCTAATTAGTTGTAAAAGTAGTTCTGATCAGATATATGTATCTTCAGAGTCCAAACTTTTACTTTCTTACATCTACTCTAAAAGTCCTAATATTTCTAAAAACAATTTAAAATCAGGCATGCTCGACAGTGCTAAATAAATGCATCTTATGATAATGATAGAAAACGTTAATCATCTTAGGATTGAAGAATTTCTAGTAACAATTTTTACAACGAAAGCCTTTGGGTTTTGTGTTGGAAAAGGTTTAGTTAGCTAAAAATCGTTGGAAAGTTTAAATAGGCTAAAGGTACTATGAAAGAAATATTAAGAACAAAAAATTGTCTTTTGACTTTTTGAGAAAATTCAATTTTTCTTTAGGTGCACAAATGCACTTTCTAGTGCAACCGAAAGTACTTAAATGTTTTTTTATACTTTATATATTCGATTTTGGACGCCAGGTTTGAAAGAGTTAAGATCAGTTTCTTTTACAACATGAGTTTAAAAATTGAGAAAGAATTCATTAAATAATATTTCTTATCATTCATATTTCGTTCTTTAGTTTTGCTAATTTGAAATAAAATATACCGGAAATTTCTTTAAAACTATTTATAGTTAATTTTATTTCAGTAACATTAAATTCGAAAGTTGTTCAGTTTTTGTCTATGGACAGACAATTCCCATTTGTTTACGAGGACAATGCCTTTACTTCACTCAAAAATTAAACAAGTTAAAACTTGTATTATTAATTCTTTTTTATGAAATATGTTATCAAACAGCTTCTTGTATATTAACCCTTTCGGTACGGCAGTGTAAGCCGCGAAATATGTTTTGCTGCAAACACAGTGTAAAGTTTTCATTCCAAGCAGCGCCGCTTACAGAGGGCATTGATAGAAATTTCGAGCTCCTGGTTAGCATTTATGAAAATAAAATAATAAAAATTTGTAAATGATAACAAAAGTAAAAAAGTTAAATAATGAGAGCAGCTGCCGACTTTATGCGTATTATAGGGAATGATCGCAACCACAGAGCTTTCCGTGAATGCCGACTTTCGGCTGGGATGGTAGTCAGTGTTTGTAATATTAAAGAGGAATCAATAGTTTCGGTCAATGGGTGAGTTAGGAATGTGTCTGAAACAATAGAATAATTAGAATAATTTGAATACTATAACAATGATAACTGATACATTATGAAGGTTTTTGTTAAAAGAGAAAATATTTCGTTTCATGCTAGAGCTGTAACGTAAATAAATAGAACTACAATACCTTCCAGGAAGATTAAAAATAGGATATAAGAAAATCTGAACGTTTTGCTCATTGATCCTGCTATTAAGCAGATTAGTATCGCCTAAATTAATACTACAAAGCCCATGACAAGAAGATGATTCGTTTGCATAAACATGATTGCGGATGTAAATATTAATGATGCAATTAATATTGTTATTTCAAGAGGTAGTTTAATTAAAAATGTTCATTTTGGTGATTAATGATTAAGGAGAAGTCTTTTCTCCTGAAGTTGTAAAAGATGTTTTCTTAATTTTCTTTTACAAGATAAGATATAGTTTTGGTTAAACTATACTAAAACTAATGCTTTTATATATAGGTCTACGAAACGTTCTATCGTGGATATCGATTAATTATAGGCGGCGTTAGTACCGAAACGGTTCTTAACGGACGGGTCAGGTAAATTTACGTTTTGCCATTATAACTTCTTAGAAAGGGCCACCGAGATTTACGTTTTTGCTTGAATTTTTAGTACACTGCGCTAGTTTTTCATTTTATGCATAGTGTGTTATTTATTCTTGCTACCTTTAGTTGTAGTGCTGTCTATACTAGACATGTTAATAAATAACTTTTTAAAATATTATAAGATACATTGTTGGTTTAATAAAACTACAACGCTTTAAAACCATAAATATAGTGGTGAAATTTCCCATAAAATCACGGTTTAATAGCTAATTATTTAATAGTTGGTGCTACTATCTAAAAGAATTTTTTGAAATAGCAAGGAATAATTTTTTTAGATCAGTTAAACTTATTTCAAAGTATTTTTATAGTAATAGTATACACTGTGAATTTGGGTAAGTAAACAAAGTGTGCTTTAAGTGGAAATTCCTATAAAAGTACTCATGTTTTAGAGCTGAAAACATTCACAATTATCAATTTTATTTTCAATTTGTTTACTTAAGATATTCAAGAGTTAGCTAGTTATTTTTGTATAATTCAAATGTTCCAAAAACGATTTAAGGTAAATAAGGAGATAAAAGGAAAGTTTTTTTTAAATATTATATCTTGGAAAATAGGACAAATAACAAATTCTTGTAGGTCAATCACTAATTTTGAGAGAACAATGGGAGAAAATAAGCTCTTTACTTCTGAAATTGCCTTAAACTCGAATTGTCGGTATGTCTGAGACTTGCTAAGGTAATTTTTTATAGTGATGATCATGAATTTTTCGCTTAGAGTTGTATATGTTTATTTAATTTTCCTAAAAAATGCCTGGAAATCGAGAAATGTAGATCAGATTTGACCCGTTCGTTAAATGTTAAAATTTTAAGGATTAAGGCTAGAAAACTTGGTGTATATCATCAAATCTTTACAGTGAGTTAATACTGCTTTAGGGTTTATATAATAATAAGAAACGAGCACTTACCTGGACATTAAATTTGTTTTCCACCTCTTTAATATAAGGTGTATCGTGGTCTGGCACAGGCCGACCAGGTGCCATGATCGGTAGCTCAAAGGAGATGAGGAGCGGGGTCGATGACCGTACCAGCGATCGTGCGCGTTCCACTCCATCAAGACTACCGCACAATGATACCTGATTGCTCTTCTCGGTCGGATTCGATCTGTTCGAATCCGGGAAGTGGATATGGGTCGAGGTCTCTTCCATAATTCGCTTGATGTTGTTCCCACCGCGTCCGATAATGTACGAGTGGTCCGTGTAAGAAACGTCCATTTTCATGATGATTCGGGTACCCTACCAAAAAAAAAAATAATATTAAATTTAAATGCAAATTGATACATTTCATAACAGAGTAACAGGACATCCCGCTAAAAATAAAAACAAAAAGAAATGGGGGGAATATTCCTGTCGAAATCAATTTTTCATCTACCTATAGTACAAAGAGTTTATTCGCGGCCCAGCCGAGCATACACGCGATATAGTGCAACGATACATTGGAGGTTGAATGGACCATCATCCCGCCATCCCGGCTAGTGTTAACAACTACTGCAAGTGTAATGTATGGACATAAATTATTGAGAGCTCATAAGTAAACCCAATGGAAAACGCAACCACGGAATAATGCAATTTTCGGTAGAGCACCACCGTCCGTATTCCATGTTCTGGCGGTGCGATGCCAGCCGAGCGCACACGTTCCCGAACCCCATCAATGCCTCCCCAAAATAGATTTATAACAAAAGATCCGGGGATGCTGCGTTACAAATGGACCTCTGAACGGGAAATAATGACCAAACATTGCCAAAATATCCATTGAACTTTAATTTAATTGCCAGTTTCCATGCGGAAGGTGGAAGAGCCCAGATAACTACTGTATCGGGATATATTGGGATACCGGGATATACCCGAATATTGTAAAGAAAATATGCGTGTTGTACAGACGCATAAATCAATTACGGGCCAGAATTGCTTTGTAGCTCACTTATGGAGTGCTCCCGGGGATCCTGGTGATTCTGGCGATGCTGGCCATGTGTGAACCGAAGGATTTTCATCCAAATTATGACCAGAGGGCTTATACGAAATTTTTTACTACCAGTAGTTCACCGCGCAGACTAGACACGAGTTATAAAAGCTTCTGTTTGATGACATAGAGATTGGTTTGATTTGATTTTTAACAACAAAAAAACATGCACGTTTTGGAGAAGGATGCACATTTTTAACCCATTCGCTGCCGAAATTCTATTCAGTCCCACATTCAGTTATTGGCAAGTACGAATTAATAAATAACATTTGTAGTATTTAAATTAATTCTGAGATATTTCATAGCACATGTTTGCATTCGAATTTAATACAAATGTATTCGGCTGAAAATAACTAGCCACCAAATTTTTATGTATAACTTCTTCTGAGAAGTTTTATTTGTTATTTTACAATTCATACAGGTTTATTTTTAATGGATTTCGAAAACAAAAAATAAATCGCTGTAAACAAAAATCGAATTAAAGTAAGTATTTTTGCTAATAAAACAAGCCTCTCCCACATTGCCTTTGAAGAAGTTTATTTGAAATGATGAAAATAAATCTAAAAGTACACGCAAAGGGTCCGCACCCAGCCAAAAGCAATTTACCCTCTAATGACTGCCGTGTCCCAGACACAAATCATAAAAACTTCCCAAAAACACACACGGGGAGCTTACATCCTTAAGATGATCGTAAAACTCTCCAGAATGATTATTATCGAAAATTGAAAGGAGCTGCCTGGAAAGTTTTTGGGAATAAAACAAACCATGAAAATTGTACACAGTTGGGGAAAGTAACTTACCCGAGAATCCAAATTGGCTAAAATTCGCTCCTTTGCCTGAGATACGTCTTCTGGTCGCCCAACTATCCGGACATGGGGGTCTGAAAATTGTAGGGAAAGAAAGGGCTTGAATTAATATTTGATTTTTATTGGAAGCACAAAACTAAGATATGCCTGCGTGGTATGGTCCTCCTGGAGAGGAATCACGCACAAAACCAAGAACGGGTGTGATCCTTTCGGTTTTAAAGTGACCTAACCAGGCCTATTAGGCCTCATTCACTTGGGCTCTTCAGCTACCCTTTTTACCCTAGCAAAATTTTGTTTTTATTTGAAATGAATTACTTTTCGGCCATGCGGGCGTATCTCCTCATTTGGATGAAGTGCCCGATATGGTTACCAAAAACCGAGAAGATATCCCGAGACTCCTTCAAGTGAATCTAAATTTGAGTTTCATCTTCTTTTTGGGGGATCCCGGATTTTAATTGGGACAGCCCTGCTAATTTCTAAATGAGTGAGTCATACTAAACAGGCCCTAGCTTAGATGTGAAACTTTTTAATGCCGCAAATAAAAATTATAATTGATGCCAGGTTTATAGCCGGGAATAAAAACGTCCATGAAGTAGGTTATTTCTGGTTTTTGGGCCACACTTTTCGGAAGGCATAAAAATGTTTAACTTACACTTGGAAAAAGGTGGATTATTAAAAGTGTTTCCTTTAGTGGGAGTAATTGAGGAAGGAGAATTATGATTCGTTTCAAAAAGACACTTTTCCAATTTACTAACAACAAGTAGATTTTACTCACCTTTTTTAGTTTTAGCTCCAATTTTTAGCCGACATGGCCAGCTTATGTAAGTTGAAGTGCTTTTCATCACCTATGAAAAAAAAAGATATATATTCATAAATATTATTAATTAAAATTACCCAGAATTAATGATTTAGGACACTTACACCGTCAAAAAAGTGCTCTGCACAATTAAGTCCATCCACATTACTGTCGGCTGGAAAATATTATAAAAATTAGTAGAATCAGAACTAGTTAATCAATAGAATGTGGCTGCTTACTATGTAAAGTTATACTATTCAATTTTTTACTTAGCATTATAATAATGAAAAATTTAATAATACAAATACTAAAAATGTAAAACAATTTAAACATAAAATGAAATTAGGTTATTGATTATTTAACACTTAACTGGTATCGTGGTCTCCAAATAGACCCCAACGCAAATATTTATTGTTGTCTCAAGTCAAAGGCTATATAATAATAAGTGACTTATTTCATTGATTCATAAAAGACGGTTTATTTGCATTTATTCTATTGGGGTCCTCTTGGACCCTCTATACCAACAATGTAATTAAAAATATCGATACCAGCTAAGCTTTAACATAAGCGATTAATATTTAATATTTTCTCGTTTTCTTTTTAACTAGTATTGTATTTTTGTAATACGAGCATATAACGTATCTTGAGTCTTCTCGTTTGTTGTCTTAAAAATTTACTCATTTGAAATTGATTAATTTTTGTTTGCTTTTTATTTAGATACCTACTATATATACTATTTTTCCAGAGATTTCACACATTTTTGAATACACCAGACCTACCTACTTTTTGTTCTACTTGAATTTAAACTGCAATCGTGTAAAATTAAATTGTTAAAAAATAAAATTGTGTGTCGAAAGATGTAAAAAGTCTTATAAAAATGGAGGGTAGTTGCTTAAATTTTATTTAACATACTAATTGAAGAAAATTTGAATTAAAATAATGTTGACTTACATTTGATCATATTCTCCAATTTTTGTCGATCGACCTTGAACCGCTCGGTGAGGAGATCCTCCGGATTAGAAACACCAAGTTTGAGTGCAATTGTTCGAATATCACTCCAATCACTGTCAACGGATGAAATCTCACTTGGAGTTTCACTCGACGGACCACTCGCCGTGAAGAGGATTTTGCTGTAGGGTGTACAAGAAGTCATCATTTTGCCGATGGTTGCAACCTATCGACAGAGAATTTAGTTATTCGTCGTCGTGATGAGATTCATTTGGACATAAACTAACATATCCTGTTATGGTCATCAGGTGTACGGGAAATGGACGGGCACTCACATCACGATCAGACCTTTAATACACCGGACATCGACAGCCGATGACCGTCACAATAACTCTGGGCATTGATTAAATTACAACTGGAAAATATTAAAAGCGCGATCCGCCCCCGTCGTAGCGGATGGGATCCATCGATTAATCTCGGATTGAATCCCCAGATGCGTCTCGTCGAAACGGACGGGTATTGGATAAATGTGGTGTGGGGCGCATGCCACGAAAATTGTTTATCGATAATGTTCCATCAAATGGACATCGATTAAATCCACAGCGAATAATTTTCAGAATTGATGGAATCCGTCGGCTGGCATGCGACTTTAATGCAATCATCGCAACGCCTCTTGTCGCACTCAAACATAATTCACGGGCCAATAGATTTTTTTTGATTGGTGGCATCGGGGATATCGCAATTCGTACCTCCGATTAATATTATTTCAGAGCGAGGGATTTGTATTGTCATTTTTATGGAGTGCCACTAATTACAGTCGCGATTGGCGGGAATTTTTAGGGGTATTAATAAACCAGTCTGGCGGATTGTGGTCGCTTGTTTTCGATTTATTGGTTCAATTACAAAACACATAATAATTTTACAGATATAACCATTAAAGGTAACGATTTTATTTGAAATCAACTCGTTAATGGGGATGATGTTGCAAATCAAATTATTATGAAAACAAGACAAGAGCGCGCTGAAACGTATTCATAGCAATATTTGGATAAAACGTGAATAATTACCAACGGACAAATAAATTTTGTGATATTAGTCCTTTCGCCTTTTATGATTAATTTTTCAATTCTACAATTATTACATTGTTTTCCTTTTGAAGAATTTCATTTTCACGAATAACATTTACGCTCTTTCAAATTTTAAAGTAAAATTCAGTCATTTTCTCATAATAAAACCAATGACTATTAAATGAATGAGCTACAATTTCAATAATGAGCATTATTTCTGATAGATTGTAATAATCGTTTAGCCAAGGTAAAGTATTGATATATCAAAAAGAATAAACTTTGCTTAAAATTAACACTTAAACGACCGCACACGAGATTTCTCATATTTCAATGCTGAATCGTAAAAGACCGGCAACGAGATTTTTCGTTTAAATCTGTCTGAAAATTATCTTTTCTAGCAGCAGTTGATAAATATTAGGAAATATTCAAAGAAAAAAACAAATTGTCTAACATAGGCATGTGGAGTTTGTGTAACCAGGTAGATTTGTAGGTTTTGTGCTGTACCTTTACATAAAGGAACTTGTTTTAAAATCAAAAATCATACCCTGCGGATTTACCAAACTTATTTTGAAAACTACCTTTACATTATGTTTTTTTCCAAACGAGAAAATCGGCGGTCTTAGAGTGAGCCTACTGGACATTAGCGGACGGTCATTTAAGTGTTAAAATAGCAAATTCTCTAGTGTTTTATTCTCCAAATAAGTAAATTTATTAACTATCCAATTTATTTCTTAAAAAACGGAATTCCGGAAAACGTTACTTAGTGTGAAATAAAATTGATTGGATATTTGGCCAATAATTTTGTAAAGAAATTTTAAATTTAAATATTACAATTATTCTTTTAATACTTAAAATATACTTCTTTAAATTGTTCTAAGTTCTAAGTTTTTTCTTCTCGCTAGTGAACATTAATGTTTTATAATATTTTTAAATTTATTACCCTTTAATGTTAAAAATTTGCTTTAGATAAATAGAAATAAATGTTTTAAAAGGACTGTTCAATTAGAACTATTACGTACCAAATTAAAAATCTTAAATTTTAACACACGTAACTATGGTACAAAATACATTTTATTTTTCGCGCCAAAAATTTATTTATTCTATTCATACATCACAATAATTTTAAAAGAAAATATATTAAATAAATTTCATCCAAACCTGTTAATTTTTCGAAATAGTCAAAAAATTTCTTTGTCACAATCACAAAATTCAAATTTATTTTCGGAACTTATATACGATCAAAAAATCGTTATTATTAAAATTTAATGATAAAATTAATTTTAGTAATTATATTAAAAACAAGCAGTTAATAAACTGCTGTAATATAAAAAAAAATTTATTTGTGAGACTCAACGTTTAATTTAATTGTCGAAAATGAGGAAAAGAAAAATTCGCGATCGCGTTTGACTACCCGACTATCGATGTTAAATTCAAATTGGTAACTGATTTAAAATTTGATGTTGGCCCAGGATATTCCCCAAAAAGGGCATTGACCTGAGTGCAACTGTTGCTTGTTGGTATGAAAAGTCATTGACCCCAGTGCAGGATAGTGTAAAAATTATAAAGTGATAATGATCCAGTAAAAAGTATAAGTGGTAGTAAGGGATGGTAGTAGGTGTGTACGGTTAAAACTTCAACGGATCATTTTAAGTGCAATAGTACCAAATTGGGGGTCATTAAACTCTACAAGAAAGTAAAAGGAACTCTTATATATTATGATTTATAAAATATACGATAAAATACTTTATTTACATTTTTCACTATTTTTAAATAAATTTTATATATTATTTATTTCAATAAAAACGAGGTATATTTTCTCATATTCAGTAATATTCAACAGTGGTTTTTATTAATCTGTACGAGTATTCAGTTACGAACATATCTGTTTTCCTATTGAAACTCTATTTTAAATCATTAAAAATTAATTAAAAAAATAAAGAGTTTTCCAAAGACCTATGTAGTTAAACCCTGGGTCATACTATACTTCTTTATAAAAATAACGGATGTGTTTGCCAAATTAGGTCTAGATTTAGAAGAAAAAAAAAAAAACAAAACGGTAAATATACATGCAAACTATAGTGACATCATATTTTGAGGAGATCACCGATGGTGACTGACGTAGAACACAAAGGTCTGCACAGTCTGCAAGAATCAAAACAAAATTAACCAGCTGAATAACTCACCTAAATCCGTACGACCTTCAGTCGACACAAAAATATTTTCCTTTATAATTGTTACAATAAATTTTAGTTAACTTTTCGTAAAAAACAGGAATTCTCTTTCGAAATAGTCAAGAAAGGTAGACAAAACACGCGATATTTAATAGGTGTAAGAGACAAAACGAAAAGATCTTTTTGGGCTATTAACTTTGTTTTATGTAAAATATAACAACTGCGATAATGCGAATAGTTCTTTTTTTTATTATTACAATATTCGCATTTATTTTACTGCCCTCGAAGGAAGTCGATTTCGTTACAAAAATAAATAGGTTCCGCGAATCAAGAATTTTAAAAGAAGGCGCTAACAATTTAATTTAATTAAAATCACTACACATTAAAATTATTAAATCGGAAAATATATATATGTATATATATTATTTTTTTTTGCGATCAAGTCCAAGTAACGGAGTTAAGTTGACTTAACTTCGCGATCGGTCCGTACAGCCGAAAATAGGATTTTTTTGAAACGTGGCCTACTGTGGATTGTAATCGGCAGTCCATGGAGACTTAAATCTTTGGAGTGCCATAGAGAAAATTGTATAGAATATTTATTTTATATAGGATGTGGGAAACAGCTTTATATGAAAAATTGTTTTTGAGAATAATTAAAATGTCTATTTTGTCTACTTGATTGATTAGGATTTCCAGCTTATTTCAATTATTAAAAACAAGTTTATCTAATTATTTCATTATGAAAAGTTCCAAGTACAATTTTAGCGAACTATTTTGAAATAATTTATTATTATAACTACAAGGATAATTCGAAATTATGTACATTTTTCTTGCAAAATTATTCTCTATGGAAAAACCATTTTTTGTTCTACCATTTTATACACAACGGCCCGATTTAGAAATTTTATAACAAAATTGATAATAAATTAATTCTTTTCAATAAAAAGACGAGTATAGATCGTCCTTGCGTTTCTATTACATACCACACGAACTATACTCGTTATATGACTAAAAACACTGTTGCAAATTAGCTGTATTTTTTTTTATTTCGGTTACTGATCAAAGTTAAGCAGAAAATTTTGCTGTGAATTAAAATTTATGCATAGTTGCCCATATTAAACAATTTTAATTTGGACAAATTAATTTCAACTGCGTGGATTTATACACACTTTGCGTCAAAAACTAATTCCAAAAGTTATTCCCTTTAAAGTTTGGATTTCAGATGGGTAAATATCGTGGCAATTTAATGCACTTTTAATATCTATAAAAAAAACAGGGATATTATAATAATTAAATTGTTTTAAAATTTCTAGTTCATTGAATCTGGTAATATTCGTGTTTAAATCTTAGGCAATTGTTTTTAGAATCACTTTCTAAGTGGGTTATGTTTTGATGTTTCTACAAAACCCGGTACCTATGTACAATCCCCTGCTCATATATTGCAGTTATTTTTGTTTTAAATTCTTGAATTAATTGAGATTAAGAAAAGCAAAATAAATTGGGCTTGAAAATATCATGTTCTCAATGTTTGTACTACTTATGCTAAAATTACAGACATTCGATGATAGCATACCATGAAAATCGAGATTAACTTAGAAAACAATTCTCCCACATCCGGGTATCTAAAATCTGTTTTAATAGGATAGAACAAGCCACCATTAATCCTGTAGCAGACGGAACGAGCAATTAAAGCACTCCAAGATAATGGAATTTTCCAGTAAAGCCTCCCAGCAAGTAAGGAGACTCTCGCAACAAACCCATTTAGATAAAGTAAATTGTCATAGCTCGTGCCGTCTCCTCCTATATCAACTCTCATAAAGGTGTGGGGTGACAATAATTAAATCGACGTGCCTCCCCAAAAGGGCAGAACTATTGCGGGTGCACATGCTGATAATGAGGCAAAACATCCATTGCATCCTTAGGGACCCTGTTTGACACATGAGGACGAATTTTACGCTCAAATCCGAGGTACATTTAAAACAGGATTCAACTCTTCGCTGCAAGCAAAAATTGTCGGGAAATTTAATGGATTTCAGTCAAAAAGGGATTCTTTGACGTGGGTATTGCTTTCTGTTTTTACCTCTTGGCTGGCAGATGGTGTACAAATCAATGGGCATGCGTTGGTAGATGAAAGGACTCTCTAATTCAATTGAACGTAACATTCCCATAAATCTGTAAATCCTGCAAACACGTGTATGTCACTTTCATGATATCAAGCCTCATGCTACATAAATGTAGTATGTGAATTAACAAAGAAAACAGAATTGGCATTTTTAAAAATCTGTAAAAAATTACATCATACGAATTCGAAAAGTAAACTCTAATAAAAATTTCAACCTTAAGTGCTAGCCTTAGGTTATTATTTTTGTTACGGAAACAAAAGTTAAGTTAGAAGGGATTAGGAATTTAATTTTACTATTATCAATTCTGCAAAATAATTTGGGAAACGTAGTAACATACTTCGTATTTAAAATTACACTTTAAATTTATATATACATATGTATATGTGTATATTCAATATTAACTACAAAAAGGTTTATTTTTGCTGCATTAAATCATGCAAAATCCTTTCTAGTAGTAAAAGTTCTTTATGAACAGTGTAATTTTCCGCGTTTTAGGACGTAAAACGTAATCCATATCATTACTGCTAATAAGTTTAAGCTCAGTTCTGTTCTGACCTCAGATGAAGACGCTCAAGGGCCATAGCATATGTATGTACGAAATATGAAATTGAGTTTAACAACTAACCTGTTTGTTGTTATTCGGATATCAACAGAGCTCTTTTTACACTCTAATAACTACTCTGGTAAAATAAATAATAATTAAAGTAAGGTATTTTATATTACATTTTACTATTTTTATTGTAAACGTTACAGTTTACATAAATATCGAAGTAAATTTTTGTACTAAATAACTAGCATTTTTATTACTACCTATTATTTAGTGTAAACGTTTATTTGCATGCTGATAACTAATATTATTTAACATATAAACGTATGCAGCATATTAAAAGTACCCTAATTCGGTTTTCAGAAGCTACCCTACTGTTTTCCGGTGCAATAGTTGTTTATTTTATCGAGTTATCGTAAATTTGTAAAGTGACTTTGAAGCTGAAAAGCTTAATGGGTTCTGAATTTTAAAAATTCATAAGATAAGTACAGCAGACGGGTGAATTTTAAAGATAGTAACTTAAATCAGATTTTGTAGAACTAATATGATAATATTGTTGTTAGCTAATATTTTAATAATAGGGGTATACAAATTGTTAAGAATTATTTATTATTAGTAAAATATGCTTTCACACCACACTTTTACTATATACATGGGTGCAAAAAAGGAAGCAACTCAAATAGTCAGAGCTACTGGCCCTAAATATTCAGGCGGTGGAATGGATGCAGTTAATTTATACGGCCACTTTAATGGGCGACTTTTATAAATCGCCATAAAATCGGGAAGTCTTTGTTGGTAAGGAAAGACCCTTGGAGGAGGTAGAACGTCTTTTTAACCGTTACTTCATTCAATTCATAGTATGCGGCTCCAGGATGCTGTCCCGCTGCCATGAATATGAATGAAATGAAGCGTTAAAAGCGCCTCAACCTGTGGGATGACTGCGGCTAGGCGGCACCACATTTACCTTATGAAAAAGGGCTTTAATGAATTTTTCGCTGCCGTGCACCCTCCGTACACATTTTTCTTCCGATAAAAAACAAAAAAAAAAAGGACTCACGAAAAAAAGGGAAAATTGTGGAAAAAGACTAGGGGTGCAAAGAGGGATTCCATCGGGATACCGAGAGAGAGCGGCCCAGACGACATTTTAATCTCATTAAAAATTTAAATAGCGATTTACGACTCCAGGAATCCTTTGTTTCCGACCAAGAATGAAGTGTCGTCAACTTGCGATTCAGGATTGGGAAGGGATGGGGGGGGAGGGACCTCCAGCTAGCCACCGCAGCTAGTCAAATTGCCCACCACGACTCATTGGGGGCTGCGGTGTTGAAGTGTAAAAGTCTCAAATTAATTATGTCGCATTTACGTAATTGGAATTATAATTGCGAGCAGTTAGCCGAGGATTTATTTGGCAACCAGCGGGCAATCGTTCGGTAAAGAACGTGGAACAAGGATTAATGACGGTCCCTGTTTTTATTTACCTTTTTGGGGGGAGAGTCTTCTTCGAGGACACACCCGAAGAAGTAATCCGGTGAGGATGAAAATTGTTCTAGATATTTTTTTAGGTATAGTTTAGTTATAACATCTAAGCATTTAAATTTCAAAATTTAGTTTTATGGTCCTTTAAAAAGACGAAAATCTATGCAAATTATTCCTACAATTAGTTAAGGGAATATTGTAATTTTTGGCACTCATTTCAAAGCTAAGCTGTAGAAAAATCGATTTAAATCTTGATACTATTTTAAAAAAATTAGTTGGCAAAACAATTACTGGGTTGATTGATAAAACAGCATTTTCTCTATAACTTTTCTATTTTAACATTTTATAAACTACACCATCTTAAAATGAATTTATCGATAGATTTTACTAAATATTTAGAAAAGAGTTATAGTCTCTATTTTTATATTAATGGTTAATGGTTATGATTTTATCTGAGCTAAAAATTGAATTGAAAAAGTCAAATCAATTTATTTAAAAAAAAATTCTTTAAAATGATGATATCAATTATTCGGCCGTAAAATGTGCCTAATTATTTCTATGTCGTTCAAGGTCAGAGAAATTTGTTCAAGTAGTTCTTGCTAGTTGTAAATAAATATAAGAAATCAAGGTCAAATTTGTTTTGAACGATTTTGGGTCATCTTTTAAATAGGTGTAAACCAATATGAGGTAAGTATGTTGTTTTTATGCTGATAAATTAAGTTTGAAATTGCGCGACTTGCGCATGTGAATTTATTGCATAGTTCCGTAGCGATTTATGATATAAAAGTAAGTGTTTGTAAAAGTTTGGATAATAAAGAATAGAATCATCTTTTTTTCTAATAGTTAAATAGGTAGTTTAATGTATTAGAGGAATGGATCAATCGATAGTAAAGGGACTGAAATTTAGTTTTTAACTCGAAAGGGCATGTCAAGTTAACTAAAGTGCTATGGTAGGATATTTATCCTGATGATAGCTTGTAAAGCAGTTCGACATAACTTCGAACATTGGTCCCGGTGGAGTGTTATAAACTAGGCCTTGTTACATTTGGTCGACATGCCCGGGAATCATCGTCGCGGTGCCGCACAATCCTCGTCTATGACAATTCAGAAATTTATACTGCCCGAATATTTGCAGCAGCCGCTGCTGTCGTTCCGAGGTCCCACCGCGATGGGGCTGCCGGTGTGCCCCATCGTGCTCATGGGAGCCCAACCAAAAATTTCGGGGTTGCGATTAATCATTCCTCGGTTTAATAAAAGATGTCATCGATGACGTATGAACGGCTCTGCTAAAAGTCAAATATGTGGTCGTAAGTAACGACGCACCGCATGGCTTTTGTTTTGCTCTGGTGCCGCACCGTACCGTACCGCACCGCATCGCGCGGCAATATCGAATCCGATGCCCGAGGTCGCCTCGTAGCCCGGAATTTTTGGATTTTGAGGCCTCGTTGTGCGGCCAGCCCATGCGGTGTCCGGATGCTCCCGAGGACAAGCCCAGGGTCGGCCCTGGATATGGTTTGGAGGATGTCCCATGACATGCAATTTGCTAGTCCTGGGAGCCGCCTCTCCCGGGACATCATTCGCATTTTGCACTATTTGTTTTAAATTTATACAAGTTCCCCCGAACGATGACCGCCGCCCGAATGACTGTTGCACCGTGGAATGCAACTAATGTGCAATTCATGTGATTTATGCCAATTTCGACGAGATCCTGGAGAGCCCTCACGTTTCGGGTGTTGGGATCTGGGATCTGGGATCTGGGTAATGATGCTTCAAGCGCTTGTGGCTAGAGGAAGTACACTTTGGATGGATTTTATCGCCAGAAGTGGATTGTTCTGCCATTTGTCCAGTGCGCTTGACCTGCCAGAGATGCATCATAAACTTAAGAGATTACTTCGGAATGGAAAAATGAAAACTAGAAGCTGACCAGATGATTTGCATAATGCAACAATGATCATTGTGCATTATGCTTTTCTCTGCAGGTAAATGAATTTAGTAAAATTATGATTTCTATAGTAATTTTAGGAAAATATCTAGGCACCTAGAAAAAAATGACTCGTTACTTTCTTTAAAGCCCAATTTAAGAATTTTGTGTAAAGGAGTATGAAATAAAAGATTACTAAATCATAACATAAATAAGTATGTGAGGTTTTTATACTATGCACACTACAAAACCACAGCGGGGTAGAAGTTTGAAAATTGATATTGTTTTGTAAAACGAATATTTGAAGAAGAACTATCAATACGACATCACGTCTATCTATCTACAGAGTAGATAATATTAAAGCGCATACAATTTTATTTTCGCCAACAGTTTGGCTTCAAATCAGGACATAGTACATCTCATCACGTACTGAGGTTAGACAGGCTAGACATATAAAACAAAATTTCATGAGTAAAAAATCTATGGGACTCGTACATCTCGATATTTAATCGGCGTTTGATGCAGTTTGGCACGATGCCCTATTATACAAAATGATGATCCTCCCTCCTTCGTAGCTTCCTCCATCATCGTCAGTTTAAGGTATACCTTGGCCCATATTATTTCATAGGCAAAAATACTACTGCAGAGGTTCCTTAGGGTTCTGTTTTGGTACCAATTTCCGCCAATACCGCCACATTTAGCACTTATGAGAGTCCATATATGTAATAATTTACAGGATGGTCTTGAGATCTTTTATAAATATTTTCATAAAAGGAAGATAAAAATTAATGTGAACAAAACATAAGCAATGTACTTTACGTGCAGAAGGCAGCCCCGTTTATATCACGATATAATTTGAAATTAAACGATAGTAAATTCCTTGTACCGACTCCGCAAAATATCTAGGTATTATCTTCGACAAAATGCTAACTCTAATTAAAATATTCTATCATTTTATCAATAGACGGTAAAGCCTTAATCTGCAATATAAATTGATTATATATAAATTAATATTCTAAGCTTTTATGTTGCTATGTGTGTCCGCTATGATCTCTATGTGCACGTAGTTACATAAGAAAGTTACAAGCAATAGAAAATAAAATAGTTAAAAGTATTTTGGACTTACAGTCACACTTCTCCACTTCAGAATTACATGGTATCGTGGAGATCAAGCCCATAGCCACGAAGGCAAACAGGATAGTGAGTAAATTTTTTGAGAAATTCTCTTACTCAGAAAATAAATTTCAGTACTACGTCCGATTGGATCGTAGTATAGTACTAGTCTAATACTTGCTATACATGAGCACTTCGAAACGAAGATTTTAGTATAGTTCATGTACCACTGCAGATTATGATCGAAACTTCATTTACATCTTTATGCCGAAGCTACTTAACGAAGTTCCCAAAAAATTAATTTCAACAAAAACAACTATTGACAACTTTCAGCGAAATGTACGAGTATAAAATATTCTGTCTCTTTTTAAGTATTAATTTCGTAGCATGAGAATGCATGAGCCTTGAACGAAATGAAGATCTCACGGGATTAAAGTCACCAGATTTTCATTTCAAAGTATTTGTGTATCGCAGGTATTAAATAGCTTAAAGTTTTAGCTTTTGTATTGTAATTATATTTAAGTAAGATCACCTTTACTGGATTTTTATTAAAAATGAATATCCCCCAAACATATTATTATTACCTTATCATATTAAAAATCTGCTTACACTACTGTATACTGTATAAAAATTATATATCATCTTCTGAAATATAATATAATTAATATTAATATAATAATATCTGTTCTAACTGGTATTTAACCACCGAATTAATACATAGAAAATAAAACGAAAATGCTTGAGAATTAACAAAGTAATTTAAGCATTTTATTGTGCAGTAATTTCAAATAATAATACTATTCATTTTCTACAGTCTTTAACTGCCATCTTGTTAAATGAAAGTTGTATCAAATCAAATATCATTTATTACTTTTGATCTAGATGATTACAAGTAATAGTTATTATTAAGTAAAACTCGAAATATTAAGAATTTTACTGCAAACTCCTTAGTCAAGTTTCATAGTACTTAGTCTGTACGTCTCATTTAAAAGTTAAAAATACTGTTGATAATAAAAATATGAATTTTAAATTGTGCCAAAC
Organism: Philonicus albiceps; assembly: GCA_963969385.1. Classification (NCBI taxonomy): domain Eukaryota; kingdom Metazoa; phylum Arthropoda; class Insecta; order Diptera; family Asilidae; genus Philonicus; species Philonicus albiceps. Next base: position 9,470,329 of record OZ017775.1, read on the forward strand.
GATTAATGCGCACTTCGAATCCGTTCGAATAAATAAAAAAGAAAAGAAGAAGAAAAAAAAAAAAACATAAATTCAAAACACAAATCAGGAAATCTCAACTGCAAATCAAATTGACTTCCTTTTTACTTTACCCTCTTAAAATTTTCCGTAAAGTCCCACTCAACATGGGGCACAAATTACAAGTTATTTGTCTCCAATAAGGAGTTCCGTTGAAAAAATCAAATTTCCATACCCTTCCCCTTGGGCTCCGCCCCCGACAATCGTGTAAATCAATAGTAATACAAGTTACTCGAAAGCTTCATATAATTTCCCACCTGAAGTTCTCCAGTTTGATCTGATAATGGAAAAGATAAACTCAGCCGGAGCCCACTCACCCCGATCCCTATATCGGGAGGGCAGGAGGAGGTACCCAGTTGGGGCTGTGGACCGGCAATGATTTTTATTTCGCATAAAGGTTGCTACGGTGGCGCTCGATTTGTACTTGGCCGTAAAGTGGATTTTCGAAATTCAGGAAACAGGACTTGAACAAGGCCGCACACACCACCCCCTTAGCACTCGTGCGAGCTTTCGGAACGTTCCCTACCACCTCAATCCCACTTAGTGAGAGTATGTAGGGCAAAATTGAATTGGCCTCCCGACAAATTCACGTTTTTCCGATTTTCTGCGATTATCAAATGATTGCGACTGGGTTCCTCGCCTTTCATCGGCCGGGGGCTGGGTGTTTTATTGAAAGGAGCAGATTGAGAAACCTCCCTTAAGCTCCACTCCCTTCGATAAGATTGTATAAAGCTGGAGGGAAGGGAGGGCTGTTTTATTTCTTGCTTTTTTAAAAAACAGAAAACGTCTACGTCTTGTAGACTTTGCACTTTCGGTTTTTCTACTTTAGCCATCTGGGCTTGAAAGTGCGCCACCTCCTTGTCGTTATTTTTTTCTGTCGAGCAATCTTACTTCCATGGATCAAACAACGGCGGAGGAGGTGGAAAATCAAGGTGCTAGATACGAAACGGTATAATAAAGGTAAGGGAAAAATAAGGGCGTGTTAAACGTTGGTGCCAGCAGCACCACCAGACTAAGGTAATTTTGAGGCGCTTCCTTTTCCACCAAGAAGATGGCATACTTAGTCAAGCCCTTACCGGGACATAATCTAATTTTCTGGGCTGTGAACTCGCAGCCAAAATTTTCCCGTGGGGATAAAGATGCTCTGGGACTGTTGTCCGACTTCGGTTTGAATTCAAAAGTCGTTCTTAGTTCTGATTTTTACCAAATTACGGCACGGGCTTCGTAGACTGTGAGAGGAATTAGAATGCGATCCTCAATACTTTCGGAAAATAGAAAACGCCCTTGTTGTTTCCCTGAACCCTCCGTGCCATCTATCACCCCACCTGTCCAGATATGCTACAAATTTTCATTATTTTAACGGGAGCACCAGGGATATAAGCCTGGTAGTAATTGCTGCCCGAACCCATATATCTTCCTGCCTTCCTGAGGGTTCTCCAAGTTCCTGGCTCTTTACTCCTGCTCTCCGTAGAAACTTCTGGATTCACTTCCGTTCAATCAACTTCAATCTGGGAAGTGGCGGGAACTTTTGCACCATCTCTTCACCACCTTACATTAACATATCTCGGTTCCCTGGTGAGCTGTAAGTTGTTGCATCCCTAGAAATTCCCGGGAAATTATCTTTCGAGGTGCGTCTTCTCTCCCAGAGTGACCTCCTCCGAAAGGATTGATTCAGAGCTCCAGAGCTGTGGCACACGTCTCAAGTTGTTGTTTGTTGACAATGCGTCTTATCAACTTATCATAAATTCATTTAGAATTCCGACAAGGTCCCGGATGAGTGTGTGAACGGTGCCTTAGTCTCGGTATACGTGGCGGGCTCAGTCCCGATGAAAGCCGGGATAGAGCAACAGCTCCCAGGAGCTCAGCGCACTGTCCTGCAGGGCGGTATGGCACATCGAGGGCTTATCGTACAAATCAATTACTTGATTAGATTTGGTGTCACGTGTCTTTTGTGGCTTTAGGCCCGCCCCCGGGGCCAATGTGTGTACTGGCACACATTGGTTTCGTGACTTGTGGATTCATCTTACACCCCCGCACAATCCGTCCCCCCTCATATCAACTGGAATTCAGCAGTAATATCCGTCTTAGTTGCCAGGAGTAGGAAATTCCTTTAATTCAGACACATGTTTTGTCCCGTCTTACAAATCGTCTTAGGACTTGGAGCGGGAAATTTGTTTTGAGAGGGATTTTGTTTGTTGTATTTTAAGGGGGTGCGGAACAACCGATTTGTGGAGCAACACGACTATAGGGTGGATGAAAAGGGTTCGGCAATGTATGCTTACAAGGTGAAACAATGTTTTTATTACGGAACACACTCAACATGCGTAAAAGGAGAAATATTTCGAGGGTAAATTTGTGTCAAAGTTTTTAAGGGAAAAATAAACTTTTATATAAAGTGTAAGTACTAAATTGAAAAATATCAAGGAGGTTGATTGTTTAGAAGCGGTTTAGAGAAGAAACCATTTTTAATGCAATCGTAATTGATATGAAATTATAAATATTATTTTTTGATATTTAATATCCGGATCTAGGTTCATAAACACGAGTTACAAAGTTAAAATAGCAAATTTAATATGATGGACAACCAATTTGATATTACTCTTATTTTTATGAAAATAGACACAAGAAAGAGATTTTTGGACTGATTATTACGAATCAAATATTCAATTTTTAAATTCGAAAGTGTTAGATAAAAACTGTGTAATCAGTGACTTAAATCTCTATGATATAAATTTTCATTAAGATTGTTTCAAATTGATACATTGGAACTATTTTAAAATTTAAAATATTTACTTCGGATTTGTATATAACGACCCCTAAAATCTCTTATACACCAATTTTTATAAACACGTTTTAAACAAAAAATGCATTACAGGACAGGAAAATCATCGATTTAGATTTTCTATTTAAAAATAGTGAGCTAAAATGAACTGCTTTATACAAAAAGTTTATTTTAAAATTTAGATATTATTATTTATTTTTATTTTCAATACAATGGAAGAGCTCAAGGAGTTGAATTTTTATCATATACGATTTTTAGCATTTCAAAATTACAAATAAACATTTATTAAAATATGTAAGCGCTCTTTAATGTAGTGAATGAGCTAAACAATATTTCTTGTGTAAATAAGAATGTTAGCTAATTATAAAATTTTTATTATGATATAAACAAAAAAAAAACCGTCCACTGTCTACAAAAATCGTTATTACTTAAACGATTTTCTCCGGTACAGGAAATAGCTTTTAAAAAGAAACGTATCATCCTGTTGGAAAAAAGCTATTTCGAATGGTGTATGATTATAAAGCCGCCGCGATTGCACCCATTTAACCTTCATGACCCACGCCTAGCAATCGGGGTAAAGAAAATCTTGCCTTTAGGGTCTTACATTAACAATTCCCTGACTGGGGTGGAAACTTGGCGAGACTTTAAACATGTAATTTCCCTCGGCCACTTTTAAATCTAATACTAGAGAGATCCAGAATTAAGGGCAGTCGGGTACAGGAACTGCGAACAATTCCTTGTGCGCGGACAGGATAAGTGAATTAGGCACGAACCCTGAAAATTGAACCCAATAACCGGCGGCGGCGAATGTATGTCCTGGAAACCTAAACAGGCAAATTTGCATGTGGACGATATAAGTTAGGGTGCGATAGCATCAAAGTTCTGCCACTATTTTTATATTTTTTTTTTACTTTTTTAATAAGACCCTCAAAAGGGTTACGAATTATTCGTGCTGTATGGCTATTAAAACAGAGGCGCACGGATGTTCCTTCATAGAGACCTTCTACAGGTGCACACCAGCAGCATATTTTGTTGGCTCTTTCCCGGGGGTAAACAAAATTTCCCTTGCAATACCGGTGAGTTTCGTCGCAATCATCTGGACTGGCGGACGGTGATAGTTTTGGGGCATAGGTCGGGGATTCCCCTGGCGTAAATTGCTGAGGTCTCAGGACCTACATAGGTCGCGGTATTATTGACTATGAGTTGGAATGCAAGCGTAATTATGTTTTCAATTTGTTGGTACCCCGAACATGTGGCCCTTATCAGAGGTCCCGCGATGCATAATGGGGCTTGTTTCCGGGCTAATTTCACGACGAAGCATATTCGTTCCGTTGAATTGAGAAATTTCATTATGCAGGAGGGGTTGCATAGCTCGGTGTTTATCTTGTTGCATTCACCGATTAAGGGGCGGCTTCTCCGACCCCAAAATATTGTGTGCACCAGCTTACCTGCATAGGCGGGGGTGTAGAGTTCACGTGCAGGCGTTACGATTTCTTATCAGATGTAACCGGAAACATTCACTGCCGATTGCTTTGTAGGGCGTTATTTTGGGGGGCAAATGCTATCGTGCCGCTTTTTGAACCGGTGATTTGGGTTATGATCGCCTCACGCAATTTACATTGACGAGGTGTGAAATTGAGTCGTTATGCTGACTCTTGATTGTGAGGGAATTAGCTTTCCGCAGCGGGGTTTTATTGTTTGGGTATAATTGTTCGAATTTATGAGTCCGAGTTTTGGTAATTTTCTCGAAATAATCTAGGAAATTGTACTGAAAATTAATTGTTTGATAATTTGGTTATATGGAATACACAATCACGTAAATGTTATATACCTATCTTCCCTAAAATTTCTAGTTTTATATTGCCTAATCCAGAATAATCATTTTATATATTTAGGTAGTTCTTTCAACACTAATAATATTAGTATAGGTTTAGGTTTAGTTCACTAGCATGAAAATGTTGACTATTTTCTAATTACATTTGCAGTATACAGTGACTTCTGCTGATTTTTGTTCTTTTAATGTTACTCTTACAGTGAAGTATATAGCAATGCATACTTTCAAAACTATTAAAAGAACGCCAATTATATAATAATATTAAATTTTTAAAAGAAACATATGAAACATGTTCCATTATGGGGTTACACGCAGTCAGAATTTTCAAAAAAATAGATTTTTGTATTGCCTGCTTATTATGTATAAAGTGCTTTAGAAATTTTGAATGTATTTTTCTCAAAATTGTGTTTTTAAAGTAGGTGAGCAAAATTTCCCGGAAACGTCTGAATCAATGAGTTTGTATACAAGCTTAATAAATACACTTTTTAATGATGGGACGAAAGGTTTTTTTCTTACTGATAAATAATTTCCATTTTATAACCAATTTAGGGCCATCGTTTTTATCGCAAATCGAGATTTGTTTTTTGAGAAGTCGATATTTTGTTCAAAATTAAAATTTTGTGTATTTCTTCCATCAGATAATAACTTATACTAGAGAAATGTTTTTAGTTTTTTGATTTGAGATGATCCATTCCAGTCCAAGATTCACCGCAAGATGCCTTCTTTTTTTAAAGGAACTCTCGGAGATCGGTTATAGCAAAAATCATTATTTTTACAAATAAAAAAAAATCAAAATAAAATTAAAATCTACCACAATATGTATATAAATTTTTACATTAATAAATTGAAATGTCTATCCGGCAAAAATTCTTGGAAAATCGCTTTTATCGCGTAAAACTCCTTATGTAAATTGACAATTATGATACAGACAACATGATTTCTATTTTATACGATAAGCGTACAACACGATATTTTCTAAGAGTTTATGTATCGTGTTATAGGAGAGTTACCTGTACTTACAAACCTTCCAAATTTCATGGAATTTGAAAACGTTAACTATAAATTTTTGAAAAGAATAGCGTAGAAAAGTATAAACATGGTTGCTTTCTTTAAAACATTTATCATTTTTTATTTCAGGTCATATGCGATTTAAATATGGTAGTATTTTGGAATTTAAATTAAATTAATTTGCAGTGCATTCCGTTTACTACTAAAATTGGCTCATATTGATTACACGGAAAGTTTCTATAGCGGTCTAAAATAAATTAAGATAACCAATAGCAAAGTGTCCATAAACTCTGCAATTTGAATTTATTTACCGCAGGATCTAGCTTTGGCCCTTAACTTGTCCTTTCATTGAAATGCAAACATAGTTTTCCAACTCTAGGTAGTATAACTCATAATGCAGTAGAGTATAAAATATACCCTGAATGAAGAAGAGCACATATGCTTCGTTTGAAAAATATTTGCCTAGGCTCCTAAAGTAAACCTTTGTACACTCGGAGCCGATTAATTTCATCCATAAAACCCTCTCAACTAAAAAGAACGAATTAAAAATCGGCGAAAAGATGGAGCCAGACAAAAAGTTAGCAATCCGTCGTCGCAGCCGTCGGGGGTTTCATTGAAGCTATGCCAACAGAGTGCATAAAATTTTCATAGGTTGCATAACAACATAAAATTGACATTCCTTTCATGCTGGCGATGACGATGACGGCGGCGCGACGGTGTAATTATATGAATATGTGTAAGCATGTGTACTCGTGTGCCACATCGTCATCTATGAATTTCGTTTTCATAAGTTCGGATACGTTTACTTCGGAGGATGCATATCCTACTAAAAATTGACGAATCTTTCCCCCTCCACCTTCGCCCCCCATTCTTGGCAGTCTAGAAATATGAAAATTATGTGAAATAGCTTTTCTCGCATAAAATTTTATTTGAAAAGTGCACTCAGCGGAAGAACAGCTATATAGCATTATATTTTTTGATTTTAAGAGAATGCATTCTTCTGCACGTTTTAGAGAAAATCAATTTTTCAAAATTTGTCTGCCAAGTACGTTAATTTATAGCTTTTCCTTTAATATTATGTTTTAATTTGTATGGAAAGTTCTTACTTTTCCGCAAAGAGTTGGAATACCTTGGTAACTGTATTTATAGAGTTTTTAAAAATATATATATATACATATATATTATGTGTTTGAAGAAGAAGATCCATTTGCCCATCAACTACTACTGCAGGAAATAGGTCATTCGTTTCGCGAGTGTCTAAAGTACAAAAGAAGCTTCCGTCGAAGGGTAAGAGCTCCTCTTGAAGGTATCGATGGTGTACAATTTTCACGTACGCTTCTCGGCAAGCGGGGGCGATAAAAACCTAAACTATCCTGTGGAATATCTGCATCCAAAAATATACCAGAACATTTTATTTGCTTGTTACACATAAAGAGCGCTGAATATTTCTCAGAAAATATCGGGAAAGTAAGAACGCATCATATACAAGTAAAGTAGAGAGAAAGGTAAGGAAGTTTTGCTTCCGCGGAAATATCCCACATATGACACTCGGGTGCAGCAAGGACCCAGCAAAGAGAGAGTGATAAGTTTCACAAAGGAATTTACATTTTGATAGAAAAAAATCACCTGAGCACACGGTGCCAGGTGTGGGGTTCTAGGCGGAGGTTGGTAGCGCTTGCTTCAAATAATTCTTAAGAATATGCCATAAGAAAGAAGCATAGGGAGCCGACCCCGTTTCGACCCCCTGCCACGAAATTCAGGTGGGTAAGAGTAGGTTATACCCGGCAGGAAACCAGGGAATGTCAATGTAGTTAGAAGGTAGAGAGCTCTCTTCTTGTGTAGAACAGCGAAAATCAGCAGATGATGGAGAGCAGCTATCATAAAAATCTGAAAAGTGCTTTTACAGCTCCATCATGTTGTCTTCGTGCGGGGTGCGGGGGAGGCGCTACAGAGTAGCGCTTTATGCCGAAAAAAAAAGAAAAAAGCATATCCCACGTAAAAACACTCCAATTCCATGTGTGACATTTAAATAAGTGCACACACCTGTGGGGCGCCTTTACACCCCTATCCCCTTGAGGAAAAGGAAGAAATACCTTAATCGGATGATTCAAGAAAAGCGTACAAGTTTCCTTGCCATCAACATCCATCTGTCCGCCTTTTTACCTCCTACCGCTCCATATGTTTACCAATTTCTTTGTATTGTCTAGGGGTTCCGCGAATTGATTTGCTTGCTGTGCCTTGTCAAGGAGACGACAAGGTGGCAAAAAAGGGAAAATTTGTTTATCAATTTGCTTTCAGTGGAATTAACCCGTAAGAAAAAGAGGGTTGCTTTTGTTTAGACTGATTTTGAGTCAATATTTCGCGGGATGGGCTTATTTACAGTTCAACTTCTTATCACCACCAAAGACTATGAGGAAGAAGATTAATTTTTTTCGAAATTGAAAATTTTGTAAAAATATTTATTTCGATTAAAAATGATGAATATTTAAAAAGTAAAAGTTCAATTTATCTCAGATAACAAGCACGCATTTATCTTGTATTAAATTAAGTCGAAAGAATGGATAACTTTTCTTTTAATTCGCTTATTTTTTGAACTCTTAGTTAATTTTTTAATTACATATCAACAAATTGTTCACCATTATTAGGAATGATTAAAAAGTTATAAATTGTTTTTAAATTGGAATTAAAAATTTGGAAATTTTGAATTGAACACTTTTCGAATTAATTTAAAAAAATTTCTAACACTGATAAATTTTATATCAACGCAAAATCTTCTTCAAAATTCTTCCTATAATTTTCTTAAAATTTTTAAATACTCCGCTGATGTAAGTGCATAAATAGTCTGTTGATATTGGTCAATATATACATAGTAGTCAGTGCTTTGAAACTAAAAAAAGTCCCTAGATTTTTTATAAAGAACAGTACAAATGATTACTTTTTATTATTATTGAAATAACATTTTTAAAATACGAAAGTCGATACTAAAATCTATGATTTATTAGTTTTCTAATCAAAAGAAAACGTTAATTAGTTAGTTATATACTGAAATTAAATAATTTACATAATATAACAAATAAACCCATAATTACCATACACACCTTTCAAGAAAAAATAAAAATATATTATAACTTTTGCTTAGACTGTAACATTTACAGTTGAACATTTCAAAGAAAAAGAACAAGTGTAGTGATTTAGAATTAAAGACTACGTTGAAGAGATGATACGATTGCATTCCATCATACGAAGTTGGTACGATTAGGTACTATTTTTATTTTCGTCGATAATTTAAATATTTGAAAGAAATAGGTCTTAAATTTCAAATGACTTCTGTTTAAAATCGAGCAATCAATATACAATAAAAAAACATTGAACATAAGTTCTTGGAAAGCTTAAAATGAATTCAGAATATTTTTAAACTAAAAATAGGATCATAATCAAATGATTCCTTAAATACGAAAATGCTCATTTTTACGATCAATATTTATTTTTATTTAAATGTCAACAGCTTAGATGAAACAGAAATATTTTATATCATGAAGTTTAATGGAAGTAATTGAGGTCGTTGCTAATGAGCTGGAGCATACATCTAAATATAGAAACTGTTTGCTATTGTGATGGGAGGAAATTTAATTCCTTCATAAAAGCGCTTGAATTCATAAAGAATGGAATGAATGGAAGCATGTAAGTTACGAACCAAAAACCACAAAAGAAGTTAAACCAAAAATCCTTTTAAATTCTTCTACCCGCTGAAAAGGTTTGCTTTTTATACAAGGCAATAAAGTAATGATGGAAAAGCGGATAACTGAGCCACCGATCCATTCAATTCAAATAAATTGTAATCCTATTTCACATGTTAACTCTGTAACTAGGAGGGTAATTGAGGAGGAATGAATTGAATTCGGTCGAAAACAGGGTTATCTGGAGCCCTCGCCTAATTGCAGAAAAGTCTTTTCATATGTTTTGTAAAACGTGATTTTCGTATATTGAAACAAACCTATTTACTTAAAATTACGAATCATACATTTTATGTGAAGGACATTTTCATCATTTTGTTTGTTTCCATAAGTCTGAAATGAGCCTATTTATTTAACAGAAAGGATTTTTCCTTTATGAATCCCTCCATAAAAGGGAGAAAAACGTCATCCACCTTTTAGTACATTTTATTTATAAAGAGCACTTTTGTAAGATGTGTATTTTATGTATTTTGGATGTTTAATAGTGTTATAGTAAATATTCTAGAAACTAAACGGAAACATCATATGTCTTATTTTAGTTCCAGTAAGGATTAAGCAAACAATTCTTGAAATTTTAAACGTTGTAGGTTGGGAGGAATAAATCAATGTATTCTTTCTAATTCCTTTATTAATATGCAATTATTTATGTTTCTATTTATTGTAAAAACAATAAATCAATATCTCGAGCATTTACCTGAAAAGAAATTATTTCTAGCTTTCTTAGAATTGTTCTGTTTTTGCTAATTTTCCGAGAACTTAAATATTTGACATCAAATTTTCTTTAATGTTTGCTATACCATAAGCACACTTTTACATTTTTACAAGTATTTATTTTAATAAAATTTCTTACTAAGCTTCTTGGAAGTAATATTTTCTCTAAAATGTGAAAAGTTTTTTCCTCCATTATGAAAATGAAGTCAGATTTATCGTTGCCTTAAACTATACTATAAGAATTCCTTGAAATAGTTGAGATGCACTTATAAAGGGTCTTTTGTTAAGCACTTTCTATTTTTAAATTTAAATAAAACAGTCTGTGTGTGAGATATCATCGAAATTTTTTATTTGTTTGAAAGGCCTATCCATGCCATTAGGTACGGAATATTACATATTTCAAATGTGCGCCGCGGCTTCTCTGGGTGGCGTGAATTCGAAATGTCCAATTTTCCATGACTCTGGCGCATAAATTAGGCTGAATTTGACCGATGGCACGGGTTATGTTAGTAAGGGCCGTTTTGGTTTCTGGCTTATTCGCATAGACCTGTGATTTAAGAAAACCCCACAAGAAAAAGTCTAACGGGGTCAAATCGCACGATCTCGGTGGCCAGTTCACCTCCACGTGAGATGACCATGCCCTTAAAACGCTCGTGTAGAATGTCCAATGTGGCATGAGCTATGTGGCACGTAGCGCCGTCCTGTTGAAACTACATGTTGCTGGTGTCCATATCACCCAATTCAGGCCAAAAGAACTTGGTAATAATTGACCTATAGAGCTCGTCATTGACGATTATGGCGACCGTAAAATGAGCGAAACGCGCAGAACGTTGTCCGAACAGAACACGCATTTTGATAAAACAATTTTATCATTTGCACGTGTTGTTGAACGCTATATCCGTCCATGGTGACTTGACAAAACAGACTGAATAAATGACAGCCAATTTGACAGATATAGCTTCAACAATATAGCCGTTATCTGTCAAAGTTCGGAAGTCCCTATTGGAAGACCCTTTATTAAAAAAATTATCAGCAGCACATTGCTTAATAGAAAATGAACAATTTGTGTTCTATTGCCACCTATTAAATTTAAAATAACAACAAATTAATATAAAAATTATTAATAAATATATAAAATTAAAAATACATACATCCACATATATAGGATCCCTGAACTAGCATTTTCCAAAAGGTAGTAGGCTCGAAATTAGCGACTACAAAAACTCATTACTGCTAATTTTAATGACGATCTGTTTGAAATTTAAATCTTCAATTTTAACGAATTTATTATTGAATTTCAAAATTTTGGAAAAATCGATTCGAAACACTACTTTGCATATTTTGTGCTATTTTTCTTTTTCTAAAGGGATTAATAGACGCGGAATTTTTTCGTATATTACGAAACTGAAAATTAAAATGTTTTGTCATGTCATATTTTCGGAAATATTGTTAAAAATTTAAAATAACCATATTTTATCAATTTTTGAGAGTTTTAAAAAATCTTTCGGAAGGTCCACAAACTGGAGAAATTTATTAAAATTAAACTTAAATACTTAATATTGCAGACCAGTGAAATCAACAGTTTAGAATTTCTGATATTTAGTTAAAAATTAAAAACCTTTACCAGAGACTACCATACACTCCAAAACTTACTTAAGGCCTTAAGCGTTTTATGTTTTTGTTAATCTAGTTTTTAAGTGGATTGTTCAATTATTTTTCGCTGAATCTTTTGCTTAATTAATTGAAAAAAAATCCAATTTTTGGAAGACAAAGAAAATTAAAAAGAGTATCAATGAAAATTAGTCCAAGACATCGGACTTTTTCAGTATCCTTTGGCTAGTCTAGGATATCAAAAAACTTATAAAAGGCTCTTCGACAAAAAATCCCAGCACCTTAACTTGCAGAAATCACTTTGAGGAGTAAAAGACGCCGCAACTTAATTTCTTTCGGATGACTTACTTACTGCCTTGCTTCCAGAAAAGGCTCTAATTTCGCAAAGCATCGCCTTTAGCACCTGTAATCGATTCCATTCAGGAAAGCAAGCAGCTTTTCATTATAGACGTTAGCAAAAGCCGACTATCTTTAGTTCCGATTCTCAGAACAATCCTTCGTCATACCGATGCCCTTCCTCGTTACCCTCTATTTTTTTTTACTCCTCTTCCCTGAGACATTTCCGGGCACCACAGGCTTCTTGCCCCTGCTCCCCGAGATCATTAATATTCGACCATTCAGCTCGTAAGGAGGAAAAGTCTTTATGCCCTGAGACAAAGTCGGAAAAAATTGCGACAGGGAAAATCTCATTTGGAAAGAAGTCATCCGTCACTTTACTATCACTCATCAGTGGAGGGCTGGGAACGCACAAAAAGGATGCGACTCGTGCGGGGATGATTGGGGTGGGATAGGGGTGGTTTTAGATAAAAAGGCGAAAAACAAAAAGCCAGGATAGGAGGTCCCTTTTTCCATGGTGGGCATTAGAGGCGATCTTTAGACAGGAAAATTGAGATAAATGGGAAAGAATTTTACGGCTTTAACACAGCTCCTGTGGGAGCACAGGAGGCCCCTGTGACCGCCTCAGTCGCGCCCGAGGGACAGTCAACACGATCCAGGGGCTAGTTGATTGTTTTGGGTGTCAAAGGGTACCGGCCTACGCCACTTGTTCAATGAAATGGGACGAATTCGGACACAAAGCCGAACCGACAAGCAATTAGGGAAGTTTTTCTGTTGTCAAGGTTTCCTAGGGATTTCTGGGGACGGGAAATGATTCAATTTTCCCTTTTTTGGATTAAATTACATTGAGAACCTCTCAAATGATTTTAAGTGATAACTGCTACCAGTTGGATTTGTATCCTTCTAAACTCTGCTATCTTAAATCAGTAAAATGTCCTGCGGGATGTAAGCAGCTACTCATCGACATCCGGGAGAAAATTGAAATTTATGAAAAGCAGCAATTTGTCGGAGTGCATTAAAAGGAAATCCCGGCAGTATGCCTTTATGGAGTACTTCGGTCCTGGGTCGAGGCTTGGGAAACTTCTACCAATTGCCTGGAATAGCTTCTCTTATCCTGTCGCCCTTGCAAGCCCGCTATAATCTCGAAGACTATGCGAGATCTCGACGCTCATAAAATCCAGATTTATGACTATTTCCGGAGCACCGAGATCCTGGACCCGTTTACCTCCCCAGTTTGCCCAATGATGACAAGACGGCTGCTAAGGATCACGTGTCATTCCCGTCTCGGAAAAGACAAGACAATGCTCCATCCTACACAGTAGCCCCGAAAACCCCATAAATCTCCAAATCTGAGACGAGCTACTCGCATGCTTCTTCGGTGGCATTAAGGCAAAAAGATTGGGCCAGTGAGACCCATGCCGAGCCGAGGAGAATCCTTCGGAAGGACAAACAAGACGAGGATGCGGGATTGGCTAGGATTTTTCGGGTCTCTTGGCCTTATCCCGGCTCGAATTAGGGGGATTCTGGCACACAAAATTCAAACTAGCAACAATCAGTCAAACACTAAATGCTACTTATGTCCCGCTCTAATCCCGCCCCGCTCCCTACAATTTACATTGTGTCATCGCTTTAATTATCCTTTTGTTATCGGGACAAAAAAAAACGGCCGGGACTCCGTCGGGACGCCACCGTCCCGAGGTGGCTGGCTCTCCTGATGGATAAACAGAGTCTCCCAAGAGTACTTGGCAAATTGAGTGCGACTGTTGTGACTAATTTGATTACTTTAGAAGCTATCGAGAAAATCTTGGCTAAGTGGGCCGGGGAGAGTCATAACGACTGATGAATTATTCAGACGCACCGTCCGGAGGTGGTGGCTCTGGGACCGGGAGACGGCTATGAATTTTGTATGTTTTGCCACTCTCTAGGCAATTTTTTCCCTTCTTTTCCAGAGATCTGTAAGATGACGGCTTGGCGTTGTGCGGTGTGGCTTCCTGGGTGCACGCGCTTATCCGGGAATTTGAATAATGACGACTTTGGATATCGTTGAACTGAAAACGTTTTGAATTTTTTATCCAGTCGCTCGGCATTGATGCAATTTGTCAAGATGTATTGATGTCGAGGGAGGTTGAAAATTTTGGGAGTGGTGGGACCACCCCTTCGAATTAATGAGCAATTTTTTTTCGTCCAGATAGTTATTAACCGACTTCCAAAAAGGGAAATCTACTGTACCGATTTTGTCACTTGAAATTAAATATGACTGCAAAATTAAAATCTTTATTAATTCTTATTTACAATTTTAGATCGTCAAAATTGTTGGCAAGAAATCAGAACAGATTTGATTTTTTTTATAAATACGTGAAACGTTTTGAAAAATTATATAAAATTATAATTGTAATTTTAGAGAATAACCCTACATAGTATAAGAGGATTTATGACGATATTGATGAAATTGGAAGTACACTAAGCGGACATACACTAAAAGAAAACAAAAATTGAAAATCATCTAATTTCTATCAATGATTTTCAGCCTGCTAAATCATTTCGCTGATTTACTTATTAGGTGACTTTAAATGAACATTTTTCATAGAATGTAGGTAAATTGTCTACAGAAAATATGTAAATATCCTACAATTTATAAATAATTCGCTAATGTTATTTAGGTAAGTTTTTTAAACAATGTATCCAAATTTTTTATAGAATATAAACAAAATTTGTACAGATTATATATACATTTTCCTTAAAATGTAGACAAATCTACCACAATATATAGACATATATTATACAAAGTTTAGGAGAATTTGACAAACTATAGTCAAATTGAGTACAACCTTAAGGCAAAATTTGCTCAGAATGTAGACATATTTTATAAAGAAATTATGTGATCTTCCCACTTCTTGTAGGTGACTATTTTATATTGCAGAAAATGCTTATAATTTTTTTAGAACCATCAAGCTAGAGATAGTTATTTAGGTTGACGAAAATTTACCTACATATATTATACAGAACAAATTATATTTATTGTATTACATATATAAGAATCACAGTTAACAGCATATTTTGTTATTTAACTAGAGGTCCTTTTAATAACTTCATAGTCCAGTTTTTACGCCTTTTTCTAAAGGATATAATAAAAAAATATCAATATACCATAAAAATACTTACCATGAAAAATTGGCGATCATTTTTGCAACCAAAATTATACGCTTAAAACAAAACCACTTTCGTTCCCGGTAAAGAAAACAATTCGGTGAACATTACACTTTATACCAAAGCTAACTACAGATTTGGGTAAATTTTTCTACATATTTTGTAAAGAAGTAGTCAAATTATCTACTTTAATAAATAAATATTTAAAGTAGAAAAAAAACTCCTACTCGCATAGTTAGAATAGCTACTTGCCAAATGTCTCATATAAGCAATTATTCAAATAGCTCTATTAAGGTAGACCACCTAATCCCATTTAGGTAGAAAGAAAAACTAAAATAAATTTTCTTTTCAGATATATATAGAATATAGTTAAAATGGTGATAAACGTGGCAAGTAGAAAAACAATCTACAAAAACAATTTTCCACCTACGTCTCTATAGGTAAATAAAATAACAGTAAAATTAGTTATTGGTTAAATTGTCTACTTTAACGCAGTGCTAAATTTGGCAAATCATATTAGAAAATTCATTTACTTTTGTGGATTTTCACCTAAAACCCAAACGCCTAAACCGAAATAGGTGGCTTTTCTAAACTTGTTTTCTTAATGTAGCTATCGTCCAGAGGATTAAAATGGGGCTCAGTGTACATAAAATCGTTATAGTGTTGATATTTTTTTTGCTTCTCTATATCTTTAGTTTTGGGATAAAATAAAATATAAAATTTGCACCAGGGTATTCCTTGAGTAAATATTCTTTATAATTATTTTGTTATAAAATCCGATTTTAGTGATTTTTAATTTTCTTGATTAGAATTTCATTGAAATGGAAAACAACAGAAAGAGGAGATAGCTATATTGTGTTTTTGGGGGTCGCTGAACTAGACCTAAGGGGAGTAAATTTAATAACTTGGCTCATATATTACAAAAATAAGATCAAAAAAGGCATAGTTTTGCTGAAAAACTAACAAAAATGATTATATGTAAGATTTTGATATATCTGGTTAAAAATGAATAGTGTTAGTATAGTATGTAAAAACATTCCTACACGAAACTTCAATTAAAGGTTGTTGAAAATCAATATTGCAAAATAAATAGCGATTATATTTTAATGAAAACTTAAGAATTAAAACAAACATTTGTATTATGTTCAGAATAGCTAACAATAGTTGTTTTCTTAAAAAAAATAAAATGGTGCTAAGTTTGACTTAAGTACGACTTTAGTGTTATTCAAATCTTTAGTTTACTTTTCCGTAATATGATTAAGAGTTTGCATACAAATTCGCTATTGTTATTGAAAATTAACAGAAAGTTAAATTTTACTTTCGTAATCTTTTTCTACCTAACACGATGTAAACAGCAAACTCTATTTTGTCGTAGTTGCACAAAAGCATTCAATTAAAACGCTGCGTGCGACAGCAATGCCTTTACAAATTATCACACCTGAAAAACTTCCTTCCAGGCGCTACTCGTGGAAATAGGGAAATTGTTCTACAATTGCAGCTACTGCAGTCGCTCATTCCTGCAGGTAATCGGAATCGGTGCCGGGTAAATTTACCTATTTCCGCCCGGACACTTTCCATCCCTGCCCGTTTGTAATTGCCGGACTGTACCCGCCGTAATGTTTATTCCTCGACGGAACACTTTGCAGCACGGCAATAATTTCGTTTGCGTAAAGCTCTTTATAAAAATCCAGGCAAGGACTTTATTGCAAGTGGGTGCGACGGAGGGTAATCCAGAGAAAAACGATTATGAATACGAAAAGCTGCAAGTTCTGTAGTTACTCCTGGATGGGGAAGGAGCGGAGGAATTTCGCACAAATGTTTTTTCCTCAGAAAAATTCAACCCTTTGTTTATGTCGCCGCGCAGGGAACGTACCTCGGCAGATTGCCCTTTGCCACACACGATTCTCATGTTTTTTTCTCATGTGTATTTATGCACTCCGCCCGTCTCATGTCGGCGACATTTCTTTGCCTGCTCCAAGACGATGCTCCCAGACCCAGACTATGCATGGCGCGTACTGTTTTATGTTCCCGGCTGCATGCACAAAAATATCCTGGTAAAGGGTTTTATGGAGAGGAAGTTATGATGCACTTTTGCAACCCACATCCACCCTATCCTGCTTTGTTTCCAAAAAACACAAAAACAAATGGCTACATCTCAAAGGTGGGATGTCCCCCTCAGACAATTCGCAGAATATTCAAGGAGCTATGGATTGTAATGTTAAAAGGCAGAGAAACGAGTTGCGGGGGTCGTAGTGGATTCCAGAAAAATTAGATGGCTCCATCGTGCATGCATTTTATCAACTGCATTTTATGGGGGTAAAAATAACTCAATTTAAGTGACTACGAGTTCCGGGCCATCGCAGCAAAGTCGATTTTCTCAGAGTTCAAAGGAAGTAGGTTTGGGGATAGTGCAGACATGTCTTGGGTGCGGAGGCGAAATAAAAGTTTACTTACATCCAAACAGTACTAATTGGCAATGTATCAAATACTTTTATAGCTTTCGCACAGAATTTTCCTTCCCGGGAGATCGCCGACCATCGAACCCCATTTAACTTCCAGAAGAGTTTTATGACAAATCTTTTGCTAGAAAGGGGGATGCTGCTGCTTTTCCAGCTGCATTGCAGCATATTTTTACTTTGGGCGTGATTTATACAGCCAAAATGGCTAAATGCTTCCAAAATGTTCAAGATTTTCCCATTACAATTCTGGATGAAGGAGGATTGGGGTAAAAGAAGAATCGTTATATATCCTATTTGTGGATAGGATTTTTCCTGGATTTTATTCATAAATTTTCAACCAGCTTTTACTGGATAATAATAAGTTGCATTAAAACAGCTACCTATTGCACATATAATACAAATTTAGACTACACCTATTTTTAAAAAGTTACTATTAAAATTAATGTATTTTTATATTTTCAAATTTTAAATACTTTTAAAAATATAACCTTGTTAGAAATTAAATTACCAGCAATTAAACATTATGAATTGGGGCATTATAAAAATACGTGTTAAAAGAGCTCGTAATATAACTTAAAATAATTAATATTTTTCAGTAAAAAGCAAAATAATTGGTTTGCTTATGTTTTTTATATTACATATGTATGTAAAGATACCCTAAAGTTCGATTTTTATAAAACATTTTAAATTATCTTTAAAATTTTCTAGTTTTCATTTAACAAGACATTTTTTGGTATTTCGAGGATATACTCGTCCCTATCCTTATGAATGTAAAAGTGGTACTTAAATTAAATAGAAAATTTGAGTATAATAAAGTAAGAAATGATGGTATAGAAATATGGCTTATGTCTACTCTATTATATATATTTTATATTTTATTTAATGTTGAAGGCATTTGATTTGGGGAAATGATGGAGATGAGGAAGTTAGTGAAGAATAAATTAATTTGTACCCTTAGGTTGTCGGATTAACAGATATTGATTAAGGAAATATCTACTGATTAGCATAGTGCTTTGAACGTAAAGGTCACAAAGTAATCTGTAAACATTTCCGCGCTCCAATACTCTCCCTAGTAAACGATTAGGGGAGGAGTTACCCTGAACTTTGGTCTCTATTTGCAACTCACTCCAAAAGTATTAAATAATTTCGTGATAGAAAAAAATCGCTATCTTTTATTTATACAGCGCGACATCACCCGCGACATTTGTTGTTTGTTTCTGCCAGTCACCGTTCCATCCACTAAAGAAGAGAGGGAGGTGTATGACGATGTCATGTTCGCGGGGGTAAAACTTATTATTGATAGCTTTCGTTCTGACAGCTGACAAATTCTCTGAACAGAGGGGTATTAGCGTGTGTAGCATAGTTGGTGAAACGATTCTATCCAACTTCGCGGCCCTTTAGGTTAGAGGGGTGTCACCAGACGATACCATCTAGTCATGAGGTATGTCATCGCACCGTATTGCATCGAATCACATCGCACCGGACCGAGGTCAGGTCATATGCGGTCATTAAAAAAATTAGCCACATTGTTTGTGTCATAGCTTGACCCAAGTTAGCCGATTGAAGTGGCCTTGGCACCCCCATTAGACAGTACTTGCTAATAAGGAGATTAATTAATTGGGTCACATCGCAGTTGTACATCAATTAATGAGCATGATTACTTCGTTATTTGCTTTAATTACAACATAAACTCTTACTCTGCATAAATCTGAGCTTAAAATATGTAATTGCTGCAATGGAAACATTTTGCACATCATCGAATTTGCCCGACAAATAATTCAGTGAATATTTTATGATGTTGAATTCTGGTTTCAATTCAAGTTAATTATTTAGTAACATTGCTGATTTCAGATAAATTTAATAAATATGCCAATGGTTTAAATTTTATTAGGCAATAAGGTTTCATATTTTAAAAAGTGTAAAAAAACACAATACATACCTAGCAACGTACACTGAGTCAAAGTAACATCTTCTCAATTTTAAAGCCACTTTTCACAAAGCAAATTTCATTCTAATTTTCTTACAAATATTCACACAATTTTTATACTATATACATCTCTTTTCGTGTAATATTTTTTTAAAAAGCTCTGCCCAATTTTATGTAATCTGTAAGAGTCGACTATCCGAATTCTAATTTTGAAATTTGAAAGTGTTTTGTATTTTCAAACAACTGGTAGACTAGCAAGGGCTAGAAATATTGTAAAATAATTAGATATATGAAAAAATCAAGTTTCCTTTCATGGAGAAAAGATTTTAAAGGTTTTATTTATAGTATCCAATAATAATTTTTAGATTAGATTAAAATAATTAAGTAAATAGCATCATAACTTCTGTTTGCGCATAATTAAAAATATTTCATTTCTTTATTTTTTCGCCCGTAACGAAAAACGAAACAAAATAAATCCTTAGCGCTAATTAACCTAAAGCTTAAGGGGATTTAGTGAGGGATACTAGTCGAAAACACGGCGGCATTAGTTTCTGGATCATCCCGTCTCCACCGTAGCCGTCGCCGTCGCCGCCGCTACTGTCGACACGTCGGGACTCGCATTAAATCTGGAGACTTGCGGTGCCACAGCTCACGCCAGGTACCGACACCGAACTTTAATAAAAATTAATATTCCCTGGGAGTTCCTTCTTATTGTTTTAGCGGTAATGGGGCAATTACCAGAGCACGCTATAATAATTTGGCGCAGTGGTGGAGGTTGTAATAATTAAAAGGGGGCGCGGCATGGCAGAGGATATATCTGCGACAGTAAAGTGGCTGCGGCATGTTTTTCAGTTTTCAGCGGGCGGTTGGAGCGGAACGAAACGGCAGTGCTCCAGGATTCTCTGCCCCCCTACCTATCTCTTATATGAATGCTCTTTCTATCCAGAGGGAGCACCGGGTGCTCCTCCAGTTACGATGCAATTTGAACTCCGAATAAATTTTAAAGGGAAATGAAAGTTTTTCGTCCCGATGCCTTCTGGCATCGTGAATTAACTGGCAACATGATGTGGTAGCGGGGTACGGTTGGGCATAAGGATTCCTGGGGGAGAGAGTCCCAGAATGTGACATGTCTAGTGCACTACCATGGCTTGAACTATGCTGAGTGGTTTTTGTTTGCTTTTTGAGGCTTAACACCGTCAAGCAGGCATGGAAATTGGCGACATTTTAACTGGCCCGGAATGATAGTCAGAAAGGGGATTTGTGGGCTGATTAATGAACATGCACCGTGTGTCGCTGCACGAAAAACTTCTAATTGGGGGGCTTAATATGCATTGAATCGCAGGACTATTAGGGAGCAGATCCTTCTCAGTTCTCTGGGCCCTGAAATTAGGGATTTTGCTTATATGAGCACTCTCGGGGATTAACGATTGTCTGCTGTTCTGTACACATTTGTTACCAATATGTAAATGGCATACATATTACTTGTATAGAAATAAAAATATTCATACACATACAATTTATTTTTAAAATGTTTTTTCGTAGGTACTAAAACTTTGGTTTTTATTTTAAAATTGGTATATTTAGTTAAGTAAAATATCGACTTTAATAAGTAGGACCAAAACATATATTTCAAAATATAAAAGACCTTTTTGGTGGTTGAATATAATAATATGGTGTAGTATGGAATAACATAAAATTGTTCTACTCTTTTGCCTAGAACGACAGGCTTAATGAGCCTAATTTCTGATTATGAAGCTCTTGGCAGTGAGAGGGCATACCATAAATTATGGCATGGGTGCATTGAAGGCGCCAAACAAAAGCGGTCGCGGTACCCTAAACAATAAGCGGACTCAATGCAAATGGCAACGTCACAGCCACAATTAATTTTAGAATTTTCTCAGAAATCCCCAAAGAGGAGCTGTGAAGGGCTCATTGAAAATCCCCGTGCCTGAGCCTTATTAATCAAGCCACAAAAGGGTATTTCTTCTATAGAAGCTACTCTTGGAAACGCATCAGAGAATCATGGAAAATCCTGGAAAATCATGAAAATCCTCACGTCATTTTGTTTTGTATCCCATAAGGAGGTCCATTTTGGCACCTCCAAAAGAGATGACAAATTGGAAAACTTTAGGGGGCTGGGGCTGTTTTTAAAGTCAGTCACATCAAAAATTATTCAGAAATTATATTCTCTCGTCCGGAGAGGTTCTGTCAGAATTATGCACGGGATGTCTGGGGAATGGGGTTTGTGACTTGAAAAAGGAGTCATCCTTTTTCGTTAGAGTTCGACTAAAGGCCCTTTTTCCCATACAGTGCAAAACTTTCGGTAGGGCCGAGGTGAAATTAATTACGACCCACTCAGCCATTTATAATACCTTTACCCTCGCCTGGCCTGTGCGCTCCTCCTCCAGGAGTTGCCCCAGGCGCTCGTTCCGGGAGAGATTTTTACTAGTCACCGCTTACTTCTGATCCTTTAATGATAAAATGATACACTTCCAGGATGGGCTCATTGCGCGTCGCTTTTGGGGCCAGTACTTTGCATAAATGTACTTTTCAGGAGATTCTGCTCCCGCCCCTCCGGGGAGTGCCACAGGCAGAATGCCTGCTTAATGGGCACCCTATATACAAAGAGAGAGAGAGAGAGAGAGGGCGAACGGAAAACTTTTTATATTTTTATTTTTGTAGGGGTCGGAAAACAGCGTAGTATTCAATTACAAATTTTGGAATGGATGGTAGTCCCAGGGATACCCGGGATGCAAAAGATACGATGAGGTAAAGGAAGATACCGGACAGAAATTCCATTCTGATCTTGATTAATGAGATAATCCTGGAATTAGAAAAGCACCGGACCAGCAACAAAGCACTTCTAATTGTTAAGCCATGTCTGAGTGGGTGATTATCTCAATTACCTTGACCATTCCCGGGCTCTGGGCCAGTCACTTTAAAAATCCCTTGAGAGAAGGACTTAAGTGCCTTAAAGGGCAATTACCCTGATAAAAAGAGTTAAAGGGAAGTTTTTGAATTGCGAAAACATTTCTAAATATCGTCTAGGGAAAGAAAATAGCTACAAATTTAAAGATTCAGAGTTTCAAATGAGAGTCAAACGAAACTTATCCAATATCAGAGAAATTCTTTGTTTAATGTAGATGATCACAAATAATGTGATCCATGGAAAATAAATTAAATATAGAGCCACTCTTAAAGAATTTAATAAGCAAAATACATTTTATTTAAGAAAAATTGTTAATTTACGCTGAAATGGTTTTTTAAGAAAATGTTTACCCATATTGTTTTTATTATTATAACCAAAATTTTAATATTCTGCAAACGTGAAAGTTTTATATACTCATATATAAAAATTGAATTAGTCTTGTAGAAGTATACTCACATTTAAAAATATTAAATTCATCCTTGATTTCTTAATTAATATAATAAAATTGCAGAATATTGGTGAATGCAAGTACACTGGATTAAAACATATGAAAAGACAACAAGTTTTGCCTTATTTACAAATTGTTTAATGTTGAAATATGCTCGAAGATGTTAAAGAATGGCGCGAAGCTTTAGAGTTTAGAGACCTTAGAAAATCATTAGGTATATTTTGGTTTGAAGATCGTTAATTTTAATTATATTGATACTTTAAATTTAAATATTTGAGACAGATTCGATAGTACGAATGCAAGAATTACATAAGAGGTTAAAGTGACTTTGAGTAAAAAGAGATGCTAAATCTTACATAATAGTTTTTTAATATCTTAAAAGCGTTAAATCTTATATATCTTTTTGCCACCGTAAAAATCTGTGAAAATTACCTTAGAAAAGCAATCAACATCGAAACAAATCCTTATTTGTGAAGGAGTATCACCTCGTTAAACAAATTTTCCATAAAACTGCACATTTCTCCACAACCATTGATTTAATCGAGTCTTTTAGGTGAATTTATTTTGTAGCAATCTTCTTCTGGCTTTCTTTTTCTCCTTGATAGGTGTAACTGCCCACATCGAGGTCTTACAGTGAAATTTACGAGCCATAAAGTTCCCTCCATGACACAATTTTGATACGCAACCTCAAAATATGTTCTTGAGTTCAAGTGGAACGATTTAAGAGCTGTGCCCTTTTTTGGTTGGGGGGAGGGTGGATAGGAGCGAACAGATGGGGGCTGTTCCAGCCCAAAAGGCACTAACCATTTATGGGCAATTCCCTTTGAGTGGTTGCATGCCGACATCCTGACCAACCGAACGAACCTTCCTCAGGACAGAGAACCTTCATTCAATTGGTCCGTCACGAAAGGTTTTCAGGCTGACTGCCCAGCTGAGGTTGTAATTAAAAAACAAAAAAAAAAAAAAACAAAAAGGAAAAATTCGTAATAAAAGCGACAACAGGGGGCATAGTACTCATTAATGAGTGTCACACCTGGATTTACATGGGCTCGATGGGAAGCAGATATTTTTGCACAAATGCTTATCATTGAATCCAGTGCGTTCGCACGTGCTAATTAAATTAAATTGATGCGACTACGATAAGCCCTGACGTTGCGCGGGTATACCGAGGGAGCGTTCATTAGCCCTAATCGACTGAAGCTCGGGAGGATTTAATAAAGATCCTTGAAGTGATTTAATAATTTTAATGAAATCGCTCTGATTCCGGCCTCTATCTGTCGAAATCAATCATTGAACCTATCGCTCCCTGAACTATACAGTCGATATATGTGCCAACAAGCCAAAAGAAGATGACGCACACGTTTGACTTGCTTTCCGACACTTTGTCACCTCGTCATCCCGGAACATAGTGCCATCCAATTTTTGAGTAGCTATTGATCCCTGAAATGCACCCGAGCGGCCTCCTGTCACCAGAGTGAATTCCTGGCTGGCTGACTACTCCCTTTGCCCGGGCGTGCACTATGAAATATGTTTTTTGAGCTATGATTCTGCTTTTTCTGCATTCCATTAGCGTAAAAAGGTTTCAGAGCTATATGAAAGATTTATTTGCCATTTCAAATAATACACTGCTTCGACGGTTCCCGGAATTTTTGGGGAGAATGAGAGATGTGACGGCGAGTCACCAGATAAAGTGAGAGGATCCCTCTTTAGCTTATATAGTGCCCGTATAGTAGAAATGCATCATCAAACTTTTTTCTAGGGAAGGCATAGGGTTCCAACAAACGTTCAATTGGATGTATAAAAAATTTAGGTATGATAGGTGCGCTCTATGTGAAGTGGGTTATCGGATAAATTCGATATGATTCACTTTATGAAGAAAAAAACTTTAAAAGGGTCAAAGGAAGTAGGTAAATGAGGCCTAGAAGCTGAACACCATGAATGATGGCAATTGCCGGCATAAATTGAAACTTTAATTCAATAAATATTACCTTTTATAGGTGTGAGTAGATTAAGGGACTTTTCAAAGAGGAAATTCAATCAATCTTCATATTCGTTTTGGGGCTTTTAATGTTCGAATACTTTTTTCCACGTAAAGCAACAAGTATTTCATTTCACTCGCAGGATGAATATTCATTTAAAAATAGAAACCTTATGTTCATATTTTAACTTTAAAAAGTGGTAAAGACAATGTAATTATTTACATAAACCAGGTTAAGTGTAAACATCTTTGGTTTAAGAAAAATGCTATAATATTAATCATATTTCTCAAACTTACTAATTCTTAATTAAGAGTAAAACGAAATAGTCTTTACTAAATATAGAAATGTTTCAGATATAACAATTTTATCATTCCTGAAGGGGTTAAGCTAATTTCTAGATATTATTTTAGCGTAAATTTGTCAAAAAATACCTAGACAATGTGTTAACTTTGCATTTTCCTACTAGAGAACTAAAAAAACGTTCATTTTCTATTCAAATTGATGACATTCTTAAAATTAGGTTTCACAATTCCTAACCACCAGCGGAACGTAAACAAAGTAACCAAACCCTTGAGCCAATCTGTGAAAATATTTCAAAATGCAATTGCTGCACTTGAAGGGAAAAAGGTTCACTGGAAAAGGAAAGGATCTTGCAAAAAGAGGACTCATCCGCCATCGCTAATAACGTGAAAAGTAAACGCCGGCGAATCTGTAAAAAGGCGATGCCACCAAAGAACCACCCTCCCCTGTAAAGTGCCCGAACCCTATTTCAGCGAAAACAATAGCATACCATCATTCCACTGTGTTGACTTTCATCTCCAAATAAAATTCCGCCGCCATACTCCTGGCTTTATGCCATCAAAGGAATTCCCCGAACTATTAAAAAAAAAAAAAAAAAAATACTGTGATGGGAGACAGAGTGCCGCCCGGAGTGCTAGGACCGGGAGAGGATAAAGCGTCCGGAGCCGTTTCTTTCCTTTTTAAATCGACGACGATGTCAATTTTTCTAACCTGACTTTGAGCGGGAGTGTTTACCCACTTTTAGTGGACCGGCTACGAAGCCACCACCTCCGGCTGCTTCATTCCAACTTTCATATTAATTTTTTGCTCGATCCAGAAAAAAAGTACAGGAGTAGCTGGCCTCCTTGTGGTGCTTTATGTCTGGCAGCTATTCGTTAACCTTCTTTGTGGTCGCTATTATAAAGCAGAAAATATTGTTTGACTTGGCTCTATTAGCGTTTGGACAGGCTCGACGGCAGAGCCCCACTTTATGGGGCGGAACTCCACGTGAATGCCTCAATGTGAGTCAAGGCCTAGGCGTAGTCGAGTTAATGGTCCGGCTTCAGGTTGCTTTTATGCAACACAATCTGGAGCTAGACCATTTCAGGATTATGGAGAGCATTGCCCGTCCTTCAAAAACCCAAAAAAGATAGGTGAAATGCACGAAAAAAAAGTTCATGGAACTGAAAATATTTCGTACAATGGAGTTCGGAACAGAATGCCTAAATCATTTTGCAAATACCGCAATATATTGCCGTAATTAATCTCCATAAAGCGAAGAGCTATCTGGTAGGTTTCTTCAGAGATTGCTCATAAATAACACCCTTCGAGGGCCTGGATGCATATCCTGGATGGAGTAGGGCTACCTTGCTGACCAGACGGGAGCCTGCGAATCCAGGAGTACTCTATCAATCTCATTGGCAGCTGCACTCAGCCAGAATAGATGTCGTTGCAGAAATGGATAATTGAAATGTTTGCCGGACTAATCAGGAACTAGCTCGGGTCGAAATTGTAGGGAGAGGGCAGAGAGCTCTCTTAAAATATGGACTAAATCAATTTTTCGATTGAGATGAAAATCAAGATTACTTACAATGGGTTTAATACACACCTGTAGAAAATTGCTTCTTCCGAAATTGGTGTCCAATCTTAAAGGTGTTAAGTGAAAATTTACTTAACTGAAAATAATAATACAATATGTCTAGTTTGATTGTTATTAAATATGTAAATTATACTTTGTGTTTTAATAAAACATAAAATTTGTATACTTGAGGAGAATAACACAGTAAGCGCCAAAACTCATACTTTACTAGAGGCGAATTTACTTAAAAATAACTGACAATCTCGACATTTAGAAGCGACTTATACAATTTTCTAACTCCGCCGTTATGCCGATTTCTGTAATTACGGTTTTATACTATTGAAAAGTATATCACATACTATAGGAAAATGCAAAAAACTCGAAAAAATCACATTTTACGGCCTTAATGCTTTACTGAAAAGGAAATTTAATAGACGTTTAATTTATTTTAATACAGGTGCAGCTCGATAATTAGAAAAAAAAAGTTTCGGCAAATTACAATTTTCGAGATTTTCCAATTTCCAAGTTTTTTATTTCAATGCGGAAAATCCAAGAAATAACATACCACGCAATGAAAACTTTAAGCATATTAGTACATATTCAACATAATTTATGTACCTAACTATGTAACTATGTAAAAAACTCGTCTAATGTAGTCTGCCTCTTCTGCCAAGTTGTCTGTGCTAACAGTCCAACTGCTTTTTCACGAATAGTTTGGATCGTTATTACTTCTGAAGATGTCAAACGATTTTCTTGCGCCCAAATCAACAGGCCATTGGCGAAAGTGATTGCATCTGTATGTGAAATGGTTTTTTGCGGACCTTCATCCTCCGACTCAAATCCAGTGCAAGAGTTTGAATCATTTTGGCTATTGCAAACAATTTCATCTGCATTCAGATTTCAATATCTTCTGCCGTCATATCCTATAATTCCGTAAAATTTCCTACTTTTTATACATACAGATACCCATGACAGATTAAAAAATTTACCTCTCCAAAATGTCGAAACATTGCAATAGTTTCCTGAACTACCTGATTCATTGGGTTACTTCGGATTAAGGCAGCTAGTCGAGCTAGTGGTAATGTGTCTTCTTCATCGAAGTCACTCTCAACATTGTCAGGATTTTTGTTAATCTCAAATATTTTTTTCCAACATTCCTGGAGAACTTCTGCCGAAAGTTTATTCCAAGCCCCTTTCAAAAAAAGGATAGCCTCCCGGACTGTTACTTTCTTTAATACTTTTAATAAAAAAAAAAACCAATTTTACGACTTAATTTAACTTCACGGCTTGAAAATTAGAATTCATTTTTCTAATTTCCAAGCTGTGCGTATAAAAGTAATTCGTGTTCTAATTTCCAAGAAATTCTAATTTGTGCGAATTCAAATTTTCGAGCTGGTACTGGTACTGGTAGTTATAATGGTTGGCTTGCAAGATCATATGATCTGACTGTATTAGACTACTTTTTGTGGAGCTATGTGAAATATATGATCTATGCTAATAATCCATAAACAATTTCGGAATCAAAAGATGAAATTATTTGTTTTATAACTAAACTAGAACGATATTTGTTGATAGACCTACTTAATATGTCGTTGAAAGAGTCGACGTCTGTCAACGTGCCAGAGAAAATCATTTAGCTAATATTTTGTTTCATCAATAATTCCCAATTCTGTACTTCACACTTATTTTAATAAACTTGACTTTTTCATTTAAAAACAATTGTTTTTTATAAATAACTTCAAATATGGACACTTTATTTTGTGGTTTTGTTAGTGCTTAACTAATAACTGGTACCAATTGCTATAAATTTATGTTTGGAGTATTGTAGTTCGTAAAATTCATTCGAATAAAACATATGCTATACTTATAGCTACACTATAGACTGTAAACAAAAGTATGAGGCGTGTATTTAGAGCTTAATATTGAATATTTTCAATAATGGGCATATCTAAGAAATTAGAAGAGCTGCTGGAAGTTATTGCTGATATTAACTCAAACATAATCCATACTATTGAACTGTTCCCTAAAAGCAGTAATTATCGCCGGAAACTTTCGTTCATTGTTTAAATATTCACTGGCCCATAATATGCAAAGTATAACTTAAATTGTTGGTTCCGGAAAATTTCTAATTGGTGGCCAAAATTGGTTCTAAATAGCGCGTGGAGCGTAAACGCAATTGGCAAACAACGTACCAAATTTAGATACAATCGGCGAAATCAACACAAATAATGTTGATTTAATAATCGCCTAATAAATAACCTCAGGGCTAGCCCGAAAAATAGGTCCCTCTGGTGTGTGGCATTGTTCTAAACGCTGCTCTGCGGCGCCAGAGGGCCCAACAGAACAGGTGAGCCTCGGTGCGGGCTCAAAGGTGAGCCGCATGGCAAACGTTTGTGGAATTTTCTCCCATTTATCATCCCGGAACTCGCGGCCCCGCCATGAACGAATAATTTATTGTTTATCGCGATATTTTTCTCCGCAGGGCAGTTTTCATTATTTGCCCAATATTCGGAGTATCGCTGCTAAGCAAACAAAGGAGCATTGTCCCGCGAATGCATTATCAATTTCATCCGTATCAATTATTGTCTCAACAGTTCTCGGTTCGCTGGCCAAAATGTCCATTATGCTGCGGCTCGTGGTCCGTATTAAGCATTGGCGCGTGCCAACAACACCAATCCTCAACCCTCCTATCCGATTCCCTACCATTCAAAGCAATGATTGCAGTGTGCAGATTTATTTCCCAATTTTAAACATATCATCAAATTGTTAACATATCGGGAAATTGAAGGATTGTATGAATAAAAATTTTAATGCTCTGTTTTTCACCGAAAGTGTAGACTGACCGACGTCTGTACGAGTCGGAATTGGTAAAAGGAAATGGCTTAATCGGATGACGAAATTGAATATTTGCGCAATGTTTTGGAAGTACCAACCGACATTAACGCCAGCGTGTATTATTCCGAGAAATTTAAAATAAAAGTCTGTGATGGATAGGTTAAATAGGTTAAATAACACAACACTCAGAGGAGTTATTACTTTAAAGTGATCAATTTGCATGTTTAATGCAGTTTGTTATACTTTAAAAATAGGCATACAACCCGTAGAATACAAAATTTTTTTGTACTTTTAAAAGTATGGAAGCACGTTAATTGTATTGCGTAAAGTTTTACTCAAATTTCAGTTAAACTTATGTTGTCCCAGCTTAAGCCTAGTTTAAGTTGGCTCAAGTCGGTTTTAAAATTAGCTTAGGCTTAGTTTAAAACAAGCTCTATATTAAGAAAAAATTTGAAACTTTAAATAATTTATAAATCGACTAATTTTTTAACACGTAAAAGTGAAGTATGACTAAATAAGAAAAAATTGCTTTCAGTATTCACCAAAGATGAGCAAATTATAATCGATGATTATTTACATGATTACAAGATGTAATCGATTACAATGTTATGCGATTTCAACAATTATTGAATCAAAAGGGCAATTTCAACATTACAAAGTAATCCATAACCAGGAATGATTCCAATTACAGTAATTTGCTATAGTAATACAAAATGATTATAATTAAAATTACTTTTATCTCTTTACTGCCAGTACTAAGAAAAATGTGTAGGACCACTTCAATATTTTGTGAACCTCTTGTTTTTCGAAGCATTCTATTTTCTTTCTGTCTTATTTAGAATAAGCAATATTTGGAAAACAAAAAGTTTCTAAAGCATTGAGCTGATTTAAAAATGTTGTTAAATATTGGACCAATTCAAAGAATTTTTGCAGCATTGAATGATTTATGAAAAAACCCTTACCAATGATGCTACAACTACGTAAACTAGCATTGGATTAGAATTGTGAATCTGATAAATATTCATCCTTATTACGAGCAAGCAAGATTTCAAATAAAAAATCTGGGGCGTATTTTTTTCTGATTAGAAATTTGTATTCGAATCGTAATTAAACTTGGCGTTCGGTTAACATACACCTTTTTATTATTTTAACATATTTTACGTCTTATTTAAAACAAATACATCAAATCAAGAGTCAAAATTAGTTTGGAATAATTATTTTTTAGATTGTTAAATTTAATCAAAATCTTAATTCGTTTCATAATTTTGAGGAAGTAGTTAATTGACGATTGAAAGTTAATTTAACATGAGTATGTTATTTCTCTGGAATGCCCTCCATCTTCTCTTCTGATTCTGTTTGCCCTTGGGATACTTTAATCTGAATTACGATACTTTTTGATGGAATAGAAATGTACTTTTGATATGAATTCTGATACTGCGCTTTTAATTTTGATACTTTCAAAATGAATTGATTGATTGTTGATAAGAGAAGGGGGATGGTAACAATAAGTGCATATGAAATTTTTGCCTGCTAATTCGTGTACTAAATTTGAAAAAAACAACGCTTGTATTGTAAGAGTTTTACAACACTAAAAAGCTTGTCTCTTTTTCTTACAAACTAACAATTTTTCCAGAAACCTTTTGATTTTGTGGAGGTATACTAGCCCATTTGTGTTGCATTCGTTCCTATAACTCATTTGGGACATTTGGTAGTTCTGAATAATTTGGAAGTTTTGTTTTTGGAAAAACTCCACAAATTCCCTATTGGGTTCAAGCCCAAGCTTTGTAGGGTAAATTGTTCTTCAAAATATCTAAATACTCCTCTTTATTAATTTTGCCATATATTTTCATTATTGGGCCAACACCATTTGGAGTAATAAATCCCCAAACCATTATTGATCTGCTGCCGAATTGTACCATGGGTTTCACACATGCGGTTTGAATTTCTTTCGGATTATTCTTCCAAAGCCATGATCGACCGTCAATCTCGAATCGTTTTATTTTAATCTCATCTAACCAAATAACCTTAAATGTAATTCGCAGCATTAAAAATTATTTATATTGAGAATATTGTGACAAACAGTATCAGATTAAAATTGCTGTGCCTCTGGAAAAAACGTCTCCTTTTGTATAACATTTTTTGATGAAAGGGCTGGCTTTTTCTTTTGTTCACCTACTTTTAAACCAATTCTGTTCAACGCACGTCGAACAGTCCCTGGACTTACATTTTTTCCAAGTACAGCAATAGCCTCTTTGGGAATTTTAACACTACCACGCCAGCCAATATCACGTGAACCTCTCGGCGATAAGTTTCTTGGTCTTCCACCTGGTGAAGACTTTCCCACTAGCTTTTTTTATTCAAAATATAATAGCGATGTTAATATTGTAATTTTTTGCACTTCTTCGCACAGACTGACCACCCTCCAATAAATTAAG
Source organism: Philonicus albiceps (assembly GCA_963969385.1). Taxonomy (NCBI): domain Eukaryota; kingdom Metazoa; phylum Arthropoda; class Insecta; order Diptera; family Asilidae; genus Philonicus; species Philonicus albiceps. The sequence goes on from OZ017775.1 coordinate 9,502,419, forward strand.
AATATTTTTCACAAATTCTTTTCATTTGTCTCTACCACAATCGTTGTATGATTTACTCACTAAAATCCAAATGCAAACTGAATGACTGGTCTATTTGTAATCATTTTATTCATAATGAATAATTTTATTTATTTTTTTTTATTATTTCGCAAGATAAAGCAAAGTGTTAATAAATGACCTATTTAAAAATTTACGATAATTTATTGTCTTTTGTTAAACGATATTTTTGTTCTTTCCTAGCAAACATTGAAAAATTTTTGATTTTCAGGGTATATATAATTTTTTGGTCTCGAAGCAGTAAAGTCTGTCTACATTTCTCGTAATATTAAAAAATTAAAACCTCTAGTTTAAAACGCAGAATTAAGTACATCTGTAACGATCATGTTACAGTTGTACACTTGAAGAGTTTTTCATTTACTATGATAACATGACAACTGTAACATAAAATAATTTTCTAAAATTTTCTATTTTTCGCGGGCAATAAATTTTATTACATTTTCGTGATGCAAGCTTATCATAAACTTTATTTTTACGATTTAGTTTGATATCTCTTTCTGCTTCTTTAAACATGAAAAAAAGGCTTAGAGGATAACGATTTCTATAGTATTTTATTTTGGATGGGAAATTTTAGGAATATAGTTTTGAAACCTTTTACTACCTTAGAAATGATATATCGGTTTTCCTATGTTTACGCGAAATACCTTGAGCCAATATATAGGGTATTTATTTTCAAAACAATTATCGCCGATGACGTTATCAGTTAATTTTAATCAAATAAGTTTGTGTAGTTAGGTTATATTTATTAAAATATGTTTATTTTAATAAATGTATTTCAAAATGCATATTTACCAAGGTATTTTTGGTTGATTACATTAAAACTGTAAGGTAATAAGAGGGTTAAACTGACATGATGCTCCATTATTTGTGTTACACAAATTTTAAAAGTAGCATTTCGTTTTTCTATAGTCATAATTATAAATAAACGGTACAAGCTTAAATTAATTTTAAAATTATCATCGATTTCGAAATATCATCCTCCTGCTCTGATTATATTTGGGTCTAATTAGTTTAACTAACGTAAAGTCGTTGAAGAAAAACATTATGACTTTAAAATTAAATTCGGGAGCTTAATATATTTAAATAGATTTGTTTATCATCGGAATTCTGAAAAAAATAAATGTAAGAAAGAAAGCGAGAAAAGGATAACTTTTAAATTTGTTTACTATCAGAAATGCACTTTATTACTTTTCTGTTCACTTGCTCATTCTGAAACTTGAAAGATTTTAAAGAATTCGATATTATTTTTGTATATAATACTTACGTTAGGAATAAAAACGCCTCTTCTATATATACAAATATGAACATTTATTTAATATCCTCACCTCACATAGTATAACAATTCAAATTCCACCTTAAATCTTAGTCCATGTGTCGTGTTTCATTAGAATTAAAACAGTTTTCATTTTTCTGTCTAATCTTTCGTTACCAAATTTCCACAAAATTATTCAACCTAGTTGAAAAAATCTGTTTATCTGTAAACTTACACTTTTCGTAAAATTCTTCTATAAAAAATAAGAAAGAAAAAAGAAACAAGTTACCACACCATCATTTTCGGATCCTGTTTTTAATTTTTATTAAACTTCACATAAAAGCTATTTTTGGCTTAATTTGTTCACTTTTTTGTTGTTTTCGTTTTATTATAAAAAATCGCTTTTGTATTTATTGATTCGCTACACACTAGAAATTCCTTACAATTTTTCACAATGTCTAAACGTTTTTCTTACTAACCATCATCTTTCCCTCAGTCCACCTCGTTTTATTCTCCTTCATAATTTTATTTTGTTTTTGTTTTTTTATTTTTATTCTTTTATTTATAAATTTTGTTTTTTCTTGAATGTCTTTAAGCCGTTTAATTTTTACTTATAGTTTTACTTTTATTTACTCATTTCATACTATTTATGCATTTTTATAGTGATTTTACAGAATAATGAGGACTAACAAAACAGCAGTTAACTTATTTTGCCCAGTGGGACGGATAATTTAACAAATGCATTTTTATTTTATTTACAAAGAAATTTCACATTATTATAATCGAAGTGAGAGGAGTAGAATCCCAAAAAGATGGAGCTTTTTATGATTATTATGCTTTAATATTATTATTATTAGTATTATATTATTTTTTTTTTGATTTTTCTTTTATTTATACTTTACTTTGATTTTAAATTTTATACGCTCTCTAAGTCTATTTACAAAATTTCGTGGTCAGCACAAGAGGGAATGAGGATGTTAATTGTTTTAACTAAATTTTCTAAGATTGGTATATTTGCCTTTCTTACTTTTAGACTTTAACTAAGTTACAGCTAAGATTCACAATAAAAATTGGTAAATGTGGAAACAACAAATGTTTGAAAATTTTTAAAAATTCATACAGAAAAGATATTAAAAAATAAAATAGAATTAACATTTAACAGTTCTTTAAAAAAGGAGGGACATTTTTAGAATGTCTAATTTTTCTATAGCCTGGGATATATTTTGAATGAGCTAAGATTACAATTTTAGGAAATATTTTGAATTTATAAAATTTAGATTCATCATTCAGAATTAATAATTTGGTATGATTCGCAAACTGTTTACAAAAGCTTTTAGGTTGAAATTTACAATTAACACCATTTTGCATGAAACCGTCCTTAAATAGTTTTTTGTATTTGTTTTTTTTTTTTTGATCTTCTTAAAGTTGGTTTTTATACTCCTTAAATATTAATTTATTGTTAATTTCAAAACTATATTTATTGGGACGAATAAAGTTTAAATAAAGTAAAAATCTAGAGTAACATGAAATGTTCGTTGAATTGTTTTATGTAAAGCATCCACTTAATCCTGAGCTTCTCTCCTTTGTTTCCAATGAGCTTTCGGAAAATGTTGTCCTTAAAGCTTTTATTATTCACAAGTTTTTCGGAAGCTTTCATCCTTTCGTCTCGACGAAGTTCATGCACTTTTGTACTTAAGCCTCAATCCAAATTATTTTATACATAAACCACATACAGGAGAAAAGTTTACCCTATATGGTAAAAAGGCTTTCGTTAGCCCAGGAAAATTAGCTTTCTAGGAAAAAAACTGCGGATTGGCGAATGAATATTAATGGTGAATTGACTATTCAGTGTTGTATAAAAGTTTTTAGACAGTTATATCTGATAAACTCTATCCGCTATTTGTGTTATTTGGAAAGTTGTTTGCTTTGAGGCTTATGCGATTTAAGTAGAGCAAAATAGTGTAAGTGAAAGTTGGGAAATGGGTTTAACTTGCTCAATTTAATTTTGTTTTAGCTACTTTTATATTTTTTTCGACATGTACGAAAACTAAACAATCTTTTAGTTTTATTATAATATAAATATAAAGGATAGTTTTTATTGTTTGTCTATTATAGCATATTTTGAACATACCTACAAAAATTTTATGTTTTCTAATACGAGTGGTATTTTCGTTTTTACAAAAAAAGGAAATTGTTCTATGATATTATAAAATGATTAAAACTCAGATACGGTAATAAAAATGACTGAAGTTAACGTGATTTATGTTATTTTTTTGAAATATATAAAGGAAAATTATTTCACATTTTGTAAATTGAGTACACCTACATTTTACTGATAAGATGTAAAGTAATTTTAAAAAAATTGTGTTTCTTTAAATATAAAACATTTTCTACAAAAGTTTAAAATAAATAAAATACTAAGTAAAATTATTAAAAAAAAATTTAGGGGCCTATTGCAAGTATTCACTTTTCAGTCGAATCGAAAGCCAAGTTACTGAAAATGCGCTGCATTTTAGTTTAAAAAATTCGGTTTCGATTCGAACGAGAAACGATATTAGGCCTTCACTTAACCCTTTAAGCGCTGAGTTATGTGAAGTTAAATGTGTGCTCTGGACTGACTACGTTTTACGACGAATCACAGGGCTGTCTGATTTTTACAACGGACCGCATCCATGGGTTGGCTATCATTCGATTGGAAAATATCTTGATCGTGAAATAAAAGGCCTTAACCTTTTGAGCGTTATAAATTCATTATAAGGTCAAATTGGCTCAAATTGAATAGCTGTGGAAGAACCCATATTTGCGTTTATAGCCCAAATCGAATGGTTGTGTGGTCACCCATATATGCGTTTATAGCGTTCAAAGAGTTAAGGAAGATAAGAAAATGTTTAATTTTTTGAGTAGTAATATCAATTTTGTAATAATAATAAAATAATTAGAAATATTTTAATGTATTATGTGAAAATTATAAACAGAATGATTTTTTGTAACAATAACTACAATTTTATCCGTTTTACATTTTTTTTGAAATTTTAATCTTATAACGTTTATTGCTGAATTTTCCCATCTAAAACTCCACTTATTATAATGAAGTACTTGAAAATTCTGCATTAATACAATTATTAATTATTTACTGCACCATATAAAATTTTGTATTAAAAAACCCTGTTCTCCCAGAATATTTTTATTAGCTTCTAGAGAATTTTGTTGCTCTTTAGCATTTTAATAAAAGTTATTCATTCGAAAATGGTGAATTTTATATTCAGCTCTTTTCACATATATTGCCTTTTTGTAAATTGTTTTATACTTTCAAAATTAACAAAATAATTTTCTATTAGTGTAAATGTAAAATAATTTATCCAGTTGATGGTTACTAATTTTGAAAAATTATAAAACTCAAAAGATGTCTGAGAAAAACTCGAAGTTGTTTAGCAAATGAGTTTTTATTTTTAAGTAAATTTAGACTTTGTTAATAAATCTTTCTGATTCATAGACCTTTTGTTGAATTTTAATTAAAAACGAAATTTTTAAATGTTTTTGTATTTAATTTTTGTGTTTAAAAGAAATACTATTAAAATGAATCCCCATTTATTTATGATTTTATTCCCTTGAACATTTTATTGAAGATATAGAAAAATTATAATGTTTTAATTAAAATTAATAAATTGTTAAAATTGCAACAAATATTTTTACAAATTGCGCGCATAATATGCACAGTAAGCTCTATTAGCTCTTAAAGTACAATAGAATCTTATAAAATTTGATTGTCCTTAAAAATAGAAGAAAATAAACGGATTTGTTAATTTAAAAATTATAATAAAAAGCATAAAACATTTGCATTTTAACTATTCATGTTATTTTGATAAAGGCCTATGGGGGAGGCATTTGAAGGAGATTAGTGCTGACCACTGTGGAAGAAACATTTTCTAAACGATAACAAGAGATGATGAAACAAATTCGACTAATCAACTGCCCTTTTACAGTCGAGCACAGAGTTCACAAGTTTTACATATTTCATAATTCCTTTATTATCTACATATTACTTTTTGTCTGTTTATTACTTAGACGTTAAAGTTGGAAGTGAGGTGTATCACCTCCGTCTCCAATCGATTTTGATTTGCCTTAAAAATTGTTTTTTTTTAAACTATATATATTTATTTTTTTTTTTGCTTATTACTCCATCAGCTCTTTGTCGAGTATAAATAACGAGCAATGGGCCCTTTCACCCACTGCTCCTAAACGTATGTAGTTTAGAGTGTAATTTTTATTTGTTGTGTTATGTGTTTTTTGCGGCTAGTCCTACTTGCCTACTTGCTACTAACCTGCCCCCAAAAAAAAAGATGCCCCCATTGCTTAGTTCTAGGCTATGGAAATGGAATTTGATTTCGACGACGACTGCCCTCTACCCGCCACTGCTCTCCATCCCCTCTTCCTGGTCCAGTGTCTTACAGCATCCGTGTTATTTTGTTGTTTTTGTAATTTCGTCGTGGACAGAGATTTGATGGGATTTTGTGTGATTATCAAGAGTTGCTGAGTTTCAATTTGTTTGTCGCACTGTGGCTGCTGCCCGTGCTAAGTATCCTCAGTGGCTGTAATTTTGGGGAATTTTGTTTCCTTGGGGCAGGCTGGGGGGTATAGCAATGAAGATGGCTCATGTCTTTGGCAGCAGTGGCGTCGTCTTTGTTGTTGTCATCGTTTTTAGCGGCGGGGATGTTGGCGGTTATTTTGGCAGTGGCATCTTTAGATTCCAATTTATTGCTATTGCCAGTGGAACAATTTGTGCAGTCTGGGGGGGTTGATGAGAGGGCACGCATGAGACTGCTCAAATCGCTGCTTAGAACGATCGATAGAATGATTGTAGCGTAAAAAATCACATCAAAAGTGCTAACTGCTGCCGCTATCATGCCGCTAGCCGTTACAGCTCTTGTTGTTCTAGTTCGGCTGACACATGTTATTGATGATGATGAGCCCGATGACGCCATGTCTGCTGAAATGAAAAGTTGTGAGGTCATTTCATGTTCACAGAGCCGAACAAAATGGATGTGTGTTCTTAGCTCTGTCCCCTGTCCTCTCTGTCTTGTTTCCATCACCGTATATAAGAGGAATGGATCACCAGACCCGGTCGTTTCTTCCCGGTTTTCTACCATCCCCCCCCTCACGGTTGTCTTCTCACACCAGAAACAAGCTAAAATGGACAGGACACAGGGGGTAGAGCTAGGACCACACCGTACATATATATTTTCGGGACACTGTGGATGCTGCGTAGATTTGCGGGAGTAGAGAGCATCACTGGTCCCCGTTTATCTCGAGTGATATATTGAAGAGCTGGTCGGGCCGCCGAGATAGAGCATAAGTCATCAAGTTTTTGTTATCATTCGCAGATATAAACATCTTTTGATTGCACGAAATCATTTTCTGGGAATATTTGTTAAAGCGGCAATATATCTTCATCGCAGGCATTAGGCACAGCAGCGGCCGAAGTGAAACTTTCTCGGAGCCTTCTGTAGATATCGCTTTTTGAGATGGACACGGGCAAGCACACATCCCCCTGCCCGCCCCTTCAGGGGATAAGAGGTGGGCCTAGATTACATTGAAAATGGTAAGTAAAATAAGTGGCAGGACATAAAAACGGACAGAACGAAATCATATAGCAAAAATATACAGTCCAATGGACGATAGAAAGTGGGCGAAACGTTCTGTTTACATATTTTGCCCATTCACGGCGAGTATATTTTATGTAATATTTTCTATAATATGCAAAGGAGGAGAGTGTGCCCAGTGCGAATGCTGCGGCAAATGGAGCGAAAGGCTGTGCCGTTGAGCATCCTGCGCTCGAATCCCATTATGCCCCCAATGATGGATGATTTCAATAATGGATTATGATTTATGGAGGCGCTGAAGGAAAAATAGTTTATTCATGAGCGCTAATACGATCGTTTGTTTGGTCACCAGGGGGAAAAACATAATTTGAATTGAGCTAACTGCAGCTTCAGCGGGCAACACCATTTTTCTTCGAATTAATCTGATACGTTACGCCGCCGAAATGTTCTTCGGGACTCGCCTGTTATTTTGGATGCCAAGGAGGGGCTTGAGGAGCAATTTCATGAGTCAACATAATAACAGTGTTGGACTAAGTATGCCACAATCAGAAATATATTTTCTTTTTTCTTTTTTTTTTTTTTTTTTGGGGGGCGTAGACTAATAGCTTTGTTTTTGTTGCTAATGCTCCGATCGTTAGAAAGTAGGGCTAGTGTAAGTAGGAGTGTAATTGTAGGATTAGGAACTTGCCTGCACGTTTTCATTTCGTGTTACGAGATTTAACGGAGAACATTTCAGAAAAAAGTGTTTATTATACATTATTTCAATAATAGAAGCTAAGGCCCCGGGTGAAAATAAAAGACCGAAATATAAAAGAAATTCGGTGCTGTTTAGGCTTAAGTGTTAAATGGTAGGAAAGGTTGAGAATGCGTTGAAAACTAGCCGAGATGGTAAACGCAACATCTAATCACAACAAGTACATGCCGATATTTAAAAAATAACGAACCGAAACGAGGACCGCATGCACGCTGATACGAGGTTTGTTCAACAAATAGGGAGACTTTTCATTTTTCTTGAAAAAATATTTATTTATACACCAATATCTATTTTTTCCACTTTAAAGTAATCCCCCTAAGATTTAATGGACTTATGGTAGCGCTTTTTCCAATTCTCGAAGCACTTCTAGTATGATTTTTTTAGTATGGCATGGCCTTGAGCTCTTGCAGCCACGCGATCTTTATCTCCTTAATCATGGTAAATTACCGTCTTTTCATAGGTATTTTCAGACTTTTTCGATGTCATAACCCATGTTTCGTCGCCAGTTATGACCCTTTGGACCAAATTTGGATTGTAGTTGACGTCATTAAACAGATCCTGAGCGATGCTCAAGTGATGGTTATTTTGGTCAAAATTTAGCAATTTTGGAATAAACTTCACACGTTTCATGCCATGAGTCAACCGATATGACTAAGAAAAAAAATCTCCTAAAAAACCCTTTTTTCATTTCAATTAGGCATGACCCCTTAAATAAAAGGAAACACCGCTCTAGGATTTTCGATATAATTTTAAGAGGTTCAATTTTCGATTTTTTCGCAGCGCCTTATAGTGCGCGCTGAACACGATAAATCACTTTTGAAAATTTAAACGCGTTTTGCTCGAAAGTTTACTCTAACAGCGTTGCATGGATCGATTTGAAATTTTAATAGTAGCTTCACAATCATATTTTCTATGGAAATACGTAAACGTTTCTTTGATTTAATGTAAACTTTGTTTTTATTTTTTAGTCAAAAAAAGTTTTACATTACTCGTTACGATTTGAAAGATTTTTATTAAAAATATAATAAATATTTATTTTTCTTTTACTTCAATATGCGTTTAAATAAACGTTATGAAAAGAAATGCAATTCCTCTTTCAATACTCTCAAAATAAATCGTTAAAGTTAGGCCCACCCTCCTGGGTGGGGAGCTTAAATATGTTTTTATTTTTGCTAACAGAAGGAACTGGGGGAAGACAATAAATCTAACGAAAGACAACAACTACAAATTCAAATCACATTCATTTTTTAACATATAGTCTTAGAGTCTTAGTTTTTCCAATTTAATAGACAAGAAGTTTTTTAATTTTAATTAATTTAATTTCTTTTGTTTTAATTTTGAATTTTAATAAAAATATTTCTAAAATGTACGTTTTGTTATTTGGAGGAGGGAGACGTCGACAACTTCCTTATTAAAATCTAAAATCAGTAAATTTATGCTTTCATAAAACATGAACGCTCCCTATCTTGTTTTAATGAATTAATCCTAGTTAACCCTTTGCGGACAAGTGTCTGCATATAGCCGTACAATTTAGTTCATAGCAAGGCGTATTATTGTTTATTGTTCGTTTATTGTTTGTTTATAATTATGTTGTAATTTATGAAGAAGTGTATTTCGTATATAGTGCAACGTATATGCTTTCTTTATTGCGCATTGTCAGTACTGGACTTAAATAAATTTTTAATTTTATAATGGTCTTAAATCGTTCGTCAGTATTATTCTTACAACTAAAAGTTTTAATCTATGTAATCTCGCTATGATTATTTTATAAAATAACATTTGGATTAAGCGAAAATCAAGAGTCATCCGTGTCCATTGTAGGTACTTTTAATTATGTGCAAATCCATTTTTCTTTAACCCCCAGATACTTGACACGGAAAACATTATGAGCTGCTGACTTGTTCACCTACTGTACCTTAACTTAGAAACCTTCTCTGAGGAGACACGATTCCTTAAGAAGGGCGGAAAAAAAACCTATACATAAAGCGAAAAATGTAAATCTTTCGCACATTTTCGAGGCCATAGTGTGTTATTATGCCATAGCCGTGATTTGTCCCTGTCCCGAACAGCCCTACAAAATATCCCAAGCAAGAGGCTTATTCGCGTATGTAGAGTCAGTCCCCTAACTAGGCCCATTTCAGTGCAATTACTGAACCGAATCACGTTGTGAAGCGCTTCCTAAAAGGGCATTTGTTCTACTTATCCGCCAATTTTTTTCTTTTATTTTTTCATATATATCCTTCTCTTGACACGGGCACTCAGAATCGCAAGGGTATGGAGAGACTAACGCAAAAGCCCCTGGTCGCCAGTAAAAAGGTAGGGCCCCGCGGGAGGACTTAAAGTCATGTCGTCTTCATGCCCTTTTGAACCTGTATGGGGGCAGAGGACAGGTAAGTTGTATTTACTTTGGGGCCTACAACAGGTGCGAAATGAGCCCAATTAAGTCTTCATGTTATTGAAGTGCACTTTTACCAAAGGGCGGAGCCCTTCTCTACTCTACCTCCGGTGTTGACGTGTCAAGAGCCACTCCACCGTATTTATGCAGCCGCGGTGGCTCTTCAAGTTGAATGTTGCAAAAAAAAATGGGAAAAAAATTAAGTTTCGAAAAAAATAGGTAACTTTGACATATCTCAGCCACCTCCTGGGCTTACAGCTGCAGCCCGAGCCCAGCTGGGCCGGAGTTCTGGCACTATACCCGCATATGCATCCAGAGTGAGTGGGTTTAAAGGGCATGGGCAGTAGAAGCCGTTGCTTCACGCTACTCAACTTAAAGTGGGAAGCCGGGAAGGGTTGCATGCAAGCAGTTCGAGAACGTTTCAGCGCATTCTGTCCGTGGACGAGACGGCTGAGGAGTTTCAAACCCGTTTTAATTGCTTTCTGAACAATAGTGCGGGGGTGAGATGCTTTTGGCGGGAATGAAACGCCACCCGGCCGCTGTAAAGCCCCTCTGCCACGTTATGAAACAAGTTTTCACCGCCGTCGGCAAAATAATTTATCTGGGCATCGTCCCGGTGATGCCACAGACGGAGCCCCTCAGTCTGGCAAAACGGGATTGGGGGCTCTGAACGACTCCTTTAAAGTTAACTTGAGGGAAATCAAATTGAAACTGCATTTCCTCACCCAGCGACCGTTTCCCTGGACGACCACGAATATCCTGGATTTTCGAAACCTCTCTTCATCTCATCCCCTCTCCCTCTGCCCATCTGATACTATGCTTTGTGCACTTTGAGTTGATGCAACAATTGGTTATGGTCAATTTTCACAATTCCCGGATATTTCTGGTTCCTTCCCTTGTTTCAGAATCCCCTTCCCCAAACATCATGTTGGGGTTCTTGTTATCGTTGGCGTCTTGTCTAATTTAGAAATTTCCTCAGTCCAGAACCAAGAACGTCATCTCTATGGGAACGTTGGGACGTGTCGTGCCGCTCAAATGCAATATCCTGGGACAACATATTGATCAAGCTTTGACTCAATAAGTGAAAAAGTTCAGTTCAGAATAAGGCGGTGGAAGGGATAGTTTTAGCGGGGTAGAGGGGAAAGTAACCAGAATTTCATCCTACGTTCTTAATTGTTAAATGAGATGAGGCCATAAACAGCCGCTCATATACGTGATGAAAATCAGATGTAACGAAAACTTAACTATAAAGGGTGCTGCGGGTTCAATTTCAACTCCTGACCGGCACGGGGTAGACGGATGGGGAGAGGAATGCAGCTCTATATGTGTCGAAATATAATTTCCTGTCTCGGTGTAATTTCTCTACTGTTGGGGCAGAACTCGGCTTGGTTATGGGCGGAAAGGGAGTTGCATTTGAAAGGAATTGAAAAAGAAGCGCATTTCTACGTGCCTCCATTAGATTCCTTTTTCTATCTCCCGCTCGTTCCAGCCCTGCCAGAGAAGCACCCTACAGGAGAGCCAGACACTCCTGCAACTACTCCTGGTGCGGCGTCTTTATGACTCGCTATTACATTTTACGGATGAGAGAAGGAGAGGGGAAGGAGGGAGGGATAGACGAATTTGGGTAGGGTCTGAGGTCACGTTTGAGCATATAAATCATTTGAAAAATAGACTTTGGGAATATTCACTTTATTTGCAACATGCGCCCCCGCAGTAACTCGCTCCCCCCACTCCTAACAGATCCCCCAGGAACGGACGAGAGACAAGCAATGGATGCTACCACAAAAAGAGCAGCTACTCGAGCCACTAGCAAGAAATTCGTTTTAGGTTAGAATCTGCCGAGCATGTAGGGAATGCGGTTGGGGATGGTTAGTTTGGTTTTGGGTGCGACGCTGCAGTCGGGGAGTGGGGGGGGGGAGCGTCTTAGATATGAGATACGTGTTACAGAGCATCTCAATACCCGGCAATTCTAGGACCACCCTGTATCCGCCAACACACATATGACCGCCATAGCTTCCGTTTATCTCCTCCCCTCAACCAAACCAAGGGAATAGTGGCCAGATAGTGCTCGGGAGACATCCCGGAATTGTGTGTATATCGCAGCTACACAATTTTAGGGGACTTTATGAAATGAAATATGCATCTGTTGGGACGAGCCATTTTTTTTTTCTCTGTTGCCACCATTCCTAATACCCCCCACTCACACCTCACCATAGCTCTCCAATTCCTGTTCCCACCTCGAGGCAATGTACCCCTAGCTCCCTGAGGTCTAGTAATTGATGCTGATGTAATATATTTTCTGGGTGTGGGGTGCCTTGCGAGGGTCATGCTCGACGAATGTTACCCTAGAAGATGAACGAATTTCTTCGAATTATTCTTCCTTTCATGGCATATCTCAATGCATGGAAGATGTGTTTGGGATTCTTGGGTTAGTATAAGAAGGGGTACACGAGGGTGGACTGATGATGACATACAGACAAATGGAAATTGAAACAGTACGCTGATGGAATAGCAAAAAGAACCAGCAGAAAGTTCACGGAAATCTCAACACTCGTAATATTTTTTTTATTTATTTATTTATTAATTTTTTTGGTGTGGGAAGATCAAGGAGAAGTGGGATGGGATAAAGATGATGAAGAAAGTGGCCAGTAGATGCTGCTATGACTTAAAGAAACTAGTCTTAAGTAATCATCGGTCACAATGATCTCTACGGAATGAGGTTATAAACGAATCCTTTTAATAAGAACATTTCGATATTTTCGTATTATATTTGTGTATAAAATTTAAAATTGATATAACTTTAATAACTTACTTCAAAATTTAGTTTACAAAGTTTTATTAACTAACACTGAATTATTATTTACTTCAGAACATACCGCTAATATAGCAATAGAATTCTAAAAGAAGCTAAGGCGTACCTACACTCAGAGAATATTTATTGTGAATTTGGCAAAATACGTACAATTTTCCAATAAATAAAATATTAAAAGGATATGTAGAAACAATAGCAGGTCTAAATAATTTTAATTAACAAAGCTAGATAATTTTATATGGCAATTTATATGGTTTAAGAGGTATCCTGCCGATAGTATGAATCACAAAATTGTAATATTAATTTACAATATTTTGCGTTATAATTTTTATTTTCAAATAAAACTCTATGTTTATGATATTATAATTTAATAACTAATAATGCAAGTTAAAAACTGATTTTCAAACCATCAAAATTGTCAATTGACATCAGTCTTTAAGATCTCTGCTAGAGACCTTCGTTTGTTTTACATTGAACTAAATTTGTGCGTTCCACTCTATGATTATGCATTTGATACTGTAATATCATAATCTAAATAAGTAAATATGACATAAATGTTAAATATACAATAAAACTTGTCAATATTAAATTAAAGTTTTCAATTGAGGATGTCGTAAGGTTTATTTAAAATGTAAACGTTATAAACTAACATACTGCACTATAATAAATCGAATGTTTTGATTTATATTGATTTTTATCTGATTTTACAATGCCATTTTTCTCTGAGTGTAATTAGAAATTAAATGATAAATAAGTATATCAAACTTTTCTTATATAGAAACTACTTGAATCAACAAGTTTGTTTGTCTAATTTTCGATAAATCGATGCCCTCGAAATTTAATTAAGTTAGACGATGATTTTGTAAATGTTCACTTAAGAGAAATGTTTTTTAAAAGTTAATGGGAAATCACTTTTAAAAAAACGTAATTAAATAAAGTACGTTTCAGTTTTTACTGAGATCATCTTTACTTCGTGAACTTTAGTTAATTTTACGTTTTATTTATTTCAGCAAGTGGAGCTAATGAGTGTGGCTTTTCTTGGAAATTTGGTTTAAGGTAGAGCCAAAAATATATCAAATGACCTTTGAAGTTGTTGTGGAGCATTGTTTTCTTTTCTAGACTAGTCTGCTATTAAAAGATAGGCATATAAAATGTTTTTATATAAATTTAACAGAGAACAAAAAAATAAGCGGAAGGTACTTAAGGATTAGATGTATACTCGTGATACGAATTTTGAAATGTTCCACCAAATTTTTTATTTCTGCATTTTGACTAATAAGATAAATCGGTTGAAAACGAAATGTCAACTGTTAAAATTGGTTAAATTTTGAACAGAATAGAATTACAAGGTATTTTGCAAGATAAGAAGGAAGATTAAGTAAATTCGGAATTAGGAAAGAATTTTTAATATTGCAACCATACTGACCTCGGTAGTGTGTCAAGTAGAGTTCATTTTGGTCGGTAAGCTCCCCATCCGCTTGCTGGTCAAAGGGAAAGAGGTTCGCATCTGGTGACCTCCCCGACGCCAAGATCCTTGGCCTGTCTTCTTCAATTAGTTTCTCGACATCCTGCTCATAAATCTCGTGGATTCGTGCTAGGCACTTGAGCTGAAAACACGAGATAAAAGTCAGTTAGACAACATATCACACCAGGCAACCACGTAAAATTTAATAGCGCTGTTCGCCTGTCTCAACATGAAATCCTGAAAATAAAACTTCGTAATTTCGCAATTAAAAATTCTTGATAAACCGGGATATGGGAAGCAGGTGCCTATTTTAAGGTGTTTCCGGCACTCCAGGATATTTACCTTTAAGCGACCTCGGACAAAGTGCTGATGTGTTACCATGAAATTTATTTCAACCACAGATGACTCCAAGTTATCGTCGGGATTTTTTATGATATCATAAACTTTTAGGTGGGACGGCGGTGCCTGAAAGATGAAAAAACGTTGATCTTTAGATTTAATTAAACTGTCGCTGTAATTAGTCTTTGATGATCGTTGTAATTTTACTTTTCAGGAGATTTTTCAACAAAAGAAAACTAAGAAGAAAATGTATGATAAATGTAAAATCAAGCTGAAGTGCAGGACTGCAGTAAAACTACAAAAAGAAAAGCTCACTGTTAACTGGGCTCTGATAGTAAAAATTTTAAGGGCTTCTAAAGTCAAATTCATTTGCATTTTTGTGGTGTTTTTATGATGAATTTTACGCCTTTGTCGGAAAGCTATTTTTTTGAAAAAAATAATATTGTTTTACGGCAACAATTCTTTTTGATAATTTAAAATTTATGATGATAGCTAAAGGGAGATAAGTTCAATAAACTCAGTCAAGGTCTTTCATTCGTAAAATAACTCTGTACCAATTTTATGTTTAAATGAATATCAATGGCAACTTTGGACCTTATTAACGACTAAAATCGCTTCTGAAATGAATCTATTTATCATTTCAGAAGCGATTTTCGTTTCGTATGAGGTAATAAGTAAGCAAAAATACAAATTAGAAAACAAAAAACTTCGTATTATGCATTATTTTTAAACGAATTCGTCGTATTTTGTGTTTGGTTTAATTTTTGCACCTAAAGAGGCGATCTGAATTACATAAATTGAAAAATATAATAATAAAAAATAAAAAAGAGCTTTTGAAATCTAGTAAGGTGCAATGGCACAGAAAAATTGATTCTTGTAAATCGTTTTTTAAACAAATTTTGCTTCTAGTAGAATAGAAGACTATCCCCTAACATCGAACTAGGACTAACTTGATCTCCCCAAGGTATTTGCCCATTCAACTCTTTCCAAATCTCCTTACTAAACACAACGATCTTACTAGCCTCTGGAGTAACTGTTACATGAGCTCACCATAGTCTAATTGAATTTAATTATACACAAACAGCCCAGAGGCTGTTCTTCACTATTGCCCTAGGAATATACTTTACAATCCTTCAAGCATATGAATACATAAAAGCCCCTTTCTCAATTGCTGACTCTGCATATGGATCAACGTTTTTCATAGCAACTGGATTCCATACTAATCGGAACCACCTTCTTAATAGTATGCTTAATTTGGCACATAAAATTCTATTTTTCTAAAAACCATCATTTTGGATTTGAAGCAGCTGCTTGATAACGACACTTTGTTGATATTGTCTGGCGCTTTTTATATGTATCTATCTACTTATGAGGAGGATAAATATTTATATAGTATAAAAGTATATGTGACATCCAATCACAAGGACTACAAATTGTAGTATAAATAAGTCACTCTATTTTAACAACATCAATAATTCTTCAATTTCGAAAAAATCAATAGCCGACCGTGAAAAGTTCTCACTCTTTCAATGTGGGTTTGATCCAAAATTATCATCACGGATCCTTTTCTCTCTGCAATTCATTCTTATCGCAATCATCTTCCTAGTTTTCGACATTGAAATTCATGAAAATCAATTATAATTATCCTAATCATAGGACTCTATCATGAATGAAATCAAGGAGCGCTAAATTAATCATACTAAGGTAGTAATTAAATATAACAACTGATTTGCATTTAGAAAGTATTGAATCAATCAATCTTCCTTGAGTATGAAGTAAAAAAATTACAATTAGTTTCGACTTAAAAATATGTAAATATACCCTTACTCTCAGATTTAGTAGAAGCCAAAATAGTGGCAATAGTGGCACTGAGATAACAAACTCCTATTAAGGAAGTATGACTTTCTACTTGAAAGGTTAAATTCCATTTATATTTATATTTATATAGTTTAAATAAAATCCTACTTTTGCACTGTAAAAATAGGGCTAATCCCTTATAAATTACTAAAATAAATTATTTATTATCTAAAAATCAATGATTACTCTAGCAACTTTAATGCCAAACTCTTATTAAGTTACATGGACTAAAAAAGTAAAAACCTAAATAAAACAATAATAATTCACACAATAAATAATAACAAGAAAATCCTTAAAATATTATTCTGGGTCAACTGGATATAGATGTTGCTCACAGTGTTGCAATATTTGGAAAATTTGTATATATTCTTTTAAAAGTTGCGTATGAAATGTCGAAGTTTTAAGTGAATATACCTTGCCAATTTAAGAAAGATGTCGCAATACTGTTGACTTTCATTCTGATTACAAGTTCCCTTGTAGATACAGTTGAATACGTTTTTAGGGTATCACCATTTACAGACTTTTTGAGTTTTCCACATGGTTCCCTTTGTGGGGAAAAATCGCTATACCGAAATTTTTCCAACCAATACTGCATTTTGCATTCGCTAACAGTATTCTCCTTAAAAGCCTAGTTTATATTGCTGGTAGCTTTTGCAACATTATTTCCAAATTTATAGTTATATAAAAAAATTACACGAATATCGATTGATTTTAGATCCGTGCAAAATTCCAAACAGATAACAAAAAGGCACACTTTGAAACAAATCGGCTTTGTTAAAATATTACTCTGGCCCAAGTTCATGTACATTTTTTGGGCCAATTTTCTCTTCACTAAACCTTAGAGATGTTCAATAAATGTTCACTTAAATAAGTGTGGAAATTGCAATGGTCACTCTATTACTAACATTTGATTTATTTGGAACCATTCCATTGTTTTACTGGCACAATGTTTGGGAAAACTCATTTGTACTATAGTCCTCTGCCTTCATTCGACTAGTTAATTATTCGATGCAGCTTTTCCAATTCAGCATCCATTACTCATCCCTAGACCAAAACATTTCCACCCCCAAACTTTAAAGTTTTTTGAATTTTTGAATGCACTGTGGTGCATCGAACGGTTTTCTCCAAACTCATTGTCGGTAATCTGAGCCAATTCTGTTAATTTTTATCTCATCGCTAAAGAGAACATTCCTCTAATCATCGAGACACCAATCCTTGCGCATTTGAACGAAAAGAGGCGATTTTTCCCATGATGGGTACTAAGTGCTGATTTATTTTTCTTCACACGACCTTATAAACCACAATCTCATAGTACGTTTCGTAATACAATTTCAGTTGATCCAGTATATTTATTAGATATGCGTGGACCTGCACTGTAGTTTGCATTCGACCAATTTGCACTAAATGTAATACCTTTCTCTTAGTTTCTGTAATAATGAGCAGTTTACAACCTCCTCGATTCTTTTTACGTTCAGGTAATTGTGTTTTACATACTTCTATAGGAGAAACCAGCCTTTTTTGTTATTTCTTTAATACTTAAACTCATTTTAGCGTACCTTAGTGTTTGATATACTCTTCATGTTTTCAAAAAGTTAGAATTGCTAAACGAAATAAGTTTTTAATAATATTTTACACTAAACACAGTTGCATGCTATACCTTGAGGTGAATAAAAAGAGAGGGATGATCGTTTTTGACACAAAAGCCATCTAAACATCCCTCGTCCTTTATTTAGAAGGAAAATGTTGCGAAGGTCCTACACGATTATGTGTGCAGTTCTTTATCATAATCTAAATATTTCGCAAACAAGTGGACATTAATAGTACTGCATTTACCATTTAATATAATCACATAATTTTTATATTGGAACTGGAATAATTCAAATAACAATAAATAAACAAATAACAAATAAAATAAACACATTATCGTGTAAAAACAATCATTGGTTTGATACAAGCTTCTCGTTTTTATTCAGAACAAGAAAGTTATTATTTTGGGCACTGAAAGGGGATCACGTCTCGCACACGTTGCTTTAAAGCAAAGAGTTAATACAAAACAATTGTTGTTGAATTCTGGGAAACCATTAAATATGACAGATATTGTATAATTGATTTCTCCAGGTTCAAGATCAAGACAACTGTAATATAATGTTTTAGTGTTTAGTGCCAGATTTTGTTATTGCTGTTGTTGTTATTTAATTATTCGTTACAAAGCTAAAGAGTTGTTTGAGTCTCTGTATTTTTAATTTTCGATATTTCATTATCATTCCCGGTACTTGCTGAATAGAAAGAAATACTGACTTATCAGAATCATTTAGCATAGTTTGTTTAAAATGGTCTACTGATATTGTTAATAGTAGCAAAATGTAAGTAGTCTATATGTATATACTACTTATTTTTGTTTACTTTTATTTGATTATTTACGAGATTAATAAATATATACAAATTTTAATGTCTGTTACAAGATAAGCTACTTTTCCAGAAGTGCAAGAGCAACACTTAGAGCTTAAGGAGTTTACTATTCTGGTGATTCATCTAAAAGTTATATATTCGCTGTAAACACGCTCCTGCACTTTCTCTTTTTTTTCCCCCGGAAGTAATCGTCTTTTCACACTAACTTTATAATTTTTTAAGTCGAGCACCATTTTAAAAGGCGTTCGTTCGTATTAATTTTAGCGAGCAGGAAATGTCTCTTGAGATAATCCTCCTCAGCATTAATTAATAATTCCCAGCAGATTAACCGAAGCAAGTATACACAGTCTGCTCCAGCACCACTGTCTAGAGCTCCTCCGGGAACAGGGAGTAAGAAGGAGGAGCTACTGCGACAAAAACAGCCCTACAATAGAAGCAACAAAAAAAAAAAAAATTCACTACCTCATCTAAAGTAAGCCAACTCTCCCGCACCGAAACGAACACATGAAAACCTCAAAGGCGACAGCACGGCTGCATCGGGGTCCCTCTGACTAAAAAGGATGACATGGAATTACACGAGGCTTCCGGATGACTCCCCAACCGCACTTTGACCTATTTGCATTTCTACTTTCATCAGGAAATTTCCTTTAATTACGACACATCGCCCATAGTCCCGGCTGGGAGTACTCTGCTCGCAAATATTTGCTTAACCCACAGCAGTTTCTGGAATTTCAATTATTCCTAATACGGGAAGATTACGATGTTATTAACTACATCCCTCAAAATAACTTAACCTGCTTTGTTTCTGCGCTAGATGAGCATCCCTAATCCGCCCATCCAACCCCCGCCATCGGCCCCACAAAAAAAGGAATCTCACACAATTCGCCCACAGTGCAGTGGAGGGAAAAAAAAAGTTTTTAATAACTTTCATCAGGCATCAACATCGGGTTTCTTGGCCGCGGGACGCGGGATAGGAATTCGTGATGAATTCATCAAATTTTTTCCGGGAAGCAGTCCCCGGGATTTGCTCCAAATTCCGGAGATTTTTCATTACAACGCCAGGATGCAGTGCCCCGCAGTATCATCGACCATCGGAGCCCTTTTAGCTCTTTATCTAGCCATAACTTTTAGGGAAATCAATTTTCAAATCTCTGTTCTTAGACAGCCCTTCCAAATTATCTGTCCTGGCCTTCTACACCCTAAAGGAAATAATATTTCTTTTTTTGTCTCGTTCTGCGAGTGGGATCATCTCGAATCTGTAGACTTGACGGTGGACGGAACTATAGAGTTGATGGTCAAAACTATAGGCATTTCGGTAAAAAGACCTATAGATTAGAAACGGTTGGGAATGGGTAAATTACGACACTCCTGAGGCCGCAGAATGTGCAATGGCCAGAATTAAAAATTCCCGGAACAGTCGTTCCTTCTCAGGAAAAGATCCGGGCGAGTGTGGGGATAGGCTGTAATGGTCGGCGAAAAGCCCTTCAAAAATGGCAACATGTGAGAGTTGGAGTGGGGCGATCCGCAGCCCCACTACCCATGTTTTTGCCCAATTGGACCCGTGGGATCGACCCGGACTTTTTTTTTTATAGTTCGGCAATACGTCATGTCCAATGAATTCCCATAAATTTGTAGCGGCCCATTGAAGGAGGCCCCTTATGAAAGGTACCGGGCGATTCCCGGAGATTCCCGGCGATCCAGGGCCATTAAAAGTTTGTTAAACAGCTTGTTCTACCCGACATCCAATATGAGTAATTGCGGTTTAATTAAAAGAGCGAAATATCCTGGCCATCGGCCGGGTTTTTGGTGCCCTGGACCCGCCCGAAAATTAATGTTTTGCGAGAAAGGAGCTGGTTTTGAGTTTCCCGGACCATTGGAAATCGGACGGGATCGGATTTCGATTAAGGGACTCACCGCCGCCGTGCCGGGAGCAAAGTTTGCCAACTGGGTCAGTCGCTTTTGGAATAGTGGAGGGGAATTTTTACGGGGAAGACGGGGTACTCGCCCGGTAATTGCACAGGAGAGAAAAAAATAGGCGATTTCCCTAAAGAACTATTTGACAGGCTTATTAAATCTGTTCGTTCCATGCGAAGAGTGCCTCATCTCCCAGTCTGGGGGGATGAAAATGTAATACACAAAGGCGCTTAATGAATACAACCGGGAGCGAGGAAGATAAAAAAAAAAAGTTGTCTAGAGTGCGCCGGGATATTATTCCCGTTCTTATCCCAGATGAAAGTCCATTTCAGCACATTTCCTCCTTTTCACTGTCATTAACCGTTTTCTTGGTCCCTCCATTATCCTACCAGGTGTAAGTGGTCTGAGACGGGATCTTCTGGAAGGGTACTATCGTCCCCCAGGATCCATCCCCAGAATGGGACGGGATGAGCACGGGAAACTTAAAAGTCATTAAAGTCATACGCTTTGATGAGTCGAGCAGCTAACAGCCGAAGAGCTGGACCCGGCTGGCATCATGCTGGCTCCCGGTTTGTCTCCCTTGTCTGGTCCCCATCCCTATCTGTCCGTCTGCCTGTTCGGAATGTTTCTGCTCTCGAGTCCCAGAAGTAACCCTTTGAGACTCTTCAAGGCGATGAAAACAGTTAAAACGTTTTTGCCGAGATAATAATTGCAGAAAATGATTCCCATGCAGGGCCTTTGTGGCTCCCGGTAAAAGTTTTGAATTATTAAGCACTGACCAGTGCCCTGACAACGTTCTCCATATGGTTGCCATTCCCACAGTGTCCGTCCTGGCCCAAATTGCATTCTATGGGAAATGGCCAGGACAGGACCGGGACTTGGGGCCCAGCACCCAGAATCCGGGACCCGGGACTCGTGTTATACCGGAACACCATCTGCACTCTCTTACGAGGTATGCTAATGACGGCATCTGCTTTCTGTTACTACAGTTGAGAGACAGATGCTATCTTTAGAGGTGTAACGGGGGTAAATTTTGCAGTCTCGAACTTAATTAAACGCTGCCACTTTTCCACCAAAACCGGAACGACCTCGACGTCGTCGTTGTCGGCATCGGCGTCGGCGTCGGCGGCCACTGGGGGGGGACAAACGATCCGCTGCTGTTGTATTTCATGGAAGCACTCTCATAGGATAAAGATAATTAAAAAAAAAAAGGGAAGAATAGCGTCAGAATGTGGAGCACACCCTCTGCAATTTTGCAGGACATTTGCAAGATTTATTCGTTTCCAAGTGGAATTCTAGAAAGTGCATTAATTTCGTGTATTTTTAAAGAGCACAAGCATGAAAAACGAAAATTCTCTCAGTTCAACTTTTCTCGGAATCTCGGGGGCGTGGACACAAATTTTACTCTGGATTATTCAAAGACTCGGGCAAATCCCCGCTGACTTAGAAAGAATTTATCCATTAAATTTTGATGAACGATGACATTTTAGATACTTGAGTAACCATAACAAATCTTCTTAGAAAAAAATGAGCTCTAAAAATTAAAGTATTTTTCTTAATTCTAATGAAAAAGCATGTAGAAAATTGGAAAAATTATTAAAACTAAAATAATATTGAGCTCAACGTAATTTTCTGTTTCTTATTATTATTTTTAGAGGAAATGAATATTCATTTTGCTAAGAGGTTTTGGTAAATCTTAAACTTTAAAAAAAAGTTTATTTTTACCCTACTGCCCCAGAAGGGTAACGAGTAACACTAGTAACGTATTTCCCTGGTCTCACCGACCTTGCAGATTTTGCTAAAAGTATCTACTAGTAATAAAAGTGCTTAAGTGTGAGAAAAATACAAAAATTGAAATCACGTGTCACTCACCCAGAGCAGCGCATACGTTCGAATACTTTTGGCCCGCCTTTAAAAATGCACAGTAAAAAAATGTAAATAGCCCGCATCCGTATATATGCTCTAAGTGTGCTACCTGTCTGTTCCTCTTCTCTGATTCATAATTTCAATTTCAATTTGCAACATTGCGTGGCGACAGCATTAACACCATACATGCAGAGGCACATAGCGTGCCTCAAACTTTGGCCCGCCTTTAAAAATCCATGGTAAAAAAACGCTGCTCAATCTTACCTACACTGTAAGTGCTGTAGATGCGAATATTTGGCTGTCTATTCTTACCTCTTTGTACCTTATTGGAATTTAGATAAGGCATGAGAACGAGTAATTCTTTACTGATTTTTCTAATGTGAAAATTTTACCCAGGAAGTTTTAGAAATTGTATATGGGTTAGAGCTTTAGGCTTATATAGAGAGTGTCACATCTTGTATTTCATGACCTGTGCCGACAGTATGTCCTTGTAGATGCGTTACATTTTGAAATTACACGCTCGTAGTCACGACATATGTTTGGGAACAGTAAGAACTTATTCAAGGTCCTAATATCTTTCCAGTTCCGTTTTTACAAGTAGTCGAGGTTTCGGTTTTTTTAATTAACTAATTTTTTATAAGTGGCATGAAATAGCAAACGTGAGTTAAATTGTAGAAAATAATTGTTATGTTTAAGTTTATGCGGTTGGATATTTTTCTACACTCTACAAACAGTTTTGAATATAAATAGAGAAATTTAATTTAAACTTAAAAACAAACTTTTGATTATATTATTGCTTTATATTTAAGGTGAATTCATTAATTGAATTCATGAGACACGCACGTAACGTGTGTAAAAAATCTATGTTATTAGACTATCGAATTAAACCAAAATATATACATTAAAGATACGAAAAATTACCTGAAGTGGTTTACTTTTTTTAAGAAGAAAAATCGAGAGGAATTGATCCAATTAGGAAAACAACTAAAATCATAAAATCTTACCGGAACATCATTAATAGTCCACGTCAAATTTGCTGCTGGTTTTGAATACATAGACGAGCAATTTCCATTAATAATATCGCCGAGTCTATATCTTGAGTGGATCCCGGTGATCGTTGGCCTCTGTTCGGGAATTTCTGGGAAACAGAATGAGAGAAAACCTTGAATTTCTCGTATTTTGTGGCTGTATCTAATTTTCTGTCGCGTTTAAATACACGACAGCATTTCTGCCACGAGTTGGCAGGCAAACATGACATGATATAGTGCTTCTAGGTCTACTCACCAACAACCTCCAATTCACCGGAAACAATCACCGTGTGAAAGGATGGTGCGTCCGCTGATACCTCACAGCTGAATTTTCCTGAATTAGTCAACTGGACTGATGAGAGTACAACGTGACTTTGGTTCGAGAGGGAACGCTGAAAAATAAGGTAAAAGTTCAACATTCAACATTTTTTGTATCTTTTTAAAAATGTAGCATAACATAGTTACATATATAAATTTTTTTCATATTTAACAAACGCTTGAATAAATAAATTTATTGCGACTTTTTGATACTCCTCGGTTATAACTAACTCAGACAATTTTTTCGGCCCCTTTAGGTGCGTTATAAAAACGTTTTATTATAAAACCTTATACATGAAATGGTATATCAAATTATCCTAACATTTATAATATTTTTGAAAAATTTTATGAGGCAACAATCGGCTTTTGAATTGTAAAAATAATTTTCACCCGAAAATATTCATGAATTTACACTCTTGTTTTTGCTACAATCCATAGAAATAACATAAAGTCAAAATAAATAAGCGTGTTTCAATTTTTGATATATTAATTGTAAATAATTAAACACATTTCTGGCGACAGCATGTTTTGTGTTCATTTATATGATTTCATTGGATAATTAATGGGAAATGTTCGGCTCTCTGAACGATTCGAGCGAGTTAACTTTGTATTGAAAATGGTCGAGACAAAATAATTATACAATTCGAAATGAAAATCGTTGAAAATTGCATTGCCACGCGATGATGTCCTACAGTGCTTACATCGGCTGTTATATGCTCTGCAATCTGAACAAAATCGGAATCGTAACATAAACAAACAATTGTGGCCAACACGCGCCGAATAATTGAAAAGTTTCAGACGAATTAAAATTTTAGTCAATGTTAATAACATCGAGTGGCCCGGCCATTGAACCTTGAAGCATACCGGCTGTGATGGGTTTAGAAATTATATTTTTAGCGTCAATCCCTGAAATTATTTTCTGTGACTATGCATACATATATCGAACGTATCCCCGAAGGGGTTTTCTTTTATTGCGTGCTATCGGAATGCCGCGATAAAGCCCCAAAGTATTATAATTGAATTCCATTTTGGGGGGTTTTGGCTCTGTGGCCTTATACAGGTAACTTCAAAGACCTATCGATGTTCCAAGTAATATTTATCCCCTCTCCAGACACCCTCGCCACAAAAGTGGTATATGCATTGCAGCACTATCCTCAATGGGCCTTTTGAAATGAATTGAGGGAATTTCTTGAATGCACTTCACGTTGGAATGCATTCGGCTGCGTTTAATCACATCTCGTTATGATTTATACGTGAAATGTACAATTTCACGTGCGCAGGACACAAAGCGGATGGGAACAATTAATATGGAAATATGTTTCAATAAATTCAAATTATGAGCGACAACCATAGCCAACCATAGAAGTGTTGCGTATACACTGGTTAAACGGACCCCGTTCATCAGAGACACAGTAGTTGAATAATATCTGGTAACGTGTAGATGGAATGTTGCATAGAAATGTCTGTGATATTCATCAATACATAATAATATAACAATTGTAAAATATATTTTTATATAAAAGAGAATTTCTTGGAATGTTGTTAAAGTTATTAAAATGCATTCTCTAATTCTCTAATTTCAATTTCAAAAGTGGTGTTTTCAAAACTTGTATATGTATTCATCATATAAAATGTTTTGAATCCAAAATATCACAGTCAAATTAGAAAACACATTTACTGTAATAAAATTTTTAAATTAGCTCAAGATATATTCGCCTACCTTATATTTTAAATTGAACAAAATTAATGGGATAACGACAAGTTTAACCTGTTCGCTACTAGTGTCCCCTCGGAAAAACATCCACCACAGCCCAAAACTCTTTTCGGATTATATGGCATCAAATCGAATAGAGTTAGATATTTATAAAGTAAAATAAACATTTTTTTTTTAAACTGGTACATATTCTTCTTATATATCAACGTTTTAAAACTTAACAATTCTTTTAAAAAAACAATGCATTTCAAACTATCTTCCATAAATTGAACAAAAACCTTTTGTCACATATACTCGTATGTGACAGTGGGTTCTGATAAGAAAACGCTGTATCACACATATGTAACGGATGGTAGCGAACGAGTTAATAAGAATTATAGTTTCGTATTGTAAATGAAACCCCCTCAGAATGTTAAAAAAAAAATAAATAACAGACGCATCCTTTAATCGATAGAGGAATTAAACTCATTCAATTTTGTTAATTTTGTAATCGATTAAAATCCAATTTATTTGATCAAATAAAAAGGTTTATCGATTACAATTTTAATCATATATGTAGTCTATCAACATTTATAAATTAAGTACCAATCACTCAATTTGATTAAAAATTCAATAATTAATATTTAAATTGAGTAAAAATTTAATCAGCCTGCGGTATTCCAATTGTAGTCAACCAAATAAATCAGTCAATAGATTTATTCATTCAATTAAAACAGTTAATTTCGTAAAAAAAAGAGATTATTCTGGATTATTCAAAATAAATTTAAATTGAAAAAAACCTATGTAATTTTTAATTGATACCAAAACCAAATGAAGTTTCAGTGGATAGGTTTATTCCCTTAATATTTGTTTTTAAATTTTAAATCAATTTAATTTGGTTCTCTTAAATTATTAGTTAATAGATTTTTATTAAATAATGTAGAAGTCAAAGTCGATAATTTGCCTTTCGGTTGATTAATTTTAAATAAAATACTTTTAGCTAAAACTTGAAAATCCCAATATAAAGAAAAAGGACGATAAGTTTTAGGTACTTGTGGTTTTGCATATTTACACACTTTGGTACTAATAATAATATAATTCATAATTTATTTCGGCCACATAGTACTTTATAGGGCTTGGTGGAACAAAACCCTCATAGTCTTTGAGTCCTTTAAATTTCACAGAATTCATTATTCTTAAGTACCCCTTTAAACATTTTATTGCTAGTACGAATTTCCAGTTAAATATTAACAAGTGGAAAATTTTTGGAAGGATTTGAAAATATGTTCTCTAGCTGTCATATAACTTAAACATTTAAAATATGACAAGTAACGGCAAAGACTTTTGTAAATATATAGACAATCAACAAGAAATATTTTAATTGATTTGATCAGATGCAGGGTTTTAAAGCACCAGCAAATTTGTAAATACTTGTGCTATACTTCTGTGCTTTCTGAAAAGTTGCTGTGCTGATCTGACTGCACTGTTGAACTTTTATTGCTATCAAATGAAATGCTGCTGTTAGTCTTAATAACTAACCTCCTAAATTAATGAAAAGAACTAATTTTGAGCAGCCGCCAAATCACACACAATCAACGAAGATCATTAAACTACTTTAAACTGGCGCTGATTCAAAATTAGTTACTTACATTAGTTTAGGAGCTTAGTTATTAAGACTAACATAAAAAGGATTATTTTATTCTTCGCTTTTCAATTTCTTTTTTCGTCGGTTTTATTTTTTTGTGAGGATTTAGAATTAATTTATATTATGACTGAGAAAAGCAAGCTAATTGTACAGTCCAATTCTAATCAGCTCACAGCATTTCAAAGAGCGTAATAAACATATGAAAATTGACTGGTGTTTTCAATTATTAATTAATAGGATTCGGTTACTGACGGTGACTCTGCTAACTATTGCTAAAAAAGCGGGGCCTAGATTTAACTTAAATATGCAACTATAACGTAACATTCAGAAGTACTGGCACAGATTTCAATAGCACACTGCAGGAATAGCAAATAGCCCGAGAAGCGTTCAGCAGCATTTCATTTGATAGTAATAAAAGTTTAACAGCGCAGTCAGCTCAGCACTGCGGTTTCCAATAGCAAAGTCGAATTGAACTTTTCAGAAAGCACAGCAAGTATAGCACAATTTAATGTGCTGTGCTTGTGATTTCAAACTCTGATCAAATGTATCTAAATTTAGAAAATTACAGGGTGCTGTACCTATAACTAAAGTAAATATGGGAATATTTGAACGACATAAAAGAGCATATAATAATAATAATAATTTTTTGGCTTAAATTCACTAAGCTTTGTCTAAAAAAGTAATACCAGAATTTTGTAATTTTTAATCAGAGAAATATTTGCTTTCTAAAAATGTGCTGGGTTAAAATTCATCACATATGCACTTTAAGGTTCACAATTGAATAGTAAAAGCTTGATTTTGTTAAAACGCAATAAAATTTTTCAATTTTCAGAACATTTTTTCCCAATCTTTTAGGTATTTATTTTATTTATTTTAGGCTGTTGTTGGCTATTACTTACTTACCTATTTCGCTATCCTTTATTGAAATGGCCAAGCATAGCATAGGCTACTGGACAAATGTTTGCCCATCAAAATGCAATTTCTTCAATTAATTGCTTCGAACCAATTTCCGAGTAAATAAAATTTTATTGTCCCACAGTTTCAGTCGCCTATTTTAATTTTCAAAAAAAAAATTAAAAAAAAAAACCTCCAGCACCTTATCATACTTGCCAAAAAATTTTTTATCATTGCGATTTTCATTTAACGATGCAAAATTGACAATTAAAATTATTACACTCCCCTAGTTTGAAAAAATAAAAGAAAATATTGCCACCAATCAATTTTTGAAAAGGGCAAATAAAATGAATGAAGGTCCAAGCCTGATATCCGTGACAGTAATTTGCCAGGACAGTGGACAGGGGTAAGGTGGGATGTGACGGTATTGGTCCAAATTTCTCCCAGAGATCATTAATTATCTCTGGGTAAACATACGCGTGAAAATCATCAACCATTTCCGCCACTGCCTCTCGAGGGGCTGGACCAATATTAAAAATTCTTTTAATGAAGTCCGCATTAAATTTTGCCACCTCATCTGCCACTGTATGTTCCGAAACATAACGAATTTATGAGAGCTGGTCATTTCGCCCAATAAAAGTATCAAATAAGTGAAATTAATAACTACAGCTGCAATGACATGAAAAACATCAAGTTTTCATGCTCGGTACGCGGATTCAGTGTATGTAGGTGGGGGCCCGAAAGGGTTGGACGGTTTAAATTTCAGCCCCGGGGTACGATGACGAACAATGGGTGTGGTCGGTTTTGGTGGCGGAAATTTTGAAATATACTTTGGGATTAGATGCGAAAATTATTTGGGCTGTGGCTTCAATCAAATTGGATTATTTTGGGTCACATCCATTGACTGATGGCGGCCGGTTATTAACTTTTGGCGTTCTGATTTTCAGCCACGGATTTGCGGATGGAGGGTTTTCGGTTTGTTTTAGGATCTGTCGGATATGTTGCACAAAAATTGAGATGGATATAACCGGGAAATTTAAATAAGTTATAGGAGTACTTTTTATTTTATTATTTTACCACACCTCATATTTTATTTATTTATACGCAACACTTATTTATAAATAACCAATATTTATTTTGCTAGCATGGGCTTAAATTAAAAGGCATAAATTAATTTTATGCATATATTCTATGTTACTATATAATTAAATTTTAAAATGACTATCAGCGTTGTATTTTGCGTGATATGCTATTTTTATTTTACAGTTTTATAATTTAGTTTTATTTTCATTTAGATGTTAATTTTATTTAATTTTACAAATATAATATAATTTAAACTGCAATGATTCTATAATTACAAGAAATAAGAAAAATCAGAAAATGAATGTGGCTCGACGTTTACAAGGGCAGTTTGATAAATCAATGAGTTTTTTAATAAAACATATTTTTTCGGCAAATAAGCAATTTATTTATCAACGTAGTCTCCTTTTAGCTCTTTCCAATTAATACATTTACTCGAGATCCTCAAAATAGGGGTTTATTTTAGTGATGACCACTTCATTCGATTCATATCTCTTACCGCCCAGCCATTTCTTCATGTTTCGAAACAGGAAATAGTCGCAGAGGGCTAAATCTAGAGAATACGCTCGATGGGTTAGCAGTTCTTAGCCCCATTTATGGAATTTTGCCATGATGGCTATACATAATACTTAACCCTTGTGTTAACACCTTCTCGCCTGCATGTACCACTAGTGGTACATAGAGGACCGTCCCATCGGGTGGTTTGTACCACAGGTGGTACATACACAACAGGGCAAGAAAGATTTTTAAGAATCGAAATATCGAATATTAGCACTCTACTCTCAAGTTGATTTATCAGTGAGAACTATTTGTTTTTCTAAATTCAAAGAATAGATCGCCGGTTAAAATTAATGAACGATTGCGACTATATTCACAGCACCACCGGAAGCTGGACAAAAATATGAATTAGAGAGCCGTCAGATGCCGTGAACTGCAAGTACGGCCGCCGGCAGGAACGTGTTAATACCCGGGTATCCACCCTGTTATATTTGAATGAAAAAAAAATGAATATTTGATATTGAGCTACCAGGTCCTCTTTATTAAGCTCAAAAGCAAGCAAATCATGAATTTAAATTATCGTTTATTTTTTATTACTATTGTTATTTATTTTTTGAATTAGTTTAAACTTAAGCCATCGCTCATTTTTCCTTCTTAAACTTACTTAGATACTCAATAGCAATGTATATTTAAAAAAAAAATAAAAGCATTTTTTCTTTTATTGAAATATTAAAAATTTAAGTAAATGGGTAGACGAAATTCACTTATTTCCATTTTCGTAAAAATCACGAGGTTGTCTGCTTTCAATGACTGTCCAACAAAATTAAATGATGCAGCTTGCTCAAAATTCTAAAAATTCAGAAGTCTATTAATAGATGGCAACTGACGAGAGCAGTGTTGCATTTAAAATTACTTCGCGTGAAATTCAAAAAGTCACTGATTTATCAAACCTGACCTTCAAATATTACGATCCAATAAGGACCAATAAAGAAAATAAATTAGACTGCATAAATTTAATTTGTATAGATAGTTTAATTGTACATATAAGAAATGTTTTATGTGTTTGGATTTCTAGCTTTTCTTTATTTGTATAAAGAAAAATTACCATCTAAGCGCAATTAAATAAGTAAACAGATCTACAAGCAAAAAGTTAAGGTTCTCTGAGATTGGAAATTTTAAATTCGATGATTATTATAAATTATTCTCCTTTGAGACAATTGAAGATAACATCATATCAAGTATGTATGTAACTATCTGTTGTTTCTAAAATACGATGACAACGCAATTCAAAATTTGAACTAAATCTCCTATCGTCTTTGATTCATCTCAATTCAATTGATGTGCGTCGTCTCAAAGAATCTTCAAGCAATCGAGAATAATTTTAAAAACCTTTTGTCATATATTCAGACCTTGTACGCTCCACCTTCTGATTGAAACCAAAAAAAAAAAAGAAAAGTCAAAAAATTTCATAGTCGCTTTACAGAAAGGAACGTAAAACTGCTGAGATCAGACGAAATTAAAACACAAGAGTAAAAATCTTTCGATATAGTTGCAGTCATCGAACCTCACCATGTGAAATCCGATTCCCCTGTTAATAACCGCATGAATCCATCATCTGCTTGTTATGCAAAATCTCTGGCAAACCTCCGGAACATCTGATTCGCCCCCTCCCCCTGCCCCTTTGATCCAGCTTGCAGCATCCGGAGATACCTTATCCCCCTTGATGAGTGTGGAGAAGGCGAAGGGTGGGAGTACAGGTTGTCGAATTTCATTAACCTACCAGCAGAAAGCACCTCTGTTCCGATTACTGCAAGTTTCCATGTGTCAGGTACCCCCCGTGGGGTGCTTTAATTGTGAGCTCGCATTGCACTCGAATGCATCTTCAATTAACGGATATCGATTCGAGGTGAAAAATCGAAAACCGTCCAACCGCCCCCACCGTCCCTGCCAACCCCTCGGCCTAACCATTCAGGTGAAACGATTCTTCTAGGTGAAGTTGACTGTAACTTGCACCTGAAGTGGCCATTATCATCTTCGAGTGCCCCTCAAAGTTGGGGCCGCACCGTTCCGGGGCTGGGCTTCATTTGCTGATCGGGGATGGGTGCATCCGGTACTCCGGATGGGGTGCAGGTCGCCGGTCAGTGCACGATTTTGAGCACGGTTGGGGCACAGAAGAGTCCCGGACCCTCGCCGTTCGGTTACGTAAACTAATTGCACTTACCTCAACATTTATGCCCGGGGCCTGGAAGGTCTTCATTGCGGGATTCTCTTTCGGCGTGTAGCGGTAGAACTCCCTCCGCCCCTTGTACCATTTTACCGAGTAAAGTGTATCCCCCTCCATGTCATAATTGCATATGAGGAGTGCATTATCGCCCCGCCGCACCGCCGTTGGTACTGTCACAGATACGTCTCTTAATCCTGCCGTGAGATCTGGAAAAAATATTTTTTAAATATTAAAAAAAAAAAAAACACACAATTAAGAGGAGCAGGCAAGTAGGGGGTGGGTAAAATTGCAATTGATGATCTTCCATAATTTCAACTTAATGAGTTTTGTAAGCTTCGGCGCTCCCCCAACACAGAGAGCTCTCAGTTGCATAATCAGAGTTGAAAATGTTTCGCAACTTGCTCTGCATGATTAAGTTTTTATCGATGGAATATCGAAGGTGAGAATTATGCTGTCGAAATATTATAAGTTGCGTCATTGTGGATTGCTCCTGTTCATCGCTGCCACTCCGGGATTTGCCAGGTAGGATAGGGATGTTTGTCCGGGAAAGTTTTGGGATTTCACCGGCTGTTCGGGCACGATCATCGACTCAATGCACATCTGCATCGATGAAATAATCACCTTGGGTTTACCTTGGGTTTACTCTGGGATATGTGACGGGTTCGGGATTTTCTTTTTTTTTTATATTATCTCCAGGGAAATGTCCAGAGTTAATTCGAAAATTTTTAATTACTAAAGTTATCATGAGCGAAATGAGCTTATTACTCGTACTTATGCCATTGGTATGGTATCAACAGAGGAAAATCTCGAACATATTTTCAAGCTGGTATCAGGCTTTCTGTATGACCCAATTATGTTTTTAACAGATTTTTATTTACAAGAAATTTACCTTTATACACTCTTAAAAATAAGAGTATACGATTTCAGAGATCTATGTGGATTTAGACATTATTGGAACTCATGGAAAACATGTTTAGATTGAAACAAAATTAGGAATAAAGCCAATTTACGATGATAGTAGCTTAAAATCAGAGAATCGTTTTGATATTATTTTGTATTTTATAAAGAAAAGGTTAAGACACTAGTGCCATATTTCAATTTATCGAGATAGTTTAAAACTAATGTTTCTTACCTTCAGATTACTATCACTTATTTAATTGCAACGAATTCAAAATCATGTATTTGCAACTAAATCAAAAATATTATCAAAAGGACTGTTAAAAATAAAATAAGCTAATTTTAACTATATAAGTATATAAAATTTTAATCCAATAGAATCAATACCTAATATAAAATATTTTGCTGTAACCTTTTTTCCGTAATATGATAAATAACAATCAATTTAATCAGAGTCGACAAGATCATGATTTTAGGTGTAATTTTTTCTATCTATTTCACGTTAGTGCGTTCTATCCTTGAGTATACGTTCATAATATGGTTTCCTTATTATCAGATTTATATAAGAAAAATTGAATTAATTCAAAGGAACTTCACGCATTTTATGTAGATTGTTCGTCGAACATATGCCATTCTATCATGCGAGATGTATGCTTTTCGGTCTGTAAAGTCTATCATTTAAACCTGAAGTATCCTGCGCAGTCTTCATTAAAGATATTCTGTCATACAGAATTAAATGCCCCGAACTTTTATCGTTGATTGATCTGTATGCTCCAGAGAGAACAATTCGATCAAGATCTTTGCTATGCGTTTTTTTTTCACAGAATTAATTATGGCAGCCTGAATCTGTTTCTAATTGTGTAGTTAATTGTAAACTTTTAGCTGTATCTGTAGATTTTACTGTGTTAAAAAGGAACTTTAAAGTATATCAGTATTAATTTTAAAATTAAATGCTGTAGTATTCTTTTGTATTTATACAGGGTGGGCAAATTTGGGGTTAGGAAGTAAATTGGCTTAAAAACGCATTTTTCTAGTTTTATTGATGCCAATGTAAAGTAGAAATATGGGAATTAATAATGGAATATGATGTCAGGCAAATGTTCACCTCTAGCACTTCGGCAGACGTTCGCTCTTTTCGCAAAATTTTGAACTACATTTTGCAACAAAGTTTCGCTTATCTCGCCGAATTTCATCTTTATGAGCGTTAGTTATTTGTGGTTTGTTGACGTGAGCCCGGTCTTTTAAATGGCCCCAGAGAAAATAGTCCAGTGGCGTCTTTATGCAAAATGTTGCGCAAAGTGCCTCTGGTGATGCCCAATTGTTGCGAACGTCGACGAGTTGATGTTCCAGGCTCATTCTCAACACTGCTGTACAGCGGCTATGTTTGTATCACTTGTCGTCAGCACCAGTACCGTGAGCCTCGAATTTAGCGATTAAATTACGTACAGCGGTCTCAGAAGAAGCCTGATTACGAGGAAAATCTGCTCGAATTTTACGAAGTGATACAGTAAAATGTTCACCATTTTGATAGTAAATTTTCACAACTAAAATTCAGCTCAGTTCTTTACATTTCATCATTTTATAGCCTATTTACTTCCTAACCTCAAATTTGCCCACCCTGTATAATGCTAGTCTGTAAGATTTAACATCTCTAGATATTTAATTAAATAAAGAAAATTATAATAATAAAAAATAAAATTAATAGTTAGAAAGCTAAAAATTAAATTAAAAAGCAACCAAATTTAGGAACTACTTTTAAATGTGTTTTTCCCAATGTTTTGGATATTTTTCTTTCTTGTACAAAAGTGTTAATTTTGAATGGTCGTTAAAAGAAAATTTCCGAATTTCCGAAAAAGATCCGATGTTATACGTTTTCTTTTCAATTACTGTTGCTTTATTAAAACCCATTTCAAAAGAACAGTATATGCTCCAAATATTTTCCTAAAAGCATCAAAAGTATCTGATATTAAATTTTTTATAAACTCTTCAGTTTAAAAATATACGAAATATTTTACTCTTTAAAATTTCTAAAGCTATAAGAAAAATTAAAAATTAAATCATTATTTATTTATTGCTTTGATAATTCGGCTTAATTTAAATTAGTTTAAATTTTCCGTTCTTAGAAAACATGGCTAACGAAAGCTTTCTTCCTGGAAGCGCTTCTTTCCGGTTAAATTTAAAATTCTGCGTTTTACGCATAGCTCTGATGGTCATGTTGGCCTATATTGTTTTTAATTTTTGAATAGAAGTAAATTTCAGAAAATCATACATTTTATGTTCGCCCAACGATCCGCATTCTTGGGGGTGGCTAGAGCACTAATGAAACTAAGAAAACCGGCCGGAGACAATAAAAAGTGCACGATGGGAACAAAGAGACGGTTTTAACTCTCTCTAAAAGCGCAGTTTCGAGGCGCTTTGTTCAGAAAATATTTCTATTAAAAAATTTCATTCATATTTCAACCTCACGAACAAATATTGTGCTATTTTTTAAGATATCTTTTATTTATTTATTTTTATGTAGCCGGAGTTACTGCAGCAACCCCCGCAGCATCGTCAACCGCGGCAACTGTGTATTCTTTTCACGCGGAGAGATTTATTCCTTTCCA
Organism: Philonicus albiceps; assembly: GCA_963969385.1. NCBI lineage: Eukaryota > Metazoa > Arthropoda > Insecta > Diptera > Asilidae > Philonicus > Philonicus albiceps. The sequence continues at coordinate 9,538,022 of OZ017775.1, forward strand.
CTCAATTTTCTTCACCTTTCTACCGCTCAAAATCCCTTGGGTTGCGGGTGAAAATGCGAGTGGTTGTGGGGTCGGGAATGGAGTTCTATAAGTTGCTTCCTCCAAGTTATTATACACATAATAGCGATAAGGCAGCCAGACAGCCCGGGACCGAGCGAACCTTCGACGAAATCAATTTCTCCCTACCGCGCTTAATCCTTTCAATTCATCAACATCACTTTTGATCCAGCAATTTGCGTTCCTTTCCATCCCGGGTACCGACGGAGCAAAGTCGGAAAATTGTGTCAATCCCTTTGGAGACCCATTTCAATCAGCAATTTCTCCCGACAAAGTTAAAAAATCCAAGGCGAAAGCAAAGTTGATTTTCTTTTTCTAGGGGAGAGCAGTCGATATTTCTTTCTACGTGGGAAAAATCCATGAGAAGGCCCCATGGCGGTTCCAGACCCAGAGAATACCCCATCCCTCAGGAGGAGTAGCATCAGCAGGAACCCGTCGCATTCCGGCCATTGGGTCCTTGAATATCCTCCCCATGCGAACATGATTGCTTCCACTGTAAATGTCAAACGAAACAAAGGTTCTTGCGATAGTCACCCTGTGAAAGACTCGAGAATTGCCGAGAGTGTCTGCAAAAGCCCCTGTGTGGGAGCCTCGTCCTGTCAGGAGGATCCTCTCCGAAAAGGGGTATAAGACAGGACTTGTTCCCGTCAGGAGAGCTCCTCGGAAACTGGCAAAGCAATTCCCAGACAAAGAGCTCCGGCTGCAGCATTCATTTGTTTATTTGGTCGTTAAATTCTGTTGCTGTCGTCGTTTATCTCGAAAATGTCATCGGAACAAATTGCCCCAAACCTGCTCCGAACAGGAGTTCTACTCCACCCACCTCATCTGGTGTCCCAGCCCAACCCATTCCCCAAATATTCAACCCTAACTCAGGAAAAGATGGTGAAACCTCTGTGAACCGCATCCACCACAAAAACAGGTCACTCCTCTGTACGGTCGTATTTTTAGGATCTCCCCCACACTATCCCCTTTCCGCCATTATTCAGGCAAACACTTAATATCAAATATTAAGTATTCAGTCCCTGACACTACCCTCTATCCTTCCACCACCGCTTTTCATTCCCTGTCGAAGCCCGACGGTTCCTGGCCGGGACTGTGATTGCTCTGCTTTTTATTATCTATCGATGCTATCACCACTCCAGGAGCTGTTGGCCGAAAATTTTCAATTAGCATATGGAAATAAATCTGGATGGTATCCTATCCCCTCCCCTTAAACCCCCAAGTCCAGAGCATTTCGACAATCCCTCCGGGGTGGCCCAACACGTCGTCGTAGATCCTCCTCATTTCGGGAAAATGCCAATATTCCACGGAGTGGTGGAGCAGGAACTCCTGGCTGGTTTGTGCATTTCAGGACTTCAGGACAAACCCTGAGGAGCTTCAAGAATTTTAATTGAAATCGAACCCATTACGAACCAGTTCCTGACTAAGCCAGGGGAGCTCACAAACTCACAGAAGTTGACACGTCACAAAAGTTTACTTATGTGACCCCAAACCTCCCCTTAAAGCTAAAAATAGCAGAAGTATACAGGGTGTTCAGAGGTGGGAGGGAAATAATGCAGGAGGTGAAAGGTCAGGCCGAGGCAAGCAAAAAATCGTATGGGTGGGGGGGGGTCACCTCGCACCGTTCGGCAGTTACAGGTTGATTCGTAAATCAGGATGTTGCCTTATATGGGAACCGCTATTGTATTTTTATTTTTTTTTCTACGCATCGCAGCGACCCCAAACCGGTCTCAAAAAATCACTATTCTGAAACCCTTTCCAAAAAGGTCAACACCGCCCCCCTACCCCCAACCCCTTGGCCACAATCACCTCTGGAAGTTGAAAAATTGAATTTTATTTCACGATTTTGCATCTTTCGCCCCACTTTTCTCCTAAATTCACGTTATTAACATACCTACTTTTTATTGTTTTTAAGTTTCCTATCTAATTACCTTTCAAAAAAGGTACAACATGCACAGGTAGAAAAAGGATACAAAAATCCTGAAATTAAAACATCTTCACAGGTACCTAATTACTTTATTGCCCCATAATGGAAAAAGTTGTTAAGTAAAGAATTTTAATGACAGCAAGTTCGGAAATGTTTATTTAGGAAACACAGGTAATAAAGTTTTATTATTTCAGAAAAACTGTTATAAAATACTAAATGGAATCTCGTTAAATGGCGTTATTAGTTTATGATATCCAGTATTGACTTCTAAGTATCCTGACGCTCCGTGTCTAATACCTCCTATGAATTATGGTATAAAAATGGGTAGGTTTGAAAGGACACTGACCATAGTTGAAGAGGAAATTGATAAGAACGGGTGTTTAACACAAAACATTAAGACAAAATGGCAGAATTCACTGTTGAAGAGTATGCCGACATAATTTACGTGTACGGTTTAGTAGACGGAAATGATAGTGAGGCCTTACGGGAATACCAAAGGAGATTCCCGAATCGGCGTGTACCCGATAGAAGGGTATTTTCAAGGACTTTCAGGAGGTTAAAAGAAACCGGAAGTGTGACCACCCCTAGAGCAGAAGCGCGATCAGGAACTTCGGCCGATTCAGCGGAAACCGACCTACAAATTCTCAACATTGTCAGGAACAGCCCTGAAATAAGCATCAGACAGGTCGCACGACGGTTAGGATTGTCTTTAGGGAGAGTGTGGACCGTTGTGAACCGAGAGGGACTACATCCTTACCACCATACCCCGGTCCAAGCACTACATCAAGGAGATTCCGAAAGACGATTGCAGTTCTGCACTTGGCTGCTCGAGTCTGACATCGAAAACAGAAGGTTTATAGACCGAATTCTGTGGACGGATGAATCGCAATTCACCCGGGATGGCATCACAAACTTCCACAACCTCCATACCTGGTCAGATGTGAACCCACATAGGACAAGGTGTCGGTCCTTCCAGCAAAGATTTAGTGCCAATGTCTGGGCTGGCATTATCGGCAACCAGTTGATAGGACCCTTCATCTTGCCTCAAGTGCTGAATAGTCAGCTATATTCGGACTTTTTGGAGAATACCCTTCCGGATCTGTTAGAGGACATCCCCGTGGCCACCAGAAACGCAATGTATTTACAGCACGACGGAGCACCTGCGCATACTGGGAACATTGTTAGGGCAAAGTTGAATGAACATTACCCAGAGCGCTGGATTGGACGAGGTGGACCGATTCCTTGGCCTGCTAGATCACCGGACCTTAATCCACTGGACTTTTTCTTATGGGGAATGATGAAAGATGATGTTTACTCACAACCAATCAACACCAGAGAAGAATTAGTTACCAGGATTGGGACTGCAGCGACAAAAATACGGGAGAGACTGGCTACCATAGACCTCAAACGCGGAATCAGAAAAAGGCTACTTACATGCATCGAGAGTGGCGGAGAACATTTCGAAC